>JAJJMB010006318.1:1091188-1306926 GCA_023531105.1 Papaver atlanticum | reverse complement strand
ATGGAGGTAATTATGGAGTTGGTATGGTGAAGCTGAAAGAGTTGTATTTGTTGCAGTTCATGGAAGTATTCTGTTGTAGGTGGTTTTGAGGTTGTGTAGTTGTGATTTAAATCAAGGATGAAGCAGCTGAGAGTACAGGAATTGCAGGAGCTAGAGATATGGAATGATGTGCCGAATGTATTTGAACTGAGCATGGGAATGGTTGAATGCATGTTGGTGGACTGGTTTGTATTGTAGAGCATGGTGTTGGTGTTGCAGGCAATAAGAAGAAGTGGAGTTTGGAGCAGCAAAAGAAGGGGCCATTATGGCTGGGACTAGAGTCACTCAACGTTTGAAGAAAATCCAACTCTACTAAGGAGAAGGGCCTTTTGGACATTTTGACCCTGCCACCTAAACGTTAACAGCTGCTAACTGCCATTTACAGAAGGCCTCAGGTCACTCTGTACGAATGCCCGTTGAAGATTAATTCAATTTGGGTTGTGGAGTCTAAAGATATTCAAAACCAGATTGGAAAGATGTTGGGATGTGTTTGTTAAACCAGAGGTTCCCTTATTCCTCTGATATCTGGAGCATTATAAGCGTTGGTGTTTTGATTTGTCTGTGGACCTTGAGAAGAAGAAAGTGAGTGCACTAAACTCCAGGGTAAATTAGCGGAGATAGAAACTTGAAAGAGTACTGCTGCGAAAGATGTGGATGCAACTGAATATTGGAGGAAGAAGTTTTCCGGTTTGGAGAGTCGAGTTCTGAGGATAGAAAATGAAAATTCAACAATGAATGTGTTGTTTCGAATTTGGAGAGCATAGTCCTGGGGAATGGAAAGGAAAGTTCAATATTGGGATGTGTAGAATTGCATAATTCTGAAAAGATAGAATCCGAAGCGCGGGGTTTGCAGAATGAAGTTACTCAAAGTGGTGAAAAGCGAAGAGATAAAAATAACGTGAGCAAACCTAATGCTGAAACCAGCAGCTGAAGGAGGAAGGATTCTCCTGTGTTTGATGTTGGCATCAATAAACATCATGAATCCGAGTATGGATTTCCCAAATACTCTGCTGTGAACGTTTCTTCTCGATTTCTACATTTATCAAGTGGGGGTGAAAGTTTTGGTGAATCTTTTGCGGAAGATTCTGATACTTCTACCGATTCAAAAACTTCTCTTGGTGACCTTATGGACATGTTGGTCATGATATATTAAATGGAAGTTTGAGGCTGATATGCTTTCTTCATTTGAAGAGGAAAAACATTGAAATTCTATTCACTATTCGATGAGAATGCATGTGTGGGATGATGAAAGCTGGTGAGGAAATTGATCAGTTGACTTTTTTAAATTTGGTTAAGCTTGGAGTCTGGTTAAGCAAAAGGTCGTTCAAGAAGTTCTAAGTTGACATCAAGATGTAACCGAGGTTTGCCTAAATAGTCATGAAAAGAATGTTGCATCAAGCTTTCATCAATATTGGTTGAACTGTTGGTAGTACAAAGACTATGAAAGTGGCAACACAGTTCGTTTCAGGTATATGCTGGTTTCTCTTTTTAGTTTAGTTCTTTATCAATTGTCTTGATAGATGATACACTTGTTGTCGTAGTATAATCTCATCGATGGAACCTGTAAATTTCCTAATTTTCCCCTTTTAGTTTAGTTCCTTTTCATGATAGATGACACTCTTGTTTTGTTATGTATTTGTAGTATGATCTCATTGATGCAACCTGTAAATTTCCAAACTTTCCCCTTTTATATTAGTTATCCACCATGATAAATGATAATCTTTCTGTAAGTTAGAAATGTTCTTCATTTTAAAATTCAAAGAGGTTTTGTAACTCGTTTCTCCTCTAGTTATCATACTAAGTTAGAAATGTCTCCGGATTTTCTGATGAACATTTCCCAAATGGGGAAAGCTGAGCCAGGAAGCAGACCCAGCCAGTTAGACTAACTCCATAGCCGGTGTAAGAGAGAGCAAATGTGCCTATCATTCTTAGGTCTTAAGTTTTCGAAATGAATGACCAGTAGGGTGGTTGTCATGGCCCAAAGTCTTGGTGACGCCACTGTCAAAAATAGCTACCAAATAGTGATTTTTCTGTCATTTATGCAAGTATAGAGCAATTTTTTCCGATCTTTAGAAGATGCATTTAAGGGCTACCTTATAAAAACATTTGTATATGGGCATAGATCTTCATTCTTCGTGATATCGACACATTTCTGATCCGGTGAGATGATCCATGTTTGCATTTCGATGTCAATCTGTGTTTGCTGATTATTTTTGCTTTTAGGAATGCTTCACACAATTCTTCTTTTGCTAATTTGTTCAGTTGCACTATCATTCCAGTGTTTGGCTTCAGTCAGCTGGTCTTCCTGGAGCAATCGTGCAAATTGAAATGTTGGTTTCTTAGAGAAGCTTTTTATCGAGCTAGAAGCTGCTTGTCCTGTTGCACTGCAAGCCTCCAACAGAAAATAGTTTCTCTTTGGCAAAAAAAAGTGTGTTATATAGTCTTGGTATAAGAGATTGACTGCGGAAGAGATATTGTGGTTCCTGACAGCATGGCTTATGCAGTTTGGAGCTCCGGAGTGCAGAACACTTTTCTTATCTGTCCTCTCACAGCCAAAACCTGGGTCCAGTTACATCCCAAAACAGGGCGACCTTTTTTGTTCAAGTGCTTGGCATTTTGATGTTAAGTGGAAATTTGCTACCCTTGTGAAGTTTTATAAATCCCTGCAATTGGTAATGCGCGAGTTCTTTAATGGTAAATGAAACCGACCCAAAGATGCTGGTTATCTACATGGAAGCTCTTTGTCTTCTGTGGAGTTTACAGTGAGGGCACCTGCAGGAAGTTTTGTAACTTCTGAAACCTGCAAAAAATAAAATAAAATCACTCCTGCAAAACGAGTGATTGCTCTATATTTATGTCTTTGTGGTGAATTTAAGTTCAGACTTCAATCATAGGAGCACTGAGGAATTATTAAAATTGTTAGAGATTTGAGTGCTCGTAAGAATTTTACAGGGTACTGGCGTTGTAAGATACTCTGTCCACCCTTCTTTTATCCTTGAAGATTTAAATGAGAAGACGCACCCCCTTTACGTACCTTCCTTTGGTGGGATAAACTGACTTTTTTTTCTTCTTTTTTTTCTTTTTTTTTTGGGGGAGCGGGGGCTAAGACTCAAAATGAGTCGCAATTACAGTAGGAGTAGAGCCATCTAATCTGGGATGTTGAGAGTTCCCAATATTAGATTTATCTATTAAAAGTTGTTTTAAGCTACAAAGGGGAGGAAATGTTTCCCATTCTACTATTGAATTTAAAGGCCTAACAAACTTGCTAAGACATCCGCAACTTGATTTCCTAATCTAGGAACAAAATGAAATCCCAAAAAGTTATCACAAAGTTGAGCTATTCTGTTTGCCTCATCGAGACAGGCTTTAGCACGCTAAGAAATATATGAGTTATGACCATGAAAGTAGTTGAAAGTACTTTCGCAGTCCCCTTCAATACTGAAATTTTGAATCTGCTTCTCCCTGGCCCAAATTCCTGCAACACTCCTATAGCCTTTGCTTCTTATGGATCTGAACCTGCTGATTGCCCTGCTCTTCCTCCTTCACAATTTCCTATATCATTTCTTAAAATTAAAGCATAACTCGATGGTAATAATTCTGAAATCCATGCCGCATCAACATTTATCTTTAGAGTATCTTTACTTGGAGCCTTCCATATTGGAATTTGTTTCTTCTTTTGCATCCTCTTAGGTTTTGTAGTTTTTCGTTTCCTTATAGACCAAAATTCTATGTGTCTCTGAATTTCTAAAGCTAGACTGCTAGCAGATTTAGTTTTATTTTCAAACACCCTATCGCATCTTTTTTTCCAGATGAACCACATTTTAGTAAGAAGTAATTCTATGGATGTATCTGTCATGGGGTTAGCCATCCAACTTTTACAGAGATCTAATATCGTGCTTGAAGTATCCAAGGATAAAAAAACTTGATTAGGGGCAGAGTGTCAAATTTCCTTAGCATAAGGACAATGAAATAAAAGGTGTTCAGTTGTTTCTATTTCGACTTTACACATGGTACATTGAGGCACTACACCTTCACTTTTCCAAAGAGTTTAGCATTAGTTGGCAGCGCATTTTGTAAACATTTCAATAAAAAAACTTAATTCTCTCTGAAATATTCAAATTCCACAGAGATTTCCAGAAGGATTCTGGCAAAGATAGGCTGACGATATCTAGTCACAATTCGTTCAATTTATCATTACATAGGTTTAACTGTAAAGTCTCCTGATCTTGTTAGTGTCCAACGGATTTGGTCCTTCCAAAGATTTTGGTTTTTATCCTTAAAAAGATGTATCTGACTTATTTTTTTGTACAATATCAGCTGGAAAAAAGGAAGTTAGTAAAGGAATGTTCCATGTACTAGTTTCTATGTTAATCAAGTCTTAGACCCAGATTAAATGGCTATTACTTGTGGTTCTTAGGTTGTCAATAATGTCTCCTAATCCTGGAATCCATTTATCATTCCAAATATTAATGTCCTGACCATTGCCTACTTCCCAATACTATATTTTTTAACAAGTTCTAATCCTTGCCTAATGCAGTTCCAGGTCCAAGAGCCTCTTTTATAGGGTTTAGTTCTAAATGGAGATTTGTTCTTAAAATACTTTGAACCCGTAGTTTTTGCACAAAGGGCTTTAGGTTCTTTAATCAGCCTCTACGCTACTTTTGCTAACATTGCAAGGTTAAACTTGCGGGCATCCCTAAAACCTAATCCCCTTTTAAGAATTGGTTTGTAAAGATTTGGCCAAGCCTTTGGGTAAAAACCTTTGCTTCCAGCATCCTTTCCCCACCAAAAATCTCTTTGAATTGCATTAATCTTATTAGTTATCTGTTTTGGTAGCAAAAAGCATCCCATTTGATAAGATGGAATACTAGAAAGAACAGCTCTATTTAGAACTGACCTACTTAGTTGAGAAAGAACTAAGCCTTTTCAACCTTTAGATTTAGATTCCATTCTTTCAAGAATAGGGGCAAAGGTTTTTATTTTTGACCTATCCATAAAGAGAGGTGCTATTAAATAAGGGTCTCTAAGATTTATATGTTTTATTTTTAACAATTTAGACATCATTCTCTGGTGTTTTGGTTCAACCTTCCCACTAAAGAAAACTCCTGACTTAACATAATTTATTATTTGACCTGAGGCCTTGCTAAAATATGCTATTGTGTCTAATAAGTTTCTACATTCTATTAGGTCAACCTTAACAAAAAGCAAACAATCATCAGTAAAGAAAAGATGGGAAATAGGTTCACTTTTAGGTGTTATCTTAACTCCATGTAAATTTTTTTTTTGCTCCTGAGAGAGTAGAAGCCCTGAAAATAATTCCTTACAGAATAAATAAATATGGAGAAAGATGGTCCTCCTTGCCGTAAACCTCTAGAAGGTTTAAAAGCCTGGCTAAATTGGGGCCTACTCCAATTAATTTGGGTCTATACTACAAGACAAAAAAGGTCATTGAAAGGTAAAAAAAAAACACCCCTTATCCAATTATTTTAAAAAATGGCTAATTTACCCCTTGGTTAATTAGCGTTAATCGGGTGATTAATTGATGTTTAATCAAATTAAACTAGAAATTAACCAATCTTGATTCTTCATCAAAACTTGAATTTTTATTTATTTTTTTGAAAAAACTCGTCCAGAATCGGTGGATGTTCATGCTCACATAAACCGATTGTAAGAATCGGTTTATGATACTTAAAACATAGTCCGATTGTAAAATTCATAAGATTTTCTGTGATTTTTTTTCGCCAGAATCGGTTTATGTTAATGCCCACATAAACCGATTGTTAATTTGTGCATTTCTTCGACTGTTTTGCTCATAACTTCTTCGTCCGATGTCGGAATGACCTCATTCTTTTTGAGTTCAATTTAAAATTTCATGCTCTATAATATAAAGATAAAAAAATTAATATTTGTGAAAAAAAATTCAAGCATGGTTAATGAATCGGTTGATGTGTGCATCAACATAAACCGATTGTGGTTGATGTTCATCACATCAACCCAGAATCGGTTTATGTGGACCCTTAAATAATCCGATTGTGGGCATACCAGTTAAGAAATCAAAGGTTGTACAATCGGGTTATGTGAACGTACATGTAATTCGATTCTAATCAAAAACATATACAGAAAAAACGGTTATCTCTTCCATACAAGAATCAGGCTATGCTGACATTAACATAGACCGATTCTGGTTCAATTTTCTCGAACCAGAAAACACATGCAGCACAATCGGTGTTTGTGACCAAGAACATCAACCGTTTCTAAACACAATTGGTTCATAAGTATATTAACATCATCCGATTCTGGGAAACCCAGAAAATTTTGATTTCAAAAAAAATGAATTTTGAGTGATTGCATGTTGCTAAAAGCTAATTTAGGGGATTGGGTTGCTAGAAAAGTACTTGATTCATGCCATTTCATCTACTTCTATGGCACTCAAAAATGGTTTGTCTTAGGGGTGAAGAAGAGAAGAAGAATCGAATGGAGATGGAAATGAATTTGATTTTGATTTAAGTTTTTAGTTTTATGATTTTGATTTTGATTTTAGTTTTTAAGTTTTTAGTTTTATTATTAGGATTTAATAGGGACATATTTGTAGTATTAGTATTTGATAAAGGGTAAGTTGGTAGTTTCATCTCTTAATAAAAAAAAATTTGTCTTGTAGTGGAGGCCCCAATTTAGCTAGGTTTAAATCCATTTAATAAAACAGAGATTCAGGTTGTAGAAATGCATTGTTCTATAAGTTGACAAACCTCATTATTAAACCCAAAAGTTTTTAAGGCAGTTAGCAAGAAATTCCAAATTACTCTATCAAAATCTTTGGACATATCGATTTTTATTCCTAAACCTCCTGTTTTTTTTTTTTTTTAAATAGTGAATAATTTCATGTGCCACTATTATGTTATCAGAAATTTGCCTAGAGTATAAAAAAGCTGATTGAAAAGGAGAAATAAGTTTTTCTAAGAAAGGTTTTATTCTATTGGCTAAGATTTTTGCTATTACCTTATAAACAGTGTTGCAGAGTCCTATTGGTCTAAATTGACAAGGATTTTTAGGATGTTTTATCTTAGGAATCAATAAAAGATAGGTTTCGTTTAGATCAGGGTTCATTATTTTATCTTTGAAAAAGTTTTGAATTGTGTCAGTTACCTATGATCTCACTATGTCCCAGTTATGTAAGAAAAAACTAACTGGGAAACCATCTGGACCAGGTGATTTATTAGGCTTCATATTTTTAATGACTAAGAAAATTTCCTCTATGGCATGGATATTTAGAATGCTTAAGGATTCAGATGTACAGATTGTAATGTTTTGGTAGACTCTGGATGTTATACTTTTGCTACTCATTTTTGGTCTTATACATTTGATTGTTACATCTAAAAGAATTATTCTAAAACCAAGGATTCAGATTAAGTTTCACATTAACATTTCTCAAGAATTCACAATACTGACTGACTCACTACTATACGACTAGTATAATTGTTGTCACGGTGGGAGGGATGACCGAAGAAGAATATAAAGATGGGGTATGTCTGCAACTACTTTCTCTCTGTTTAGGGAAAAGTCATACTTTCGCCCCGTTTCGGAAAAAGTGATACTTTCACCCCATTTCAGAAAAAATGATACATTCGCTCGGAAAAAGTGATACTTTCGTAAACGGAGCGAAAGTATCACTTTTCCCTAAACATAGCGAATGTATCACTTTTCCCAAAACGGGGCGAAAGTATCACTTTTCCCGAAACAGAGTGAAAGTATCACTTTTCCTGAAACGGAATGCGAAAGTATCACTTTTTCTGAAACGGAAAATTAGTCGATCCATAAACCAAAATATGGTTTGCATGATGTGTTATGCATCCTTAGTCGATACTTTTTCTGGAACGGAGCGAAATTATCACTTTTCCTAAAACGGAGCGAAAGTATCACTTTTCCCTAAACAGAGCGAATGTATCACTTTTCCCGAAACGGGGCGAAAGTATCACTTTTCCTGAAACGGAATGCGAAAATATCACTTTTTCTGAAACGGAAAATTGGTCGATCCATAAACCAAAATATGGTTGCATGATGTGTTATGCATCCTTTGTGGTGGTTTGCATAATGGCTATGCATTCAATTTTCGAGAATTGTGCCTAAAATGAAAGTATCACTTTTCTTGAAACGGAGGGAGTACATCGTTTTATTAGTTGCAACAGAAATTAGTTGATGCATAAACCAAAATATGGCTACATAAAGTATTATGTATCTTTTGTGGTGGTTTGCATAATGGATATACATCTAATTTTCTAAAATTGTGCCTAAAATGATAAATACCTCCGAATTTTTCGTAAAAACTCTAAATTTTATATTGTTGTTTGTACTTATTGCGCAGCTTTTTTTATTACCTTTCCAACGAGATAAAATTTAAAATTCCAAAGCACGGATTTTTAGATATGTTATATTAAAGTTTGCTTTCCGATTATACTCCTAAAAAATAGGATACATAAGGAGTTATAGTAATTGGACTAAAAGGGAGGGATAATTGTGTCAAGTGAAAAAGACCAACCATGGACACCAAATCCAATCTTTTTGTGTCAATTGTTGACTTACAATTTACAAAAAAATGGTCATATAAAGGTCCTCTTTCGCTTCGCTCGGTCGGCCTAACTAGAAATCTAGAAACAAGTAACAAAATGGGGTGCCCATAGTCAAAATAATTCTAGGACGATATATTCAAAAATCCCCATCCCGGAGACAGAAATTTTAGTAATTTCTCAACAAAAAAAAAAAAAAAAAAAAAAAAGTACTAAAACCCAATAATACTCGGAACATTTTTCTCCGTTTCTATCATAGAATTTTGAAAAATGAGTTTGGATCAAAGATTACTTCAGCTTAGTACAAGACTAGTCTCTAATTATTATTATCATTTCTACTGCATCAAAATAGAGTAATATTTGTGAGAAATTATTATAACATTTCACAACTTGAGAGTTTTGTGAGGGATGAGTGCAAGTCTGGTAAAATTAAAAAGCTTGATGATGGTTTGAGATACTTTGATCAATTGATTTTGGAAAGGCCATTACCATCTAATGGTACATTCTGTCATTTATTGGGTTCACTGACGAAGATTAAATGTTATTTGGATGTCATTATGTTGTATAAGAAGATGAATTTGCTTGGAGTAAAACCCAATATTTATACCTTGAGCATTTTGATTAATTGTTGCTGTCAATTGGGAAAACTGAATCATGGGTTTTTTTTTGGAGAGATGATAAAGAGAGGTTATCATCCTGATGTTATCACTTTCACAACACTCATCAAAGGGTTGTATATACAAGGGAAGATTGATTTGGCATTCGAAGTGTTCGACAAAATGACTGAGGCAGGTATCCAACCTACTGCCTTCGCTTGTAATACTCCAATACATGCGCTCTCTAAAACTGGTCAGGTGGGTCCTGCTCTTCAGCTAAAAAATAAGATGGGGAAACGGGACTGCAGACCTGATGTTGTTTCGTACTCGGTCATCATTGATGCACTATGTAAAGGAGGTTTAGTTGACGAAGCTTTGGTTCTCTTCTCCGAAATGCTAAGAGATTCGTATGTTACACCCAATGTAGTTGTTTACACGTGTTTGATCGACGGACTCTGCAATTCAGGCCGGTTGAATGAGGCAAAGAAACTCCTTGAACAGATGGCTAGTAGAGGAATATCTGCAGAATCAACAACTTATAACTGTATGATTCATGGTCATTGCGTACATGGTCAACAGGGAGAAGCAAGAAGATATTTTGATGAAATGATGGATCGAGGGATTTTACCCAATACAATAACCTTTAAATATATTAATAGATTCACATTGCAAAGATGGGATGACGGAAGATGCTTGGAGGTTATTTAAACTAATGGACAAGATAAACATCAAGCCTGATCGAATTACTTATAATTCAATGATCGACGGTTGGTGTTTGTCAGGTCGGCTGCAAGAGGCGGTTAAACTGTTTGACTCGATGATAGATAGGGGCATTCAGCCGGATGTTATCAGTTGCGATGTATTAATCGATTGGTATTGCAAGAACGGTAAGGTGGATGAAGCTACGCAACTATTTGAAAAGATGAAACAAAATGGATTGAAACACACAGCTGTTGTTTACACTACATTATTAGGGGGACTATACCGGGATGGAAGAATTAGGACCGCAAAGAATTTGTTTAATGAGATGCAAACTTTTGGTTTATCTCCAGATGAAGTTACATATGGTACAATATTGGATGGACATTGCAAGAACGGAAAAATTGAAGAAGCGGTAGACTTGTTTGAATCCATGGAGGGTACAAGTATCTCGGCTAATATTCACATGTATACTATACTTATTTATGGGTTTTGTCAGGATGGCAAGTTCGAAGATGCAAGAAAACTGTTTGATGAAATTGCAAGAAAAGGATTGGTGCCCAATGTAGTAACATATACCACAATGATGGATAGCCTCTTCCGAAATAAGTTGTTGTTGGAAGCTAGCAAATTAATCATCGAAATGGAAGAGAAGAGTTGTGTACCAAATGTTAGAACATATAATACCATCATTAAGGGTTTTCTTAGTGCAAAGGAAACTGGCAAGGCATTGCAGTTTCTTATTAAGATGCGTGAAAGAGAATTTGTACCAAGTGATTCTGTTGTTTCTTTGTTAACAAAAACTCTCTCGGCAGATGAGCTAAAAAAAATTGTAGTTTTTCTTCTTCTAATGAATGCTCGAGATTGTTGAGCTAGCATGGGCTTCCCCTTTCAGTTGATTTAGTTAGGTAATCAGCGTTTAAAATTTGTTTTGAAATTTTTCTGAGTGGGATTCCACGCTGATGCGGTGATTAGAAATGTAGGTTTAACAGAACAGTTTCAGATGGCATCATGCGACAAGAGAAGTTTGGTAAGGTAAATACCAGAAAATATGACAGAGCTCCTAAGTCTTTCATAGCAAATTGAGTCTTCAATGATGAAATAAATGAATCCAAATTATCATCAGAATTGCCCACAAGGATTATATCATCAACATATACTAGTAAAATCATTTTTACACCTGACTTGCTGAAGAAAAACATGGAGTGATCACATACTGACTGTGTAAAACCATAAGATAGAAGAAATCCACTGAATTTATCAAACCAAACCCTTGGAGCTTGCTTTAGCCCATAAAGAGATTTCTTTAAATGACAGACATGAGAAGGAAACTCAGAAGATACAAAGCCTGGAGGTTGTTCCATGTAAACATCTTCAGTAAGAGTGCCATGCAAGAATGCATTTGATACATCTAATTGTCTCATAGTCCATTTATGTTGTAAAGCAAGACTTAACACACATCTAATGGTTGTAGCTTTAACCACAGGGCCAAAGGTCTCTTCATAATCCACTCCATCAACTTGATGATAGCCTTTTGCCACTAATCTTGCTTTAAATCTTTCTAAAGTACCATCAGCTTTAAGTTTGGTCTTATAGACCCACTTACATCCAAGGACATTCATACCAGGTTATAAGGTACATGCTCATAAGTGCCATTCTCATACAAAGCAGTGTGTTCATTCTTCATTGCCTGAACCCATTGTGGAAGTTTGGAAGCTTGTTTAAAGGTTTTAGGCTCTTCTAAAGACTCTAGAATAGCATTGAAGGCAACATGAATTGGGTGTTTAATATGACTATGAGCCACAAAATTTGAGTCTAGAGTTTTAGATTTATTGATGCTAGACTTAGACCTAGTATGTATTCTAGTGGAAGCAGTCCCAGTAGCATTTACATCATCAAATAAAGGCAAAGATATTGAGGATACCTGAGCTGAAGAAGTATCAGTGATGATAGTACCAGAAGTAGAAGTATCTGCAGCTATATGCAATGAGATTGATCCAGAAGTATCAGGTGATGGAGATGCAGAAATACCAGGTGTAGAAGCATCAGTCAAATCATCTTCAGTTTGCACAAACTCTGAATTTCTCAATTGATGTCCAGCAGAAGTATTATATGGAATAACAAGTTCATTAAATATGACATGAACAGTTGTATGGACCTTATGGGTATATGGATCATAGCACATGTACCCTTTATGATAGGGACTATATCCTAGAAATACACAAGGAGTTGATTTAGGGCTCAATTTATCTTTTCTAGTATGTGCAATGTTAGGAAAACACAGACAACCAAAAATCTTCAGAAATGCATAGTTGGGAAGCTTGCCAAATAAGATTTCATAAGGACATTTATAATCTAACAACTTTGTTGGAGTCCTATTTATAAGATAAGAAGCTGTTAAGAAGGAGTCAAACCAAAATATCTTGGGAAGAGAAGCTCTAAAGGACAAAGTATTGCCCATTTCTGTAACATGTCTGTGTTTTCTTTCTGCAGCTCCATTCTGTTGATGTACATTAGGACAAGAAATTCTCACAGAAATCCCATTTGAATCAAGAAAAGATCTAAAAACTCCCTTAACCAACTCATAAACACCATCTGTTTGAAACTCCTTAATTGTTGAATCAACAGTTTTTCCATTGATTGTTTGAAAAGTTTGAAACAAGATAAACTATCAGACTTACATTTCATTGGATAGATCCAAGTAAACTTGTTGTAGTCATCTACAAACAAAATGTAGTACCTATATCCTAGAGTAGACTGAATGGGAGCTGGTCCCAAACTATCACAATGGATCAAAGCCAAAGGTTTATTAGAACTTGAGCTAGAAATTCTAAAAGGTAAACATACACTTTTTCCCATCTGACAAGAACCACAAACAGAATCAAAATTCTTGTTGGAGAGTCTGATAATTGCAGATGATTCAAGTTTCTTGAGAATTTTTGGAGCTGGATGACCTAACCTTTGATGCCAAATGTCTGGAGTTGCCAAAATAGAAGTAAAAGCAAACTGCTGAGCTGACTGAAGGAGCTTTCTTGTTGATGCTTGTAGTGGATATAGGCTGTTCTACATCACTCCTCTGGCTAAAACTTGCTTATTGGGAATTGACTTTATTTCATAACCCCAAGGAAAGAATTCAAAAGAGCATTTATTATCAGCAGTAAATTTTGCAATGGAAAGAAGATTATGCTTGATACTTGGCACAAAAAGAGTTTGAACTAGTAGTAGGGACTAATGTAGAAGAACCAGTTAATGATATTGGTAGTAACTTACCATCACCAATCATAACTTGCTCTTCACCAGTGAATTCTTCTTGAGCAGTTAGGATAAATGAGTCATTAGTCATATGACTGGTAGCACCTGAGTCAGGGATCCACACTGAACCAGCATCATTTGAACTCCAGTGACCTGTTGAAGTAGAAAACTCACCAACACCATAAGAAGAAGAAGCATGTGTAGCAGCAGTCCTGGATTAAAGGCTGGAGTTGAGAGTTCCATTCCAGCAAAAGCTTTTTGAACTGATGGAGTAGATTGCTTTTTGCTTGTAGAATACCTAAATCTACACCTACTAGCAAAGTTTCCCAACTTATTACATATTTGACATGAAATAGTTGAATAGTCAACTCTCTGATGTGGATTAAATTCACCTCTGTGTAATGTGGTACCACCATTACTAGGAGCAGAAGAAGTATTACCAGAACCTTTGTAAGCTGGCAATGTGTGTGAATTGCTTGGTGAGGAAGAAGAACTTCCAGTTGAGTGTTGAGAATTAGCAAATTTACGCACAAAGAATGAAGAATTAGTCGGATCTATGACTAGAGGAGAGTAAGATCCTTGATCTTGATCTTTAAGCCACTGTTCATGATGAATGAGTCTAGCTCTAAGTTCAGAGAAAACAAGAGGAGTTTCTCGATTTTGAATAGTAATAACAAAATGAGCAAATTCTCTCCCTAATCCAGACAGTGTGGACATAACCAAATCCTCATCAGTAACAGGTTCACCAATTTCAGCCAAAGAGTCAGAAATTGTCTTGATTTGTTGAAGAAACTCAAAGATAGAGTTGTTACCTCTCTTGATTGTATGGAGCTGAGACCTTAATTGAGACTTTCTTGCAAAAAATTGTTGAGTAAAAATTCTTGAAAGATGATCCCATTTGTCCTTAGCAGTAAGCTTTCCAAGTAATTTTGAAGCAAGACAAGGTAAAACTGTAGCATTGATGCAAGAACTTACAAATTGATCCATTGAGCGCCATTCAAGAAACTGCGGATTAAGTGTTTGAAGATTGTTCTACATCAAAAATTGAGGTGGTTGAAGAATAGATCCATCCATAAGACCGTACAAGTTGGTGCTGATCAAGATTGATGATAGCTGATCTCTCCAAACTAGAAGGTTAGATCCATCGAGTTTTGTTGAAACAAAATTTGAGATGTTCTGAAACGGAAATTGGGGACAACAAAAAAGAGATTGATATTGTGGTGGTTGTGGTGAATTCTGAGGTTATTGTTATTGTTGATTCATCAAAGGTGAACCAGTAAGAGGTGGAAAAACAGATGAATTTAGGTTAGGAAAAGGAATGTTTGTGTTGTTGTTGGTGTTGTTGTTTGGATTTGATGGTTGTGCAGCGGAGGAAGAAGAATTGTTGGTGGTTCTAGGCATGATTGATCAAGAACAAGGTTGTAAGGATCGATTGAATCAGATTTCAGGGTTGGAAGTTGAAATTCCACTCTTGGTATCTGTTACCATTTAGGAACAGTGGTTTGTTGTATTGAATCTATTAAAGAAAATACAAAGAGAAAGAGAGTGATACTTATAGTATCAGTTACAGAGAAGAGAGAAAATACAGATATAAATGAGCTGTCAAAGAATAGCTGTCTCCATATTACGGGTTTACAAGAACCAATCATAACTAACTGACTGTGATGTATCTGTCTGAGTTGTAACCTGAGCTGGATGCTGAGCTGGAGACTTTCTTGCTCTTACAGTACCCAAACAGGCTTATTCATTTACATTTTGTTTTTTTTGAAGGTCATTGTTTTTTGAAGTATTTCAGCTGAAGCCATAAGTGTTATTAAACCGTAGATTGAGATGCTGTCAGATTAGTTCTTCTAGCTCACCATTGATCTTCTAGCACTGATATAGGATTTGGAAATGCCCATTATTAATACACTCTTGACACTGAGCCTGGGAAATTGTAAATAAGGATTTTGGGGTTTTGAGAACTCGCACAGTTTA
Source organism: Papaver atlanticum (assembly GCA_023531105.1). Taxonomy (NCBI): domain Eukaryota; kingdom Viridiplantae; phylum Streptophyta; class Magnoliopsida; order Ranunculales; family Papaveraceae; genus Papaver; species Papaver atlanticum. Next base: position 1,291,802 of record JAJJMB010006318.1, on the reverse strand, counting down.
GGACATTAGCTAACTACCATAGATCCATAGGAGATGTTAAATTTACTTATGGAGCCTGATACTCATATTTGTTTGGCTTGGAAAGTAGTTGGCCTTGGTTGTGCAGAATTTACCATAGCTTGCGCACTGTTGAGCTTATATTATTTGAGAATTCCTACAGATTAGGTGACCAATTTGATAATACGATGTCCATAGTTGGATGGAGTTGTAAACTTCCCTGATAACGGGTCTAACAGAGTGTAGTACGTGATCATTCTAAAATATCAAGATTCTTGGAAGAAAATGCATATATCTGATTTTGACCCTTTTCCCCCCCTTCTATATGCGCTGTGCCTAGGAGTACATTTAAGCCCATTCTTTGATTTTCTGAAGCATTTATATGGTTTGCTATTAACAACTGATTTTAACATTCTTATTACCTTTGGTTTTGTACTGATTTTTATGCTAATACTAGCTTAGTTGTGTTTGTTACTGAAGTTGTTAAGGCAGCAAGTGGGAATCGGCTTACAGAAGTAAGTGCGAGTCAGTTCAAATGGTTCAATTCAAAGTTGCTGTCATTCTAATGGAACTCTTACTAGTGGCTCTGTGGGAAACACAAATTTGGGATTAGATCAACAATTTGAGGTTTAGAGGCGAAAGTTAGCAATGGATGAGATCAAGGAGTACTTCAGGGAGATGCTAGAATACCATCCACACCATCCCAAAGACTACGTCAGTGGAGCTAACAGTTGTGTTATTATCTTTTGTTTCTATTTTGGGGATGATGCCATTAATGGGTTTTAAACACAAGTGGGCTGCCCAGTAACTCTCAAACTATTGACCGAGCTAGGTGACCGAATCGGTCCTGAATTAAGCTGACGGTGTCACGAAACTGACAGTATTATTATTTGACTTTGGTTTATATTTAGAAAGCGTAGGTTTACCGGTTAGCTTTCGATTTAAGCAGTTTCCCGTTAGCTTTATATTCAAGCAGACTCGGTAAAAAAATTCTCTATAAATAGAGGATGGTCGATTGAATAATCTATCTAAACTTTCTCTATCTTATTTTTCTCTGGCGCTACTGGATTCAGAATATTGTTGATTGTGACTACGAATTGAATATCCAGAGAATCAGAATAACAAATTGAAGAATCAGAATCAGAAATAATGTTCAATTCTGTACCTCCGTTTGGTGCACAACAGCAGTCAGTTTTCGGGCAAAACAACAATGTTTTTGCTCCTAAACCTTTTGGGACTCCTACAACTCCGTTTGGTACTCAGGCAGCGGGGTCTATGTTTAGCGGCACTTCGACGGGTAATTTCGGAGGAGCAGCTCAGGTAAGTTCCTTTGGCACTCCAACTCCAGCTTTCGGTAACGGTACATCCTCCTTCGCCGGAACTTCTATATTTGGGCAGAAGCCTGCTTTCAATACAAACACTCCGGCTTTTGGTGCTCCTACAACTCCAGCCTTCGGCACTCCAACTACACCGGCCTTTGGGTCTCAACCAACTGCACCACCAGCCTTCGGCATTGGATTAGGAGGAGGATTTGGCCAACCAAATTCTGGATTTGGCGCTACGAATGCTACTTCCACAACCGCTCCTTTTGGTTCTCAACTTTTTAATTCTGGAGCAAGCCCTGGATTATTTGGCCAACCAAATTCTGGATTTGGTAACAACCCTTCAGCTCCAGCTCCCTTTGGATCCCAAAGTTCTTCCTTCAGTTTCCAGACTACAACACCCTCTACATTTGGAACTCCAGGTGCCTTTGGGCAACAAAAACGTGGTGGAACCAGAGTAGTGGCTTACGCTCCTCCAGAATTAGAGGATTCTGCACCGAATACAACTACTGCACCGGGTAATACAATTGCTAAAGGTAAATTTCAATCGATATCAGCTATGCCTGTTTATGCAGAGAAAAGTCATGAAGAACTGAGGTGGGAGGATTACCAGTTGGGTGATAAAGGTGGTCCACAATTCGGGACTACACAGACAAATCTGTTTACCTCTACGACGACAACTCCCAATGCATTTGGTCTTCAGAAAACAACTAGCTTTCCTTCATACACTTCTCCTTTCAGCACTTCAGGGACGGCTGGATCAACAACATCAACCCTTTTTGGGACAGATTCATCATTAACGTCAACAAATGTATTTCAGCAACCCAGTACTACTCCTGCATTCACTCCATATACTTTTGGAACTACTCCTAGCACTACTCCTTCAACTGCAACCTCACCTTTTAACTCGACACCCGCAACAACCAACACCTTTGGGCTGACTATTGGTGTACCTCCTGCATTCCAACAGACAAAAAATTCTGGCTTCATGAACAATCCTTTCAATTCAACGCCGTCTCAGCCTTCCTTGAACAATCCATTCGGTGGCCAAACAAACCCATCACAACAGTCTCAGCCAGCTTTTACATTTCCTTACAATTTTCAGCAACAAGGCCAAACAACAAACCCATCACAACAGACTCAGCCAACTTTTACATTTCCTAACAATTTTCAGCAACAAGGCCAAACAACAAACCCATCACAACAGCCTCAGCCAGCTTTTACCTTTCCTAACAATTGTCAGCAGCAAGGCCAAACAAACCCGTCACAACAGACTCAGCCAGCTTTTACATTTCCTAACAATTTTCAGCAACAACAGCCAGCAGTATCAACCGGTATTGGAGTTCAATCAAGTGGTTTAAACAATGTACCAAATAGTTTTAGCCAGAACCCCTTCCCTCAACTGTCTACCGGCAACCAAAGCAATCCAGCGGCTACACAACCATCTGTTGTTGCAACGAATCCTTTTGGAACACTTCCTGCAATGCCTCAAATATCAATTGGACATACAAGAGCTGCATCATCAATTCAATATGGAATATCTAAGATGCCTCTCGTTGAAAAAGCCGCACCTGTCCGAGTTTCCTCTTTGTTGATGACTTCTAGGCATCTGTCTCAGTGCAGGATTAGGTCATCTGCAAGGAGATCTTATCCTAACAACAGCGTAAGGGTGCCATTTTTCAGTAATGATGAGGAAGCTCCTAGCACACCAAAAGCAGATGCGCTTTTTATTCCAAGGGAGAATCCAAGAGCTCTTGTTATACATCCCCTTGAACATTGTACCTCAAGAACCTCTGCAGAAAAATCAAAGGATACTAACAGTACTCCTCTGCACGAGAATGGTAAACTCTCCGAAAAAGATTCAGGTTCAAGTTTGAATGGCTCTATGAATCACGAGAAACATATGAGTAATCCATCATTGGCAGAAAATGGCCACGACAAGGAGCGGACAGTAAATGAGAACAGGGCAGATATTGAGGCGCTGATGCCGAAACTCCGCTACCCTGACTACTACACGGAGCCTCGGATTCAAGAATTAGCAGCCAAGGAGAGGGCAGAGCCAGGATTCTGCGGTAGGGTGAAGGACTTCATCGTGGGAAGGAATGGGTTTGGTAGCATCAAGTTTGCAGGGGAGACTGATGTGCGGAACCTTGACCTAGAGTCCCTGGTACAATTCAACAACCGGGAGGTGATAGTTTACCTGGATGACAGTAAGAAGCCCCCAGTTGGACAAGGACTGAACAAGGCTGCAGTGGTGACACTACTCAACATCAAGTGCTTTGATAAGAAAACTGGGCAGCAATGCATGGAGGGGGTTAAAGTTGAAAAGTACAAGGAGATGCTGATAAAGAAGGCTCGTGACCAGGGTGCTGAGTTCGTTTCTTATGATCCCATCAAGGGAGAGTGGAAGTTCAGGGTGGACCACTTTTAGTCCGTACATGCTTGAGGACGCTGGTGTATAGAAGTGATGCTCTTTTAACAACAGCAATGTTGGTATCTAAAAGAGGGGTGTCTGGTTTTGTCTTTCTTTTTTAGTTTTCTTTTTTCTGAAAAGGGTGCATGTATAAATCCTTCTAGGTTTTTGTTACTCTTCTCTGCTTGTAAGAGTAGTAGTATTAGTTTGTTTTCCTTTTTTTCTAGTTTTCTTAAAATGTTATGTCAGTACTACTATTGATGAATCAAGAATACAATTGGGGTCAATACGAATTTGGGACTTAATTCTCTCATTCTCTTACTCTCACTCTTTGCCAACAAAATCAATCTTATATGAAGTTCTGCATTGGCACGATTCTTTCACAAGAAGAAGCCAGCGCAATGGATGATTTTACTGAGCTTGATTATTTACAAGATATGATCGTTTTTTATTTTATTTTCCTTTAATATTTGCTGTGCTTTAGTTCAGTTTAACTAATATACGGTTTTTGGCCATCTGGGGTTAGCATCGTGATGTTATGCGATTTGGTATGTGCCTATATGAGCTCTGAGAAATCCTGCCCTTGCAAGTTGATTCTGATTATCTCTTTGCTGTTGTTTACTCAACGCATTCTGAAATTTTCATGACAAAATGGACATATCTTGAATTTTATAGATACTTGTAGCATTGTTGAGTTTTATGTATTTTCAGGTTTACAGTAGGGGTATAGGCTACAGCCGCTGCCTTGCGTCAATGTAGTTTAATACTCTTGGCAGTTGAAATTGTAGCCGCAGATTGAGCTGATGTAGTTTGGTTCTTCTAGCTCATCGTTGATCGCCTAGCACCGATAAAGGATTTGGAAAGTGGAAGCGCCGGTTACTTTAATATTCTTGACACTGAGCCTAGGGAATTGTAAATAAGAATTTTGGGGTTTTGAGAACTCAAACTGTTCAGACATTAGTCAAATGGCCAGGGAAGTACTTGGCCTTGAGCAGAATTTGCTCCAACTTGTGCAGAATTTGCTCTAACTTGTTGTGCTCTCTTGAGCTAGGTAATTCTTTCAATCCAGGTGACCAGTTTGATAGTATGATGTCCTAGTAGGGATAGAGTTGTTAAATTTCCTGATAATAGCCTCATAGAACGTCGTACGTGATCATTCTACAATATCAAGATGCTTGGAAGAAAGGGCATGTATATCTGATTCTGGTCTTTTTTTTTGTTTTGCTATATAGGATTGCACTTAAGCCCATTCCTTGATATTCCGAAGCATTTATATGGTTTATATGCTAATACGGAGTAATAATTTAGGTGAGTTTGTTAGTAAAGCTGTTATGGCAGCAAGTGGGAATCGGAAAAGGGCAGCAAGTTGGACTCAGTTAAATGGAAAACGTCCAACTGCGGCTATAACTCAAATGGTTCAGTTTAGAGTTGCTGTTATTCTAATGGAACTCAAATTAGTGGTTCTGAGGGAAACACAACAACCCAATGTAACAACTTTAGTTATGACTGTTTGATCATTTCAGTAACCATTTGCGCTTCTTGGGGATAATGGTGGTAAAAATGGGGTTGTCACTTCCAATCTTACTACATAAGTAAAAAATAGCTTCTTTGTCTTTTTTTTTTTTGTTTTTTTTGAAAGAGTAGTTCTTTTATTAAAAAATAGCTAACTAATCTGTATCGTAGTGTGGGACTAGTAAAAAAAATTTAATGAAAGGAAATTATATTAAAACTAAGCAAAAGCAATTACAGTGTTCAGATTACATATACCATTGAGGTAGTTACATTTCCTGCTTTTATTCCAATATCTAGAATCAACTTCCCGATTATGAAACCTATTTAGATATTTAGCTAATTTATCCTCTATCCTTTTAATAGAAGAGGTAGCAAAGGAATTGTTGATATCTAAAGCTTTTAGAAAAAAAGCTTTATTTTTCCGACTGCAAAATTTACTCCCTTCGTACTATTAACAACATTGAGATTGTCATTTAGAAAGATGATATTATCTAATCCGTTTTCTCTGGCCCCACGGCTTCTCTGCAAGCTCTGGCTTCTGTGGCTTAAATATCTTCTTGTTCCTCCTGCAAAATTATAAATCAGACAATCAGATCTTTTCAGAACCAAAGCATAAGCAAACTTATTAGTCTTCTTCTTAAAGGAAGCATCAAACATGATATAGTTAATATTGTTGGGAGTAATTCTGCATCACGGATGTGAGCTGTCACACACTCTAGAATTTTTGCTAATATTAATCCCCGACTCTTTGTTATTCAGAAAATAAGTTAACTTTTTTTTCCAGATTTTTGATCAAGTCAGAAGGGTTGGGTTTAATGTTGTCAAACACAACCTTACACCTGTATTTTCATATAAACCAAAGTATATAGGCATAAATCTCTCTACTTGTTAGAGCACTGCTCGGTCGAACTCGCAAGCGTTGCTATCTCAAGCTGGTTTGTCAATGTTAGTGATCAAAACTATAAGTCTTGATTTCTAGTCTACTTAAAGTAATGTCTCGGACTAGGATAGATTGTGTAGTTGAGCATTAGACTTCACGGCGGTCATTAATTGAAGACGAAGAACTACTAAGGAGAGTTTGTGGAACTTCATCAACAAAAGGTATGTGGAGACTAAAACTCATCTATCACTTGGAAAGTATATTTCTACTCTATCTCCTATATTGAGACAAAAGTCATATTACTATAGTTTTCGATTATGCACATTTGAGATTTCGAGCTGAGTTTAACTCGCTTACATATTTCTCGAAATATGTGTTGGTAAGCTTTCGCTTCAACCAAGTTCATCTTATATTCTTAACGAAAGTCAAAAGATGATCATGTGAAAATCGTCGAGTAACATCTTACATGGTTTGTGTGATACAATCATTTGGTGTAGACTTGGAATGTTTCGTTATGATTATTTCAATAACTTGAAAATTGCTTTGATGCTAATAGTGTGTGAAAACGGCTATTGTCATCCTCTAAGAAAGTTTCAATGATTGAAATAAGAGTTTAGAACACTTAACCAACATTGGATTATAAACATGTTATGCACTCTTGCATATGTGTGATCCATGTCCGGGAACCATAGTACGCATACCCGTATGCGTACCTATTGGTTTGAGAAATCTGGGAATCTAAGTGCGCGTACCCGTACGCATACTGGCGTAGGTTTGTGACCGAAAATTTTTGCTGGGTTTGGAGGTATGCGTACCCGTTCGCATACTGGCGAATACCAAACTTGGTCCGACTATTTCAAGTATGCGTACCCGTTTGCATACTTGAATGGTTAAAGTTTTAAAATCGGTTGTGACATGAACAAATATATTTATTTAATAAGGAATGCATTCTTTGCAAACTGTGGCTATAGTGTTCATGAATTGATTCGAGTGAATCAAACCGATTTTGCTTCAATTGTGTTCTTGTATACTTCTATGAGAATATAGCAATTGAACAACTCTTTAACTAGTTTCATTTGAGTCATTTGAACTAGTTATGGATAAGATGAATAAGGTTGATATGAGAGTGTTCATATAGCTAACCTCGGTTAACTACTGTTGAGCCAACATGGTGTACACATTTAGGTACGGTTACATAAACCTAAATGAGGGTACATTTCATTTGTGTATAACAAGCTAAGTTCGATCTAACGGTTGAAAAATATTAACTTGTATCTAATCAGGTTTTCATCTAACGATGAATATTGAATGCTTTGTTACCAAGGTAACTTAGATTACAAACCCTGATTTGAAATCTATATAAAGGAGAACTCTAGCAACTGGGAAACCTAATCCCCACACCTCCTATGTGATACTAGTTGCGACTAGAGTCTATTCTCCTTTAACCTTAGGTTTTCACGAAACCCTGTAGGTTAACGACTTAAAGACTTCATTGGGATTGTGAAGCCAGACCCAACTATTTTATCTGTAGTTGCGTGTTCTGATCTTACTTTTACTATCGTGAATTAGTATTATCTTTGTTAAGATTTGCTTGAGATTTATCTCCGATAGGTAAGATTAAAAGTAGTCACAAACATCTTCGTCTCATCGTTTGTGATTCCACAATATCTTGTTTCGCTACCCTACGATTAAGATTATTGTGAGGTGATTGATAATACTAGGTTGTTCTTTGGGAATATAAGTCCGGTTTATCAATTGGTTCCTGTGCACCTTGATTTATCAAAAGACGGAACAAAACTCGTAGGTATTTCTGTGGGAGACAGATTTATCTATTCCAATAGACTTTTCTGTGTGAGACAGATTTGTTTATCAAGTCTTCGACTTTGGGTCGTAGCAACTCTTGGTTGTGGGTGAGATCATCTAAGGGAATCAAGTGCGTAGTATCCTGCTGGGATAGAGGCGTAAGGAGTACGACTGTACCTTGAATCAGTGTGAGATTGATTAGTGTTCAACTACATTCCAGTCTGAAGTTAATTGGTAGTAGGCTAGTGTCTGTAGAGGCTTAATACAGTATGGTGTTCAAAGCTGGACTAGGTCCCGGGGTTTTTCTGCATTTGCGGTTTCCTCGTTAACAAAACTTCTGGTGTCTGTGTTATTTCTTTTCCGCATTATATTTTGTTATATAATTGAAATATCACAAGTTGTGCGTTGTATCGATCAATTGGTAAATCCAACCTTTGGTTGTTGATTGAAATTGATTGATCCTTGAACATTGGTCTTTGGTACCGTTCAAGTTATTTCTCTTATATTTAATTGGGCTCGCAAATTCCTATTTGATGATAGCGGATTGAATTAAGAGATAGAGAAATAAAACTCTTTGATATACTTTTCTCTAAATTGAGTCTGACTGTCTAGTTGATTCTCTTGAAAGTATATTGGAGTTTGTCTATTCAGATTGTCAAACGAAATATTGGGTGTGGTTGTTAGACCCCCGCTTTTTCACTACTGTCAATCTCTTTAATCCAATTAATGCACCAGGTTTTAAAATTAATGTTGGTAGCATTGTAGGAAAGTATTGGTTAATGACAAACCTCTCCAAATAACTTCAAAGAAGGGACGTCTTAAAAATAGATGATCGATACTTTCACTAACAATATGTTGAAAAAGCGGGGGTCTAACAACCACACCCAATATTTTGTTCGGCAATCTATATGGACTAACTCCAATATAATTCTAAGAGAATCAACTAGACAGTCAGATTCAATCAAGGAAATATATCCAAGAGTTATATCTTTGTTTCTCGATGTAATCAGCAAATCAAACAGATAGGAATCCGCGAGCCTGATTATTATGAGAAACAACTTGAATGGTACCAAATACCAATGTTCAAGTGTCAATTAATTTCAATCAAAAACCAAAGGTTGGATTTACCGATTGATTGAGCTACGCACAACCTGTGATATTTCAATTATATAAAAAAATATAATGCGGAAAAGAAATAACACAGAAACCAGAAACTTTGTTAACGAGGAAACCGCAAATGCAGAAAACCCCCGGGACCTAGTCTAGATTTGAACACCACACTATATTAAGCCGCTACAGACATTATCCTACTACAAGTTAAATTCGGACTGGAATTTAGTTGAGCCCTAACTAAGTCCCACACCGATGAAGGTACAGTCGCATTCCTTACGTCTCTGAATCCCAGCGGGACTCTACGCACTTGATTTCCTTAGATGGTCTCAATTGTTAGAGCACTGCTCAGTTGAACTCGCAATCATTGCTATCTCAATCTTGTTTGTCAAGTTTCGTTATCAAAACTATAAGTCTTGATTTCTAGTCTACATACAGCTATGTCTCGGATTAGGATAGAATGTGTAGTTGAGCTTTAGACTTCACGACGTTCATCGATTGAAGATGAAGATCTACTAAGGGGAGCTTAAAGGAACTTCATCAACAAAAGGTATGTGGAGACTTGAACTTATCTATAACTCAGAAGGCTATTCTATTTTATCTCCTATTGAGACTAAGTCGTATAGCTATATAGACTTTATATACACATTTGATATTTCGAGATGAGTTTAACTCACTTATATCTTTCTCGAAATATGTGTTGGAAAGCTTGTTGCTTTAACTACGTTCATCATTATTCTTGAAGAAATTCAAAAGATGATCATGTGAAAATCACCTGGTAACATCTTACATGATTTGTGTGAGACAATCATTTGATGTAGGCTCGGAATATTTTGTATTGATCATTCGATCACTTGAAAAAAATTTATAAGCTAATAGTTTGTGTGAGACAGCTATTGTCGTCTTCTAAGAATGTTTCAATGATTGAAATGGGAGTTTAGAACAATTAATCATTATCTGGATATAGCACAGTATGCATACCCATATGAAAACTGTTGTAAGAATGATTCAGGTCCGTAAACCAAGTATGCATACCCGTATGCGAATGGTTTTGACTGCCAAAGTCCAGGAACTAAGTTTGCGTACCCGTTTGCAAACTTATTCACCTGAGTTCGGTCCGGAACGACAATATGTATAACCGTTTGCGAACTGCCGGACGTGACCAATGTCCGGAACTAAAGTTAGCGTACCCGTTTGCAAACTTATGTGATTAAGTTCTAAAATTGGTTAAGTATGATTTCATACTCATGAACAAATACATTTATATACTAAGGAATGAAATCTTCGCAAACCGTGGCTAAATGTTCATGAATTGATTCTTTGAATCAAAACCGATTTTGCTTCAATTGTGTCGTGTATACTTCTATGAGAATATAAAAAATTGAACAACTCTATGAGTAACACAATTAGATTCATTTGAGTTTTATTTGATATAGAAGTGTTAAGATGAACATGGTTAACACAAAAGTGTTCATATGGCTAACTTCGGTTAACTGCTATTGAGCCAACTCAATATACACGTTTAGGTTCGGTTGCCCATATCTAAATGAAGGTATATTTCATTTGTGTGTAAAAAGCTAAGACCATCTAACGGTGGAAACTTAGTTTGAATCTTAAATAAGGTTTTTCATCTAACGGTGAATATTGATTGTTTTGTCACAAAGTTATTAAACCCTGATTTGAAGATTATATAAGGGAGAACTCTAGCAACTGGGAAACCTAATCCCCACACCGCTTGTGTGATACTAGTTGCAATTAGATTCGATTCTCCTTTAACATAGGTTTTTCCTAAAACCATTATAGGTTAACGACTTAAAGACTTCATTGGGATTCTGAAGCCAGACCCAACTATTTTCTTTGTAGTTACGTGTTCTAATCTTACTTGTCCTATATTATTGAGTACTATCTTCTCTAAGATTTGCTCGAGATTTATCTCCGATAGGTAAGATATAAAAAGTAATCACAAAGCTCTTCGTCTTATTCATTGTGATTCCACAATAACTTGTTCTACTACCATAAAGTTAAGTTATTGTGAGGTGATTTATATTTCTAGGCTGTTCTTCGGGAATATAAGACCGGATTATCAATTGGTTTCTGTTCACCTTGATTTATCAAAAGACGGAACAAAAACTTCGTAGGTATTTCTGTGGGAGACAGATTTATCTATCAGAATAGACTTTTCTGTGGGAGACAAAAAAAATTATCAACTGTTCGACTTTGGGTCGTAGCAAATCTTAGTTGTGGGTGAGATCAGCTAAGGGAATCAAGTGCGTAGAGTCCTGCTGGGATTCAGAGACGTAAGGAATGCGTTTGTACCTTAATCAGTGTGAGATTGGTTAGGGCTCAACTACATTCCAGTCCGAAGTTAACTTGTAGTAGGCTAGAGTCTGTAGCTACTTAATACAGTGTGGTGTTCAAATCTGGACTAGGTCCCGAGGTTTTCTGCATTTGAGGTTTCCTCGTTAACAAAACTTATGGTGTCTGTGTTATTTCTTTTCCGCAATATATTTGTTTATATAATTGAAACATCACAGGTTGTGCGTAGATCAATCAATTGGTACATCCAACCTTTGGTTGTTGATTGAAATTGATTGACACTTGAACATTGGTCTTTGGAACCGTTCAAGTTGTTTCTCCTAATAATCAGGCTCACGGATTCCATCTGTTTGATTTGCTAATTACTTTGAGAAATAGAGATATAACTCTTGGATATATTTTCCTTAATTGAGTCTGACTGTCTAGTTGATTCTCTTGGAATTATATTGGAGTTAGTCCATACAGATTTCCTAACAAAATATTGGGTGTGGTTGTTAGACCCCCGCTTTTTCATCACCCACAACTAAGAGTTGATACGACCCAAAGTCGGAGACTTTATAAACAAATTTGTCTCCTACAGAAAAGTCTATTCTGATAGATAAATCTGTCTCCCACAGATATACCTATAAGGTTTTGTTCCGTCTTTTGATAAATCAAGGTGAACAGGAACCAATTGATAATACGGTCTTATATTCCCGAAGAATAGCCTAGAAATATCAATTATCTCACAATAACTTAACTATATGGTAGTAGAACAAGTTAGTGTGGAATCACCGAGAATGATACGAAGAGATTTGTGATTACATTTTATATCTTACCTATCGGAGATAAATCTCGAGAAAATATTAGAGAATATATATAGTACTCAATACGATAGAACAAGTAAGATCAGAACACGCAACTACAGAAAATATAGTTGGGTCTGGCTTCAGAATCCCAATGAAGTCTTTAAGTCGTTAACCTATAATGGTATTAGGAAAAACCTAGGTTAAAGGAAAATCGACTCTAGTCGCAACTAGTATCACACATGAGGTGTGGGGATTAGGTTTCCCAGTTGTTAGAGTTCTCCTTTATATAGTCTTCAAATCAGGGTTTGATAGCTTTTAAACAAAGCAATCAATATTCACCGTTAGATGAAATCCTGATTTAAGATTCAAGCTAAGTTCGCTTAAAACCAAAGCAATATCTATCCACCGTTAGATAGTCTTAGCTTGTTACACACAAATGAAATATACCTTTATTTAGATATGGGTAACCATACCTAAACGTGTATATTGAGTTGGCTCAATAACAGTTAACCGAAGTTAGCCATATGAACACTTTTGAACTAACCACATTCATCTTCACACTTCTAGATCAAATGATAATCAAATTAATCTAATTGTGTTACTCATAGAGTTGTTCAATTGTTTATATTCTCATAGAAGTATACAAGACACAATTGAAACAAAATCGGATTGATTCAAAAGAATCAGTTCATGAACATTTTAGCCACAGTTTGCATTCCTAAATTTATAAATGTATTTGTGCATGAGTATGAAATCATACTTAGCCGATTTTAGAACTTAAACCAACTCAGTTTGCAAACGGGTACGCAAACTAGAGTTCCGGACTTTGGTCATGTCCGACAGTTCGCAAACGGGTATGCATATTGTCGTACCGGACCTAACTAAGGTAAAACAGTTCGTAGACGGGTATGCAAACTTAGTTCCCGGACTTTGACAGTTAAAACCGTTCGCATACTGGTACGCAAACTTGGTTCCCGGATCTGAATCACTGTACAACAGTTCGCATACTGGTATGCATACTGTGCTATATCCAGAAAATGGTTATTTGTTCTAAACTCCCATTTCTATTATTTAAACATCCTTAGAAGACGACAATAGCTGTCTCACACAAACTATTAGCTTATAAGTAATTTTCAAGTGATCGAATGATCAATACGAAACATTCCGAGTCTACATCAAATAACTGTCTCACACAAATCATGTAAGATGTTCCAAGGAAATTTTCACATGATCTTCTTTTGATTCATTATTTAGTTTCCAACAAATAAATTGTTTCCAACTAAACTCGTCAGGAATATGATGAACGTAGCTAAAGCAAAAAGCTTTCCAACACATATTTCGAGAAATAGATACGCGAGATAAACTCATCTCGAAATATAAAATGTGTATGATATAAAGTCTATATAGCTATATGACTTAGTCTCAATAGGAGATAGAATAGAATAGACTTCTGAGTGATAGATAAGTTTTAGTCTCCATATACCTTTTGTTGATGAAGTTCCTCCAAGCTCTCCTCAGTAGGTCTTCGTCTTTAATTGATGAACGCCGTGAAGTCTAAAGCTAAACTACACATTCTATCCTAATCTGAGACATAGCTATAAGTAGACTAGAAATCAAGACTTATAGTTTTGATCACCTAAACTTGACAAACAAGCTTGGGATAGCAACACTTACGAGTTTGACTGGGCAGTGCTCTAACAATCTCCCCCTCTGTCAATTTTAGTGACGAAACTATCAATACATATGGATTACAAAATAAATAAACTTTGTAGCTTCTCATCCAAATGCTTGATTTCCTTGGTTCTTCAACATTCCTTGAATTCTTCATCACTCCAAGTACTCCAGTGATTCAGAACGTGTTTAATTCAGCATCATAGTTGTTGAAGATCCGTAGCCATAATAATAAGAACGCATAAGTTCTCAATTATTGTTATACAGTTTCATAGTATTATTACACAGCATCAAAGTTCAATTGTATCACAACTTTGACAATAATATTACGGTGATATGTATCACTCCCCCTTAGTCAATACTTCATCTCATAATGAAAACCACTCCCCCTTACATAATGATCCGTAAACCATGTGTATGTAGTGTGAACTACAAAATAATTCTCCCCCTTTTTGTCAATATAAATTGGCAAAGGTACGAAAACTAGCGGGATCATAATGAAATTTTCAAAGAGATTATTCATGACTAAAAGAGAACATATCAACTTTGTTTCGATGATTTCACATAGTCTAAACTTAGTGTATTCATCAAGGAGTTTATAAAGATACAAGATAACTCTTACAATATTCCACAGTCGCACTCCCCACAAAGATTTGGCAATTAAACAAAAGTTCAATTAAGAACTCTCCCCCATTAAATGTCATTCCCGAAAGAACAACAAGAGCGACCTTATTTTTACGAGAAAATAAGGATTTCCTTGGACATTAATAAATCACATGAAACATGAATTTGTATCCAGAATACTCGAATAAATTAACCACAAGAGAACCTTAATGATTAATTTAATCGGAAATGCTCAACATAAGAAAACTTACGGAGCCATACAGTACTTTCACATAGAAGTGGATCAGGGAAAGATCAATACTGCATAATATTCAAAAGTTCATTCTATCATTTATCAACATTTGCATAGAGAAATAATAGACTTAACTTTTGACATATATGGGACAATCATAGTTCACGGACGTAAACACACATATCCCATAAGTTTTACAATATATAAAACCATAAAGATTAATACTGAAAAATCATCTTCCAAATAACTAAGAATTTAAATAAATAAATCTAAAACATTGCAAGATGAAAATCGTTGGCAATAGCTATGTGTAATCACAATATTTACTATTCTAAACCTTAGTTATCCTTCTTAAAATACAATAATAAATTCTCATAAGAAGTTTCCTAGACATTGTAGAGCTTTCTCAGAGCATCTACCGAGAATTCCTTCTCATTATTGAAGAACCCATTGATTATGGGATCATTTAATTCCTTCAGATCTTCAGAAATATCAGTTAACTCACTAAGTTCTCTTTTCAGTTCACGCAAGGTGTTCTTTGTCAGAGATAACATTTTTTCATAGTGAGTTATCTTTTCCAAAGAGAACATGATTTGAGATTTTAAACCATTTCTTTTGCTGATGAAATCCTTCACCATAGCCCTGAAGTTATTATCATTGTGACAAATAGACAAAAACAGTTAGAGGAAGAAACTTTTTCATCATTTGTAGACTTCTCCTTTTTCTTCCTTTAGGATTGGATTCCTTCACAAAGAAAAGTAAGATCAGAACACGCAACTACTGAGAAAATAGTTGGGTCTAGATTCAGAATCCCAATGAAGTCTTTAAGTGGTTAACCTATAATGGTTTTAGGAAAACCTAGGTTAAAGGAGAATCGACTCTAGTCGCAACTAGTATCACACAGGAGGTGTGGGGATTAAGTTTCCAGTTGCTAGAGTTCTCCCTTAAATAGTCTTCAAATCAGGGTTTGATAGCTTTGAAACAAGGCAATCAATATTCACCGTTAGATGAAATCCTGATTTAAGATTCAAGCTAAGTTTGCTTAAAACCAGAGAAATATCTCTCCACTGTTAGATGGTCTTAGCTTGTTACACACAAATGAAATATACCTTTATTTAGATATGGGTAACCGTACCTAAACGTGTATATTGAGTTGGCTCAATAACAGTTAACCGAAGTTAACCATATAAACACTTTTTTATTAACCACATTCATCTTAACACTTCAAGATCAAATGATAATCAAATGAATCTAATTGTGTTATTCATAGAGTTGTTCAATTGTTTATATTATTATAGAAGTATACAAGACACAATTGAAACAAAATCGGATTGATTCAAAAGAATCAGTTCATGAACATTTTAGCCACGGTTTGCAAAGATTACATTCCTTAATTTATAAATGTATTTGTTCATGAGTATAAAATCATACTTAGCCGATTTTAGAACTTAAATCAACTTAGTTTGCAAACGGGTACACAAACTAGAGTTCCGGACTTTGGTCATGCCCGATAGTTCGCAAACGGGTATGCATACTATCGTACCAGACGTAACTCAGGTAAAACAGTTTGCAGACGAGTATGCAAACTTAGTTCCTGGACTTTGACAGTAAAAACCGTTCGCATACTGTACGCAAACTTGGTTCCTGGACCTGAATCACTTTACAACAGTTCACATACTGGTATGCATACTGTGCTATATCCAGAAAATGGTTTTTTGTTCTAAACTCCCATTTCAATCATTGAAACATCCTTAGAAGACGACAATAGTTGTATCACACAAACTATTAGCTTATAAGTAATTCTCAAGTGATCGAATGATCAATACGAAACATTCTGAGTCTACATCAAATAACTGTCTCACACAAATCATATAGGATGTTTCAAGGCAATTTTCACATGATCATCTTTTGACTCATTATTTAGTTTCCAACAAATAAATTATTTCCAACTAAACTCGTCAAGAATATTATGAACGTAGCTAAAGCAAAAAGCTTTCCAACACATATTTCGAGAAATAGATACGCGAGATAAACTCAGCCCGAAATATCAAATGTGTATAATACAAAGTCTATATAGATATATGACTTAGTCTCAATATGAGATAGAATAGAATAGACTTCTGAGTGATAGATAAGTATGGACAACTCCAATACAATTCCAAGAGAGTCAACTAGACAGTCGGACTCAATCACGGAAAAAGTATCCAAGAGTTATATATCTATTTCCCAAATTAATCTACAATCGAAAAGATAGGAATCTGTGAGCCTGATTGATTATGAGAAATAACTTGGATGGTACTAAAGACCAATATCCAAGTGTCAATCAATTTCAATCAAAAACCAAAGGTTGGATTTACTAATTGATTGAACTACGGACAACCTGTGATATTTCAATTATATAAACATATATAATGCAGAAAAGAAATAATACAGACACCAGAAATTTTGTTAACGAGGAAACCGCAAATATAGAAAAACCTCGGGACCTAGTCCAGATTGAACACCACACTGTATTAAGCCGCTACAGACACTATCCTACTACAAGATTAACTTCGGACTGGAATGTAGTTGAGCCCTAACCAATCTCATACTGATCATGGAACAGTCGCGTTCTTTACGCCTATGAATCCCAACAGGACTCTACGCACTTGATTCCCTTAGCTGATCTCACCCACAACTAAGAGTTTCTACTACCCAAAGTCGAAGACTTATAAACCAATCTGTCTCCCACAGAAAAGTCTATTAAGATAGATAAATATGTCTCCCACAGAAATACCTATGAAGTTTTTTTCCGTCTTATGATAAATCAAGGTGTACAGGAAAAAATTGATAATCCGGTCTTATATTCCCGAAGAACAACCTAGAAATATCAATTACCTTACAATAACTTAACTATATGGTAGTAGAACAAGTTATTGTGGAATCACAAAGAATGAGACGAAGAGCTTTGTGATTATTTTTTATATCTTACTATCGGAGATAATTCTCGAGTTAATAATTACGATAGAATAAGTAACATCAGAATACGCAACTACAGAGAAAATAGTTGGGTCTGGCTTCAGAATCCCAATGAAGTCTTTAAGTCGTTAACCTACACGATTTTGGAATAAACCCAAGGTTAAAGGAGAATCAACTCTAGTCGCAACTAGTATCACACAGAAGGTGTGGGGATTAGGTTTCCCAATTGCTAGAGTTTTCCCTTATATAGTCTTCAAATCAGGGTTTGCTTAGTTAGCTTAGAAACAAAGCATTTATATAACACATGGTTTAACAAGTTTTAGTCTACACATATGTTTTGTTGATGAAGTTCCTTCAAGCTCTCCTCAGTAGATATTTGTCTTCAATCGATGAACGTCGTGAAGTCTAAAGCTCAACTACGCATTCTATCCTAATCCGAGACATAGCTATAAGTAGACTAGAAATCAAGACTTATAGTTTTGATCACCTAAACTTTACAAACAAGCTTGAGATAGAAATGCTTGCGAGTTCGACCGATCAGTGCTCTAACATATGTTATTACACAGAGAACATTGAATTTCAATAGGAATATGTTTACCTAATATCTCTTTAACATGGGGGCAATAACTCAATATTTTCCATTAGAACAACTGCAATCTTGGGATAACATTTAATTTCCAGATTTCATACCATTCTACATTGTTTTCCAGATAATTTCTGTTACACGGATAATTATAAGCAGAGTTAACAAATACTTTTCCATCTAAGGTACCTAACCATTTGACATAATCTTCATTCTCTAAATTATTTGGCTCAATAAGTTTAATTTTTTCAAGAGTGTCACCATCAAACAGGTTTTCAACCAAACTATGATTCCAAACTCTACCAGTATTGATAAATTCAGAAACTTGTTGATAGGACATACAGTTAGTACCACTCGTAGGTTTTGGTAAATCTCCACCTGGAAGCCATCTGTCTGTCTAGATTTTTATTTTTTCACCATTCCCTATTTCCCAACTATGATTCTCTTTTATAATATCTAGACCTTTACATATGCTTGTTCACACCTAAGATTTAACTGTTTTTTTTTCTTGAAATTCATAGGATTTGTCTTAGGGAAGTACTTACATTTTAGGATTATACTCCACAACTTATCTGGTTTTTCAATTAACCTCCAAGCTAATCTTGTTAGAAGAGCTAAATTGAATTTATGTGGATTTTTAATTCCTAAACCTCCCTTAGCTTTACTGATACAAACAGAGTCCCAGGCTTTTATATACACTCCTCTGTTATTTTTATTTTTCTTCCACCAAAAGTCCCTTTGAAGAGCATTGACTTTATCTAAGGTTTGTTTAAGTAGGGAGAAGCACATCATCTAGAACATAGGCATAGCACTAGTGCCAGACTTAATGAGAGTAATTCTACCATCCTGTTAAAGGAATTTAGCTTTCCAGCCTTGCACTCTACTATAGACCTTATTTAATATATTTTGGTAATTGAAAGATTTAACTCTATTAAAGAAAAGAGAGGTACCTAAATAAGTATCAGTCTTAGTTATTCTATTCACTCTAAGAATTCTAGCTAGTAATTTGCAGTGTTTGTTCTGCACTTTTATATTAAAATATATATCATATTTTTGATAATTAACAAGCTGACACGAAGAGTCACTAAATGACTTCAGAATATCCAGCAAATTATGTGCTTGAGAAATACTAGCAATAGAGAAAAGAAAGGAATCATCAGCAGATAAAAGATGCGAAACTGAAGGATAATTTTTTATGACTTTTACTCCCTCTATTTTACTTAGTTTTTCCTCGTGTAATAATAGTCTAGACAAAGCTTACATACAAATGATAAAATAGAGGGAAACAGGGGATCACCCTGTCTAATACCCCTAGTGGGAAAGAAAATATCACCAGGTATACCATTAACAAGAACTGCATAAGAAACTGAAGAAATGCAAGCATAAAGAAGGTCACAGAAATCATTAGAAAATCCTAAATACTTAAAAAATTTAATAATGAAGTTCTATTCTAATCTATCAAACGCTTTTGATAAATCGAGCTTCAGAGTCATATATCCCGTTTTGTTTTACAAGTCTTCATTTTGTGTAATATTTCATGCGCTACTATGATATTATCTGTAATCTGCCTTTTTGGGATGAAAGCAGATTGATTTTGGGAAATAAGATTATATAACATTGGTTTTATTCTATTCGTTATAATCTTAGCTACTATTTCATACAAGGTATTGCTTAGACTAATTGGCCTAAAATCATTAAGAGTTTTCGGAGTTTTAATTTTAGGAATCAAGGAGATATAAGTGTAATTTACATTCTGATTAAAAATTTTTGTCTTTAAAGACATTCTGGATACAAATAGTAATATTCTCTTTAAGGTCCTCCCAATGGGAAGCCATCAGGCCCCGTAGTCCCCCAAGAGTTCATTTTAAACAAGGCTTCTTTAATTTGATCTACATCAGGGATTTTACATAGTATGTCATTCTCATTCATGCTAATACTTGGTGTTATAATTTTACTAAAAACCGGGCCTATATCTTTTTCACTAGACTGGTATACGTAAGTTCCCAAAATATTTATCAACTACTTTATTTAAGTTCTCCTGACCTTCAATCCAAAGACCTGTATCATCTCTAAGAGCGTATATGTTGTTAATCCTTTTTATTTCAGAAGCACTTTGATGGAAAAATTTGGTGTTGTGATCATTTTCTTTAATCCATTTTTCTTTAACATGTTGACCCCAATATATTTTTTTCAATGGAGTACCACGAACTGAGTTCATTATGCTGGTAATCTAACCTATTTTTTGTTTCCATACACAGTAGGATTTTTCGTTTTCAATTTCTATTTCGCTAAGAAGGTTTGATATGTTTCTGAAAATGTTACCAAATTCGGTCTTGTTCCAAATTCTCATATCAGACTCTAAACTTTTTAATATATTATTTATGTTAGGTTCTTTATTTCTACTGCTCATTAAATATTTCTCTATTATGTTACTATACAAATTATGTTCCTTCAAACATTCCATATATCTATATGGTCTACTACCTTTTCTAACTTAGGATTAGTTTCTAGCATTATTGGAGCATGGTTAGACATTACTCTAGTTAGATGATTTGTGTTAGATTTTGGCAATAACTCTAACCATTTATGATTCACTAGAACTCTATCAATTCTTTCCTGAATATTGTCATCTCTTAATCTTTTATTTGTCCAGGTGAATGGGAGTTCTGTAAATTTTAAGTCTACCAGACCTAGTTTTTGTATGCAACCATAAACAAAAGCTAAACCACTTGAACTAGTATCATTTCCTCCTTCTTTTTCATCTTTATGCAATATAAAGTTCATATCTCATATTAAAGCCCAAGGACTGTTAAGACTGCTAAATTATGAAATAAATTCTCATTGACTAATTCTCATGTTATTATCCAAAGCACCATACATAAACGAAATATTCATGCTTAAATTATCTTTAATAATATGACAATTATAAACATTATCTTTAAAAGAAATGAGTTTAGCATATACTCCCTGATACCAAGCTATCGCAAAACCTCTCGCTCTGCCAATTGAGGGTATTATGAACCAATCCTTGGCTTGAAGTTTGTTTAAATTTTTTTCGACAGTATTCATTTTAACTTTTATTTATGATAAGAATAACATATTTAGTTTTTGGGTTTTACAGAGATGATTTGAATGATCTTGTTTTAGGTGAATTCTAATACCTTGAAGATTCCAGGATAAAACCTTAAAGTCGTAACCAAAGGCTCGATTATCCATTATCATATGAAAGAATAAAATCTTATTGTGAAAAGGGAGAAGATTATTTATAAGAGAAACCATGAAAATGCAACTAAACCTTATAATGAAAGACAAGAAATTTTGAAATAAAACTAGAGTTGTATCATACTTCATACTGTTATATGAATAGTAGGGCTGTCAATAATAGTCCGAAATCCGAAATCCGTTTCCGAGAATTCGAGATCTTATAGGATTTTATCCGTTATATCGGATATCGGATTTCGGATCGGAATTCTTATCGGATTTCCCCCCCTTAACGTAACGGAATCGGATTAGACCCCATCCGATTGTTAAGTTCCGCCATCCGATAACACATAGGAATGTACTAGTAATTTCCCACCCCTAGGATAAAGATGTTGACTATCGGAAATTGTATTCTTAGAAATTATCATAAATTATCGGAAATTATCGGAATTTCTATCCGGATTAGTAATTTTTAATACTTTTTACCCAATTTTTTCATATTTTTAGGAATTATCGGAAGTTATCCGAATTTATCGGATTTCCGATAAGTTAACCTATCGGAATCGGATTCGAATTCTAAAATTCGTCGGATGTTACCGAATTTCGGAATTCTGATAACACTTAGCCTATCGGAATCGGATTGGTGAAAATCCGATGGAATTTCATCCGTTGACAGCCCTAATGAATAGAACTTCTAAACATACATATCTATCTATCTAATCTATCTAACTAGATGATAATTGAATCTAAATACTAGATTCTCATTCATTCTGACCCCACAAAAATATGATGTGGACAATTTTTGTGAGAGTATTACAAAATAGAGCTCTCCCATTAACTCTAGCCCTACACAATTAACTTTACTAGGTGTTGCGCCCGTGCTTCGCACGGGATGAAATCGTTCACAGAAAGGTAAAGTAGTAGAGATCACCTGCCCTGTCGGATCTAACCTAACTTTATTCTTTTTCACCTTAAGAGGAAGAATAAGTTTTGGTACAGGTATCTTACAGAATTCAAAGAAGGGCTAAAAGTACTAATTTACCTACTTAATTTTAAATTACCTTATGTTACAACTTAAGACAAGTTGTTTTACCTATCTCTCTTTACCTTGCCGAGTGCCACACGAAAGAGTTTTTTGAAAAAAATTGGCTGGTATTTTACTATCTGCAAATCACAATCAAAGAAAGATGACACTTGGTAATGCTAGGACTGGAGGAGTTATTTTGGTACTGGTACCAGGATGATATATTCCATGCTTTTCAAATCTATACATGTAAATAGATAAAATTTCCAACCATGTAATGTTTTTACCTACTAAAATAACTATGCTATATGTGGGAGTCGAACCCATAACTACATGGTTGATAACCATGCGCTCTACCATTTGAGCTAAGACAGCGTATACCATCTCTTAATGTAAGTGAGATTTAATATAATGGGGGTATAGCCTATCTGTATAGGGCTTGTTACCATCCTTTGATCATTTGCGTTTTAAATCTCCGCAGTATATATTCAAGACCTATATCTAGTTTCCAGTGCCCATTGTATTTCATAGAAATATGGTTCCTAAGATAGTGGTCATAAGAAGAGCCAGTGGAGCAAAAGAGGCTACAAATAAATGAATTTTAATTATGCACGTCTTGCCACGAAAAAGCTTGCTAGTTTACTGTTTAAGGCTTCCTAAAAATAAAATATGCAATTTTACACAAACAATGTACCATGAATGTACAAATAGGAGACTGCTTGGTCTTTAACTTCAAGGCGCAATAGGGTACAACATAATTTGTTCCACCTGGAAGGTAATTAAAGTTACACTTGCTTTCCATGGGTATGCGACATTCAACTTAATCATTTCAACTTGGAATAAGGAAACACAAAATTAGCTAATAAACAAAAGTACAATAATTCAGAAAGAAAGTAAATGCAGTCAATATTTTCATCAAAGATAGATTGCAAAATCAGTCATGTGATAGATTATGTATACCTGCATTCATCCCATTCAAGTGGTCTTTCATTTTATTTCCTCTCTAGACACAAATTCCTAGTTATAGTTTATTATCTAATAATAATTGAAAGAGAACTGATTAAACTGAAGTTATCTCTGCTCAATCCATAAATGGGAAGTTAAAAGGAATCATGAGAAAGGATACTAATTGAAAATAATTGGTTAATATAGAAACCTACCTACGATCTCGACACTATCACCAAGGTCTACTACAATATTAATTTCCTCAGCATTCATGTTTCTAGGTGGGTCAAAGAGTAGTAATAGATCAATTAACTGAATATTTAGTAACAAATATAAATATCCACTTGTAGATCAAGTTCAATTCAGTATGCTGTCAGAATATATGATAATGGGTAGCTCATAATAGCAAAAATGTAAATGAAACATGTCTTTGAGTTTATACCCTTAAAGGCTAAAACTATTTGGTCAAGAGTGAATGGAGTACTCTAAAAGATGATCTGAAAACATGAGTGCATTTCATTATCATTACAGATGCACAAACCATTATTAAATAAACTACATGATTTAAGATAAATCTAAAAGCTAGCAATTAGCAAGCTGGAACCATGTTTCATAAAGCCTTGATGGGCGCATTACCCGTCGTAGAAATATTGCATGGTAAAAGCTTCAACCGCACAGGAACCCTCGACACATAACAGAATAGCCACTCGAATTAAACAATTCCATTTGCATAATTTTTCAAAAGCTTAAACAAATCAAGAGTTTCAAAAATAAGCTTTCAAACAGCTTAAAGAAATCTAGAGATTCAAATATAAAAACTTAGTTGATATAATTAAATTTCAAATAACTAATCCATTTGCAATATTCACTTTCAATTCATTAAACCGGTAAACCTAAATAGTCATTGAAATTATAACAAAAGAAATTAGTAAATAAAGAGCTAACCAAAAGAAAATTCCGAATCAACATTCAATAAGTAATTAAAACTTTAGAAACAGTATGAAAGCTATACATATCACCCAATGTTGAAAAATTCACATATTACTTGAAACATAATTAAAACTTAAAAATCTGTTCAGAGCACGATTCAATAAGAAATTCAAACTTAAAATTTGAAGATAAACCTACCATCATTGCCTAGTGCCTTTCTCAATCCTCACATAACATACATCTGCTCTTGCTTAGGGCTTTTCTTAATTCCCACAATAAGTTTATTCTCTTGTGCTTGAAGCTCCAAAAAAATAAAAAAATAAAAAAAATAATAAAACGAACACAAACCAAACAGAATCAGCATAATCTGAACATTCTTGCCAAATCAAATCTTAACTTTAGAGAAACAATTTTTAAACATAGATCACACAATCAAAGTAGGTACTACAAAAATCCTAGATTGTAATCGTACTTTATACCTCCTGAAGTCTTCCTTCTAAAAAGAACATGAACATACAAACCGGGAAGGAGAAGGATCTGAATGAGAGAAAGTCAAAATTATACCTGCAAAATAAACAGAACAGATCGATATGCATATAAACCAACAGGAAATGGGAAGAAAAAAAAAGACAAAGAGAAAAAAAAAGATACGGTATAAAGAAAATAACAATTAGGTTAGAGAAACTTGTATTGTGCACTGGCGTGAAGAGTTTAGGGTTTTTATAACTTTAAACCCGGGGTTCTTTTAAAAACCAAAAATCATGCGAAAGAGAGAAAAGTGGGGTCGAAATATGCAATATTCGTGGTGTGAAAAAACAAAAAGTTCCTATTGGTTGAATTTTTTTCTAAAGTTCCTAGTGGTTGAATTTTTTTCTGGTGGGGCCAGAGGCTCTAAGAAGAGAGCTTGATTCATCTTTTAACCACAACAGAGAAAAATCATCTGAAATCATATTATTAAATTGTTGTTTTACACCTCCCACTTGACCCATTTTCCTTTACCCCACTTTCTCCTTTCTCTATGTAATTGACAATTCCAAACTATGTAAAACTGCTTTCTTTGTTTTTCACGTTCACTGTTTGATTTCATCTTTTTTCTCAAAATTCAGTCTTCCTAATCGTAGTGGGTATGATTAGAACCTGAATAATTTGGTGTCTATTATTGTTCAGCTTGAATAATATATAAAGCAATCACCGTAAGTATTCATGAAGATTATTGGGTTTTGATTCTTTACTTTTTCATCATGGTTATTAATTTTGGATTTTAATCTCTCGCAGATTTCACTTAAGCAATTTTGGATTCTGCGTCTGAATTTTCTACAATGTTTTTTGAGGTAAGCCTTTGAATTGCTTTTGTGTTTACTGTGATCAAAATTAAAATTAAAATTGACAGGAAATCGTCATCTTCAATCAAGGAACGAACAAAACATAAGTTTGGTTTTTGATCTCTCATAGATTTCGGGTTCACAAAGTTCGCATTCTACATTGGTCATTCTAATTTTTCTTCACTCTTTTTTAGGAAAGCCCAAGTGTTTGTTAAATTGCTTCTGTGTTTACGCTTCAAATTATTAGCCAATCTGTTGCCATGGTTTTGCTTTAATCTTTATATTTGGTTCCATTTATATTTTGCAGTAATAGCATGCCTCCACAAACCAGCCTCGAAAATTAGAAAAAACCAGGAAAGCAAGAAAAGGAAGGAAAGATCTTTTGGCTGTTAAAAAACTTCCTTACTCTGAAAATATGATGTATGCAAGACTTATAGAGTCTGCACTACAAAAAACATGCTCTTCTTCGGGAATCAATGAAATCTTATATTCACTTATCTATTTGTTACGTGCAAAGATGCAACTATCTTCAAGGTACTGGTATTAAACGTACCTTTCGAGAAAAGGCGGATATGTGATTTCGACAATGGTGTTGATGTAATCACGATCGTGAAATTTAACCAATAAATTATCTGGGATTTCTATCCAAGTACCAGGGACGGGCCTAGCAAGGGGCTAACCCGGGCTATAGCCCGTCCCTTAATTTGGTTACCAAAAAATTTAGTATATACATTTGGTGGAATTTAACTATTAGCCCAATAGCTAAATATAAAATAGCCCAGCCATATTAAGCCCATACAAAATTTACATTATTATAATCAATGCCCAGAGATGGAAATTATATGTGAAATTAAAATTTTGTTCTTTGAGAAAGATTGTAATTGATGCACAACTTAAACTTTGATGGTCCTTGCGATTTTCAAATTTTGTTTTTAGCCTGTCAAGCTAGAACTTTTTGTTGCTTGTGAGATTGGGATATTTCTTTCCAATATTTAAGGACTTCATTTCGCCTAACCATACACATGGCAAAAAAAATATATTTGGCGGCCGCCGCCTGGCGGAACTTGCATTCAGCCCTACGTAATAAAATTTCCTGGGTCCGTCCCTGCCAAGTATTGTTTTCTGCATCTCCAGTTTTCAAGGTTGGGATATGTTACTGTTCGATAATTGATAGTTGATTTTCTTTTATTTTCAGGGGCATATCAAAATTTAACCAACTTTTATACTTAACTGGATATAGGGGAGTAGCATAATTGCTTAACAAAACTGAATACAATGGTAGGGGATTGGTGATAAGCGTGATCACTCTCTAGGGGGAATCCCCGGATCAGTAGATAGATGGAAGGTTGAAAGATGGACAACTCAATGTAATGCTTATATATAGTAACATCAACAACAGTTAGAGAATATGGAGGTAAATTAAAATTATTTCTCACATATGTAGCATTTAGAAATTCTAAAACAACGTTAACCGCTTTGTTACAAGGACACTCCAAAAAATGAAATTGTGCCGTGTCGACACGCGACGAACGGACACTCGTGTCCGACACTCAGGACACAGCTCAATTACCAAGACAAGAATAAAATATTTAATAAAATTAAAAAATATTTCAGCTATAGATTTTTTACGTATTTATATTAGGAAAGAAAATATTTTCTTCATTCTAACTTGTGTAAGAACCTTTATCTTTAATAAAATCATATTTTCTTAGCTTCAATAAGACACTCCTGAAACTCTTCACTGATCTCCATTAGATTTTTTTAGCAAAAATGGAGATATTCTCCCACAACTATGGCTATATCTATGAGATGATGGAGATACGTAGAAATATCAATGGAGTCTGTATTTCTAATGCTTTTTTTATTAGTTATATACATACATGTAAGTATTTTGCTATGCTCGCTATCCGTGTCTCCGTTTTCTAGTTTTTTAAGTTGTCGTGTCAAGGTAACGTATTGGACACGACACGCCGACACCGTGCCCGTGTCCTTGTAACACAGGTTATATTTTGAGCTATTTTGAACAAATAATTAAAATACAACATGGTGAGAAACACGTTGCTTATCCTAGAATGTGTAATGCAGATGCGGGAACAATTTGCCTCTTGGAATTGTCTATCTGAACTGGTGTATCTTCATAACAGACTCGGTATAATGGATGCATATGATCTTCTACTTGACGAGAAAAACATGGTGAGTCCGGAAAAAAATAATCAAATAACTAAATTACTCAAATTCATATCAATTTTCTTTTTCAAAAAAGTCTCCCATAAAAACAGTGAATTAGCTTTACTTGCAAAGCAACAAGCCACGGCGTGGTCGAATCTACCGAGCTGTACTACTGGGCTTGCCCAAAATGCAGGATCAGCAAGCATGGATGATAAAAACTGGTGCTTCAGATGTACCTACAACTTTTAACAACTACACTCTACAAGTATATATTAAACCTTGAGGTAGTAGATCACAGTAGACCAGCTGTTTTCTTAGAATGCGACGACTAATTGTGCCTTTATTTCTGTCAAGAGGAATAAAACCAGGGTAGTATTCCTGTCAAGAGGTTAAGATCAGGTAAAGTAAATTTCTCTTCTTGAAATTGATCATAAAAATTTATAATGGGATTGAGATTTCTGTGTAGGTATTCACTACAGTGACAGTGGTGTGCCCAGAACTGTTTTAAGACGAGACTCATCTTGACTTGATGCGATAATTGAAACAAAAGACAAAGGAGTTTAGGTACTTTCCCCTCACACCTTATTGTTGATGTTTTTTGTTGTTGTTTTGTTTCAAAGTTCGCGGTTAAACTATCCCGTGACGTGCTTGCTGGCAAGGGAATAACATTTTCTGCTCATTTGCTTTATACTATGAAAAACTTGAACAATCTATCTCTTTCTCCACGATAGCAAAGATGCATTCGTATTTTTTTATTTGATGGCTTACAACTGGAGTTTGGCTCTGGCATGAAAACGATAAAAAACTCCAGATAAATTTATGACGAAAATGGTAAAATGGCTTATGCAGGCCATCTAAAATGTATTCCAATCACCGATTGTATTTGTGTAGCCTTTGGTTCTCGAAACGATTTTGTAAAGATACCAACTGATATGCTTTGACTCTTTTTTCTATGACTCAGTAGTTTTTCATTAGTGTCATTTTACGTAAATTCTCGCATATTTCAGATGTAAAATTATATAAGGTGCACGC
Source organism: Papaver atlanticum (assembly GCA_023531105.1). NCBI lineage: Eukaryota > Viridiplantae > Streptophyta > Magnoliopsida > Ranunculales > Papaveraceae > Papaver > Papaver atlanticum. Next base: position 1,262,970 of record JAJJMB010006318.1, on the reverse strand, counting down.
GTAACCATATCATTTTAAAAACGCACATGTGGAAAATAATGTTACAATTGGTGCGAAGCACGGGTTACTATCTAATAGTCACTAATAAGTATATGCTAAAGATGAGAAAAGAGTTTAATCTATCCAATCAAAAATAACTGAAATAAGAAAACTTGTTATCTTTAAAAGAGCAAGTTTTATCTGTGATTACCTCATTTGAATCATGGGAAGAGAGTCACCAGAGCTATTCCCAGAATTGGCCATTTCAAGAGTTATATATCTGCTGCGCACCTTATGATTCCAAAAGCTTCCAATTGGCAATATTTCCTTCTTCGGCAGAAGCAAAGGAATCCATACCTTTATTGCTCATTTCTACAGTTGAGGATATTCCTACTAAAGCCCGACCTCCTAAATGATTACTTGAGAGGATATCTTCTACCATTTCCTTTGAAATCCTATTTTCTTCTTCTTGAACCACCATCCACTCATTGTTCCATCTACTTTATTTCCTCCATCATTAATGACTATACCATCCTCCTTCCCATTACTGCATACTGACTTATCATTCTAAACCAATCAGATTTCTTTCTTTTTTGTTGAGTTTCTTTAAAATTTCCACCTTTTCCAGAAACTTCACTGGTACCAATTAGAGGAGCTTTTCCTTTTTGGGCTTTACTCAAATCATCAACAAAATCTTCCACAGTAGTTGTTCTTTTATATCCAATAACACCTACATTTTTTGTTTTTTCACTACCTTCTTTACTGCTTTCATTTTTTTCTACTCCTATTCAATTAGTTATCACAATATCATCGCTCTCTTTATAGCTTCCTTTTCCCATATCAATCCTCCTTCTCTTGGTTCCTCTGTTTAAGGAGATATTCCTGTCAATTTCACTATCATAAATCTTTAGACTTTCAGTAGCTTTAGCCAGAGATTCCACTTTTCCACCTCCATGTGAAGAGTTCCCATTTATTCCCAAGTTAACTATCCATTCGTCTAGTTCATCATATATGAAAACCTTTGGAAAGTTTTCTTGTAAGCTATCCATCTTGATTGGGGTGCATTTCTCCTCTGAATGTTCTTCATTCATATGCCAACAATCTCTGCAGGTTCCATGAGGAATCTCCAAGAAGAATATTTTTAATTTGATTGTCTCTCTATCCTTTCCATTCAATATAATGACATTCACTTGGTGAATAAGAGCCTTCGTTAAATCAGCAATAACGTGCGCCTTATATTCACCTTGAGCATTTAGAGGACCAATCAGATTGAGAACTTTCCCCACTTTATCTGATATCTTTTTCGCAACATACCCTCTTTCAACCAAATCACTCCTGAGGACAAACCTGATCCAATAATCTTGAGACGTGACATCTGTTAGATCATTGCTCGGTCAAAATCACAAGTGTTGTTATATCAATTTTTTTGTCAAATTTAGTTGTCAAAACTATATCTTGATTTTTAGTCTACAATTAGTTAAGTCTCGGTCTAGGATAGTGGAGTTGAGAAACGAGCCAGTCATCATTTGCGTTCTACCTTTGAAAGCGAAGATCAACTGAAGCTTTGGAGAACTTCATCGACAAAAGGTAAGTGAAGACTGAACCACCTATTTCTCAAGTTATATTCACCATTCTATCTTTGAGACGATTTTCGTATAACTAATTAGACTAGCTTGCATAGACAAGAATTTCGAGTCGAGAACTAATTATTTAGTTTACGAATTTATCGAAATATAATGACTAAGCATAATGAACATTTGTTCATACTTGATCAAATTCGGTGGAAAACAATTTATTGTTCGGAACCAAATCTTGATTCAAGTCTATCATTCGAAAATAGCCTGGAACAGTGACATGTGTCATTGTTGTTTTTCAGGAATGTTTCAAATTGATTTAGAGAAATATAGAACTACTATATTTTGAATACAAGACAATACTGTTATCAGTCTTACAAACTGAGAAAATTGTTATATGTCTGAAGCCGTATTACATGTATTTGTACACGTAGCAGAGTATCTATATATCGACTTTCAGATTTCTGTGATATGCATATTCTTATGTACATCATGAGAAAGTATTTTTGTTTCGTGATCCGGATAGGTATGTATATTCGTATACAAACAATTGTGGAACTGTGGTAAGGGAATCGAGTTAAAATATGGTAACTGGTATGCAAGCCAAAACAATTATATGTTCTATAACCAGTTTAGTACCCAAACCGGTATGCAAGATGAATGTTCTATGAGTTCCGGAATCGACAAAGGTCTTAAGTTTTCAAACCGGTACGTGAACTAAAAAGTTCTGTAGACTCTGGAAGTTTGAGTTGGTTCACAGTTTGCAAACCGGTACGTGAACTGAAAAGTTTTGTAGAGTCCGGAACTTGGTAATTGTATAAGTTTGCAAAACGGTTTATGAACTGAAATTTTCTGTAGACTCTGGAACTCGGTAATTGCATATAAGTTTGCAAACTGGTTCGCGTACTGTGACTCCGCCGATTCACGAATGATTCAAGTAATTGTACTATGTACATCTACAAACTATGTCGATCATGATTCAATTGCGATTAAATTATTTCTATGAAGTAATTTGCATTTGATCATTTCTCTAATTAACACTAGACTCATTCGATCACGTGATTGTGACTCAATATTAATGTCTTAGAGAACATGAAAATGAGTATTGTTAAGCTTTTAAGTTCAAATCGGCTAGTTTCGGCTAATCATGTTGAACATAGTCTTTATACACGGTTCGGTTACGGTTTACCTAACCAGAGTGTATATCTTATATATGTGATTAATATTCAAAGCTTTCATCTAGCGGTGGATATTGTTTGCTTGATTCCAAAGCTATCTTAGCTTAAACCTAAAGCAACCTAGGCTTTGAAGTCTATATAAGGGGAACTCTTGGCAACTGGGATCTTTGAATCCCGACACTACTTTTCGGTGTGTCCTAGTTATATCTAGAGTCGTCCACTCCAGAAACCCTTTTAAGGTTTAGCGACTACAAAGACATCATTGGGATTCACGAAGCCAGGTCCAGTTATCTTTTATCTTGATAACTTGAGTATCCTGATCTTGATTGTTTGTAAAGCCTTGCTCCATCAATCAAGATTGATAGTAATCAACAAAGTCTCTTCGTCTCATACTTTGTTGATTCCACAAGTTTTATACTTATGAGGTGAATAATAATCTAGGATGCACTCCGGGTTGCATAAGTCTGGATTTTGAGGATAACCATACTTTTGTCTAAGTTGTTATCGATTTCCATCACCTGGATCTATCATTTGATTTGATCATCTATTTAGATCGTTGATCTATTTAGAAGGATAATTAGCCACTAGTTCGGGGTTGATCTATTTGGAAGGATAACTAACGTTGAAATGACGAGGGTACCAAGTACACCACAATCTTTTCGATATCCACCTATAAGTACAATACCTTGTGTGATTTAATATAGACAGAAATTATTGTCAAGAAGATGACAACAAGGTGTACACTTGGTATATAGTATTAGTTCGAAACCGAACATAACTATAGGGATCAACCCAATTGCTGGATTAACATACAATGTATTTTCTTTTAATTATAACTAAAATAATAGTTATAATTGCGGAAAAGAAAATTAAAGACACAAAAATATTTTGTTGATGAGGAAACCGCAAATGAAGAAAAACCTCGGGACCTAGTCCAGTTTTAAATACTATCAAAATTAAACCGCTATACAAAGACTACTGCAACTTCGTATAGTTGATACCAAGTAAACTACCCCTAGTTACTTAGTTTCCTCAGTATTCTTGCGCCTATAACCAATCTGGCCAAAGCACGTGAATCCTAAGTTAGAGTGCACGATCTTAAGTTGCTTTAGCCGCTGTGAAGACTTCAAACACTCAACTCCTTTGGATCGTCTCCTGAAATAATAAAGAAATAATCTATTCGGTAACCACTCATCCAGTCTCAAGAAGTTAATCATAGATTATATTTTTTGAGTTTAACAAAGCTCTTCCGTTTAATCTAATAAACTCCTTTGTTGGGTAAGATCTACTAAAATCTGTATTATCGAAATAACTAGATCTATATATACAAACTATCAGATTCAAATACTAAAGAATACCACCAAATGATAGATTACTGATATACTACGACTAGTAAAATAATTGTCTATCAAGGATAAACAAGATCTAGTTGGATCCCAGCCGATCAAGTTTGTGAACGAAGTTAAATCATAAAGATACGAAACCAATAAGAAATCATCTTGTCTTCAAATCTTCAATGCTTCTTTTGTACCTACACAACCAAACTTGATTCCAACTTATGATTGATCACGCACAGAACAGAGTCTGTTAACAATGGATTATCACAAGTCAATGTCAGATCTAAAAACAAATATGAACTACCGTTAATTCCTTGATCTAGTTTGAGTGGACTTATGTCAGAAGAGAAGTCTCTCAAGAATAATCAAACTAGGTGCAATCAAGGTTTAACAACCGTTAGTTAATCAAATCAATAATTGGAAAGTAAAATAATAATGCAGATTCTAGTTTCCCTCAAACGGTACTATCTAGACGCTTATTGATCCCAAAGAATTCTTTAAACTAGCGGACATAAGATATTTCGCCTAACTAGGTTACTCTCCTCTCCAAGTATTATTTGGCTATAACAGTGACTACAAAATGAAATGCCTACATCAGGATAAGTCTGTAAGAAGAACAAACTATTTGTAGACCAAGGTAGTTTGGACACCAAGGAATTTCCGTAACCGAAAATATTCTCAAGATACGCAATAAGCACCTAAATTCGGTTTTGTCTAGGTCTAACCAATATCCAACTATCATACCCAAATCCCTCTCGGATTACAACTCAATATTAGCTAGCATACAAGATGCTTAACTAATATATCTTTCCGAGATATGTTTTTCTTGTTTGAAAAACAAAACATATACATTCGAAAATCTTAATTCATAAAAATATTCTCAAACATTTCGGTTTGGGATCTCACCTTGAGTATCAAGGCATATCTTTGAACAATAAAATATAAGATTTGTTACACATGTTTAATTTCTGTTTTGCATTGACTCCCAAAGTAGGTAGGAATCGGTTCCACCTTAGTTCCCCTTATAGGTAAGGATCAGTTTCTACCATGGTTCCAAACATAAGTAGGGATTGGTACTATCATGATTCCCAATACATAGAGGAATTGGTCCATCCTTAGATTCAATGAAAACCGGACCACTAATCCATTTGATTTCTTTCTACTATGAAATAAGTTCGTAAGTCTACTTCCTTAAACTCATTTAATTAAACATAGTTTTATAGGCATGAAAGGAATCCTAAATCCATTGCACAATCTAGTAAACAAGTATAAATTTTATGTCAATGTCGCAATTACGAACTTGAAAAGATAAACGTTATACTTCGTAAATCAATATACTAAGGTTGTAGAACAACATGTATATTCTTCCTTAACAATTTGATCATAATAAGATGATCAAGTCTCTAATACTAGAGTTTGATGTATATAACTTCGCATGTTATGTTTCCAATCTAAACGACTTGAAAGTAGCGATATATAAATGAAACAAGTCAAGTCTTATATTATTAAACTCAAGTATAAGGATGATGTCTTCGTTGATGTCGATACGTCTTCAGAATCTTCAGGTCTTCAGAGTAATACTTGTATGTCTCAACATTGACTCTAGTAATCTAATCAAGTGACATTTGAGTTTTGATACTAAAATATGACAACCAACCTTGATATATAATGCTTGGCGGGTTCAAACGAGCAATGCTCTAAAAAACGAAGTTGGTGATGATATATCGAGACTGTACTGCTGCTCTTATTAATTCAACCTTCATAGTGAAAATATTCAGTTCAACCAACTCCCAGCCAAATAGTACTTTAACCCAAGCTTCACTATTTAGTGCAACCAAGTTACTGCTTGGTCACTTGGTATGCAATTACTACACAACTTCCTCGGGAAACAAATGCATAACCCAAAGTACCAATCATACAAATCTTAACCATTTTCCTAGCATCAATTTATTTGGACACTACCATGTCCACAAAAAATACAGTTTTTTGTGCGGAAAGCAATGGATGAAGGTTTACTCACGTTTAACATCCTTAACACAATCCACCTCACCAGTTCCAACCTATGCCCAGTCTGCAATACTACGTTAGAAATAACTATCCATATTCTTTTATAATGCCTAGTATCTAGGGCAACATGGAATATCTATCTTACCCAACTATGACAAATTTTTATACCTGACTATCTAACAACAACAACAACCTGCAAGTATTTTCTAAATATCTCTACAACTGCGATAAAAATTTACTTGAGTACATGGAGATTTACCCTCACATTTACCAGATATACCAAAAGTGATTAACCCCAACAACATAAGTAAAACTATGACCATAATTCTCACAGCTTGGATCCCCCAGATAACAAACTAGTTTAGAATTAACACTGATGAAGCATCTAATCTTCAGCGATTCAACGAAAATGACCCTAACAACTCTAGCATAACCTCTGGGCATCATTACTGCACTGCTAGATGAAACACAAGACATGCTTACAAGGAGAAAAACTGAAAACGTGGGGTACCAAATACACCAGCAACTTTATAATAGGTAACCTGTATGGAAAAAAACCTAAATACAATTCTGAGAGTTCAACTTAATGAATCTCAATCGAGGAGTAATGTTCATAGTTATATTTCTTTCTCTCATAATCAGAAAGTTGACAAAACCAAATCCGTGAACCTGATTTACATGTTAGAGTTCTTGGACGATCTCAAAAATCAATATCCAAGAATCAATAAAGTCGTATCCAACAAACAAGGATGGATGTATCTACTTTGATTGATTACGTACAACATGTGATATTTCAATTATAAAGATAAATAATATAATGCGGAAAAGAAATAACGGAGACACCATAAATTTTGTTAACGAGAAAACCGCAAGTGCAAAATAAACCCGGGACCTAGTCCAGATTTGAACACCAAACTGTATTAAACCGCTGCAGACACTAGCCTACTACCAATTAACTTCGGACTAGAATATAGTTGAGAATGAATTAAAACCTCACAAAAATTCAGTTACGGTCGCGCTCCTTACACCTCTTGAATCCCAGCAGGATTTCGCGCAAATGATCCCCTTAGATGACGTCCTTTACAGCCTAAGAGTTGCTTCAACTCAATTGAAGACTTTAAACCAATCTGCCTCCCACATATAAGCCTATATGTGATTTGCTTCCTTTCCTTTAACAATAGACAAAGTATAGCTAACCTCAAAATACGGATTTATGTTGCCCAAAGAGCATCCTAGATTATTATTCACCTTACAAGTATTAAACCCGTGGAATCACAAAGTATTAAACGAAGAGAACTTTGCGATTTCTATCTATCTTGTTCGAGTGAGAAGCTCAACAATCAAACAAGACCAGGATACACGAACTATAAGGATAAAGATAGTTGGACCTGGTTTCACGAATCCTCAGGTGAAGACTTTTTAGTCGCTAAACAATAGAATGGTTTTAGGGAGAGGACGACTCTAGTTTACAACTGGGACACACCAAAAATAGTGTCAGGGATTCAAAAATCCCAGTTGCTTGAGGTTCTACCTTATATAGACTTTCAAAGTATAGGTTGCTTTATAGGTTTAAGCTAAGATAGCTTTGGAACCAAGCAAAAATATTCATTGTTAGATGAATCTTTGAAATGTGATTAACATAACAAGACATACACTTTGGTTAGGATGAACCGTAACCGAACTGTGTATTAATACATCGTTCATGAATGGTTAGCCGAGACTAGCCGATTGAACCATAAGCTTAATCATTTTCAGATAACACTTAAGACTTTTTACTTGAGTCACAACCATAGGTTATAATGTGGTCAATCATGTCTATATAGTGTTTTTAGAAATTTATTTAAATGCCAATTATCTCACAGAAATAATTTTTGTGCATCTGAAAATATTCGACAGGGAAAGTACGTGTACTCTACCTTGTTCGTGACTGTTTATTTCATGGTACATGTACCGGGTATATGTACCCTTAAGACAAAAACGAGTTAAGGAACTTACAGAACTTTTCCGATTTGCGTACCGGGTATGGATACCAATCCGGTTTCAAAACTTACAGTTATTTTACGATATGCATATTGGGTATGCGTACCATTCTTGGTTAACGAGCAACATACATTTTATGGTATGGATACCGGGTATGCGTACCAAAAAGTTGTTGTCGACATATAGCTACTCCGGTACGTTTACTGAGTACATGTACTACGGTTCCGGACCTATAACAGTTTTCTCCAGTATGTGAACTGGTATGCATACAGTCTTGTATCCAAATTTATAGTAGTTCTATATTTCTCTCTAAATCGATTCGAAACATTCCTAAGTAACATCAATGACACATATCACTGTTCCAGGATATTTTCGAATGATAATCTTGAATCATGATCTAGATTATGAACATTAAATTATTCTTAACCGAAATTCATCAAGTATGAACAAATGTTCATTAAGCTTGGCCATATATATTTCGAGAACTAATTACCAAGATAAACTGGACTCGAAATTCTTGTTATTGATCAAAATTTACACAAGATATTGATAATATCTGATTCTGAGTCACTAGATTTTTCGGAAAATAAGAATCTATTCCATAAAGCATCCACAGTCATAACAACGAAATTGCTAAAAAAAAAACATGTTACATTTGGCTTTTAGATTTAGCATTTAGGCAAAACCATATTAATAAAAGTTTCATTATATCCTAGCCGACTTAAAACGTGTGTGTAAATTTTTGAATTCTCCTAGAAAAAGAAAACATTTGTAAAAGGGTTGGACGGCTTTAAATCTCTGCCGATGCCAGGCTCACTTTAATTTATGGAGCGAGATTTAAATCTCTCTCATGCAAGTCTCATTCAAAGTAGTTAATATCGTGTATCGGTATCGTATCGGCCGGGTCCGATACACATATACAAAAGATTATATCGGTTTTTATCGGTGATACATTAAGATTAGAATTTTAAATATTTATAAATGTTTCCATTTAAAAAGATTGGTGCCATATGATGCATTAATTCTCAAGATCAAAAGTTTCATAGTAAAAATTCAACCCCATTCCACTTTAAGTCCCATATTTACTACCTCTATTTTAGATGATCCTGGGTTGCTACTAACCTGAACTAATGATGTTGAAGATAAAAGCGTCATAGAAAATAAAATAAAATTTGATAAAAAACTATAGTTGTTTCATGGATAAGAAACTCATTAGTTGGATATTTGTTTACCGAATGGATTGAGTTTTCAAGGGTACAAAAGAAGAAGATTATTAGGAGGAATTGTTTTGTTTACAGATTTCCAGATATAAATAATTTATTCTACCAAATTACCTTACCGATATTATCAATGTATCGGTGAACCCGATATATCGGTTTGTATCGGACGATATGATCGTTTTTATCGTTCACTCCTTGTATCACCGATATTTTAGATATCGTAAAGGTTTTTTACGATACAATATAAAAACCTATAATATCGGCCTATACAAACGATATTGACTACCTTGGTTTCACTTTCAAAATACGTTTGACCGCTTTCTCCAGGATGAGATTTTAAAGAATCTACCTTTGGGAATACCCCTCAATTAGGAGATACTTTTTTATTATAGTCGGCATTGTCTTGTGTGTAAAATTTTGAATTCTCCTAAAGTTGAAAAAACATTTGTAAGAGGGTTGGGCGGCTTTAAATCTCGAGCGACACCAGGCTCACATTGATTTATGGGGCGGGATTCAAATCTCGCCCATACATAGCTCACTTTAAAAATACATTATTTGGCCATTAAGATCCCATATTTTTAGGACACCCCCCACAAATTGGGGAATAGTTTTTGTTGCAGTCAGTATTGTCTTTCGATGTCGATTGTTGTAGTCAGTATTGAAAAACAATGCCAACCGCAACAAAAAGTGTTCCCCTACCTGTGGAGGTGACGGAGAATGGAAGCGTGAATAAATAAATTAGGGTAGAAAAGAGGGATAAACCGAGATTCACTCATGTTTTTATTGAATAATTTTAGACTTGTCTCCTTTGATAGGAAAACATTATAACTCTAAAACTAATTCACCTAACTTGAAAAATAAGTAATTCTAAAAATAAATAAATTCTCAAAATAAATATATTCTAAAAATAAGAAATACAAATAATAATAATAAAATTCATAAATTAATAGATGTCCTACATCAGGCCCGCCATCTTGAAAAGAATTCGTCCCATATTAATAAATACCGGAAAACTTGTCCTGTAATCGGCCCGCCATCTTGAGAAGTCACAGTCGAGTTCAACGGATATTTAGAGTATGTCTACAACTTCAACTATCTTTTCCACCCATCTGGAAAAAATGTGACGGATTCGTTTCACATGATAAATATCGATCAAAGCACACTCTATGAAAAATGTAACAAACTGGTAGTTGATAGTTAAGAGTATAGAAAAATAGGTTTCATTTCTTTTTTAATTTTCTTTTTTAATTTTTGCGGATTTTTAAATATTGTAGAAAAGGTAAGGTAGGAATTTGAGACAAGAAATATAAAAGATGAAGAAAAAGATAGGTAAGGCAGGAAATTGAATAAAGATTAAAAAATGAAAATAGATAATGATGATTTATCATTTTTTTTGTTAGATAACTGAAAAACAAAAGGATAGTTGATAGATAGACGAACAGATGCACATATCTCGATAAGAAGAATAAATGAAAGGATAAAGAAGATTAGATTTAAAAGAACAAGATGATCGAAGACATGCTCTTGATACCACTTGACGGAGAACGGAAGCGTGAATAAAGAAATTAGGGTAGAAAAGAGGGACAAACCGAGATTAACTCATGTTTTCATTTAATAATTTTAATTGCGATCTTTAATTACATAGACTTGTCTCCTTTTCTAAGCATAACCAAACCTAGCTCGAAAAATAAGTAATTCTAAAAATAAATAATTTTTCAAAATAAATAAATTCTAAAAATAAAAGATACAAATAATAATAATAATAATAATAATAATAATAATAATAATAAATTCTAAATTAATAGATGTCCTACATGAGGAGGTATCCCCGATTTCTCCACCATTTTATACGTTGCCAAGCACGCTTTAAAGTGCGCCCGGTTAAATTTGAACAAAAGCCAAAATTTGACACCAAAAATTGATTTTTCTAGTTTTTTTTTTGAAGCATGCATTTTATTATTAATAAATTAAACTGAGATTACACGTGGGAATGTTATACCCATAAAGTATGCTATTACAATAGAACTTATAGGTGGGGTTATTACATTGTCCCACACTGTTTTCTAGATATTCGGCTATTATAAATTTGTAAGAAGTGTGCAAAATAAACCAGCAGATTGCAGTAAGACCGACCATAGGAAAAAAAATAAAAATTACCTTCTTGGTAATGAGCTCATTTAATAAAGCACACATATGTGATGCCATTTAGAGGGCCGTTTTCCGGCGATTTGGGGATGATCACAAAGTCTTTAAGTTTTCATCTGATCAAACCAATTCTTTGTGATTTCTTCTTTTTGCTTTTGGTTCCTCATCTTCTTCCCCTCCTGATAAGCTACATCCTGATACTTTTCTCAACTCGAACAGCTCCAAGTACTGCATTTTCTCTTCCTTTAGGGTTTCCTAACGGGGTTTTCTCCTAATGCTCCAAACTGATTCCTGTGAAGCTTCCATGGATCCCTTACCATGTTCTTCGTCTGCTACCCCCTCTGTTATCCTGGGAAATTCAATTTCTGGAGGTTGTGATGATTTTTACCAATGCCCATATCGTGGATTGGATGGGTGCAGAAACGACGTTGGAGAGAGAGGGTTGCTGAAGATTTCTTTGTTCAACCATTTGAAGAACCAACATTACAAGGTGGAAGAAGGAAGAAATCGGTGTCGTGAGAGGTTGCGCAGCCATGGAAGCGTGTTCAGGCCTGGGATTCTATTTTGCTACAACTGAAGAGCTGGTTATGCTCTCAGTGTATGCACATTAACGCTTGGGGAGAACATTGTAAAATGCATCACGGTGAGATTGTGTCTGCTTCAATTACAGTGCCTGGCATAGATGCACCTGTTAGTTCTATTCCCATTGATGCTGGGACAGCCAATCCCTGTGAACCAACATTACCTACCTTGAGTCTAGAACTTCTGAATATGGTGTTTCAGGCACAAATTCCTACAGTTTCTAGTATTCCTCCTAAGTGCAGGCTCCATTTTGCTCGCACCTTCAAGGAAGTGCTTCAAAAGGTAGTTGCTCTTCCAAAGGAAAAGGCATCTTGGGTTCAGCTCTTGCTTTTCCCGGTCTGTACTCTCCACACATATACACCACAAAGCAGCCAAGAAGAGAAAACTAGCAACCGAAGGAAGCTGCAAGTTCAATCCATCAACTCGGCCTTGAACCAATTGAATGAACCTAATGGATGCATGATGTTAGTGCAGAGAGTTTTGGAAGAGCATAACTTGAGGCAGCAGCTTTTGGACAAGAGAAAGAAGACTCAGCCGGAGAGCCAAGAAGCAACTAACCTACGGCTCTGCAGAGGTAAGTTGAGAGCTGGGCTTTATGCCGCTGCGATACGTACTCTCACATCCAATGGAGTCGCGCCTAACAATGAGGAACCCTACTAGAATTACAGGAAAAGAATCCCGTTACGGCTCCTCCTCAGGTCTCATCTGCCCCGGTTACTCATGAAGCTATGGTGGCTTCAACTGATCTTGTTTTGGGTAGACTTAGAAGTTTTCCTAAAGGATCTTCTTGTGGGAGAGACGGGCTCAGGGCACAACACTTTCTAGATGCTCTTAGCAGATCTGCAACTGCTATTTCTGAAGATTTAATCGCATCTATCACGGATGTGGTTAATCTTTGGCTTTACGGTTCATGTCCTCCTGCCTTGGGTAAATTTGTAGCGAGTGCACCCCTTACTCCATTGCTTAAGTCGGGTGGTGGTATACGCCCCATAGCAGTGGGAACTATATGGAGAAGGCTTGTATCCAAATGTGCAGCAACACAAGTTGGCAAGGAGATCAATGCGTATCTAGGAGACTACCAGTTTGGAGTTGGTGCTAAATGTGGAGGCGAGGTGATTCTTCATGCTGTTAACCATATACTAGAGGAGAAAGGGGGCTAAGATAATCTTTCCATGTTACTCGTGGATTTCTCGAATGCATTTAATCTCATTGATCGCACGGCTATGCTCTCTGAGGTACGTAAATTATGCCCTTCGATTTCTCGATGGGTAGAATTTTGTTATGCTTCACCAGCTCGGTTATATTACATGGATTATGTTCTCTCTTATTCGCAAGGAGTACAACAAGGTGACCCTTTAGGGCCTTTGTTGTTTTCTATTACTTTGCACCCCTTGGTTAAGAAAATTGCCATGCAATATGAGCTTGAATTGCAATCCTGGTACCTGGATGATGGCACCTTGATAGGTGATACTCTTACGGTTTCCAAGGATTTGAAGATTATCATGATGGGGTTGAAACAGGGTTGCATTTGAATATAACTAAAACATAGCTTTTCTGGCCTACTCCGGATCCCAGAGGTTTGGTTACAGGTGTTTTCCCTTCCAATATCAGTAGGCCGTCTAAGGGTGTGAAACTTTTGGGTGGACCGTTCATCCTTGATGCTCAATTCAATATAGACTTGGTTGTTGGCAGGGTGCACAAGACTATGGCTCTTATTGATGCGGTAGAGAAACTAGAAGATCCTCAATGTGAACTACTCTTGTTTAGGAATTGTTCGGGTGTCTCGGCTTTACTTTGCTCTGAGAACTACTAGACCTGAATTTATACAAGAAGATCAAGAATTATTTGATGCTCGTTTGTTTCAATTCCTTAGACACATTATCACAGGAGATGGGCCTGGTTATGGGCTTCTTCAGCAGAAACTCTCTACCTTGCCATTCAAACAGGGCGGCATGGGGGTATATACTATGCAGGACACTAAGCATTATTGTTTTCTTGTGTCTTGTTTACAGACCCTAGAATTGCAGTCCACTATTTTGAGACGCACATGCATCACTGGTATTGGCCATTCTTTCCAGCAAGCTTTGGAATCTTTTAACTCTCTGTGTGGGATTGTTTCTCCTATTAGCACTAGTAATTTCGCCACCCATTCCATGAACTCCCTGGCAATAATTTATTTTGATGCTGTAAAGAAGAACATTCCCACCAATTATTCTATGACGGAGCGTGATTCAGTATTATGGCAGTGCAACCAAACAAAACATGCCTGGGATTTCCTGATGGCAATTCCAATTCTGGGGCTCAATCAACTTATTGGAGCTAGGCAATTTAGTGCTTTTCTTCGTTACAGATTAGGGATTCCCTTATTCGAAACAGATGGTACTTGTCCCTTTTGCAAAAGAGATATGGATGTCTTTGGGGATCATGCCTTGCATTGTGCGAATGAAGTTGGGCTTAAGTTTAGACATGATTTGGCGCGTGACACTATTGCAGACATGTGTTATCGTGCAGGAGTGCTGGCTAGGAAAGAGGTGGACTTAGGTTTCCTTGCGAATAACGGTACTGCTCTGAGACCAGCGGATATATTTGTTTATAATTGGGATAATGGGCGTGATGTGTGTCTAGATGTGACTGGTGTTTCACCTTTTACTGGTGGTGGGATTCGTACCTTTACCCCGGGTCTAGCCATTAAGAATGTTGTTACTCGCAAGAATACTAAGTATTTAGAGAAATGCACGTCTCAGGGTTATGGTTTTGGGGTTCTTGCCTTTACCACTTTGGGAGAGTTGGGTGATGATACTATAGTTTTTTGAAGCGCTTGCGCAATTATATTGCAAGCCATGATGCGAATGTTCAAGTTGGTGAATTTCTTTTTTATAGGTTAGGTGTAGTCATTCAGAAAGAAGTTGAACTCAGCTTGTTGCTAGGCTTCCAACGAATTTTCTACCGGATGATAGTCTTTTTGAGTTGGAATTTGTTTCCTTATATATTATTGGTTATAAAGTACATTTTGAGTAAGAAAATAAAATAAAATAAAACAAAATACAAAAATAGCTGACGGGGGGCACGAAACCGACAGTACTACATTTGAATCAAGAATACAGTTGGTCAATACGAGTTTCGGACCAAATTCTCTCTCTCTCTCTCTCTCTCACTCAAAAGCTACAAAATCAGTCTTATATGGAGCTCAAATTCCGATGAACTCCATCAAAACCCTTGGTAATCAGTCCCACTTATGCAAATGATTGTGATTTCCGGGATTTTATCTTCAGAAAATAGAAGTGAAAATCTATTTTTATACTCCTCAGCTTGAAAATGATTGATTGGTTTTGTTTCTAGCCTTCTAGGCTTATAGAATTCCAAGAATCTGAGATGAGAAGTTCTGGGTTGGCACTATTTTTTCACAAGATGAAGCCAATGGATGATTCTACAGCGCTTGCTAGGGTATGTATACACTACATTGAGTCTCATTCTTACAGAAATTTCATTTTTATTTTTTTCCCTTCAATATTTTCTGTGGTATAGTTTAATATTTACGGTTTTTGGGCATTTGGGGTTTGCATTGTAATGTTATAATTTTGCTAAGTATGTGATTTGGTATGTGCCTATATGAGCTCTGAGAAATCCTTCCCTTGCAAGTGGATTTTGCAATTTGCATAGCAAATGACCATATCTTGAGTTTTGTAGATATATGTAGCGTTATTTGAGTTCTGTGTTCATGGATTTATGACTTTTTTGTTTGCTTGCCATAGCGGTACAGCCGTACAGGCTACAGCTGCTGCCTTGCGTAATTGTAATTTAATAATCTTGGCAATTGAAAATTATAACTGTAGATTGAGATGATGTTAGTTAGGTTCTTCTAGCTCCTTCGTTGATCTTCTAGCGCCCATACAGGGTTTGGAAATTGGAAGCGCCAATGTAGTTTTAAACTCTTGACATTGAGCAGAGAACATTGCAGATAAGGATTGTGGGGGTTTTGAGAAGTCGGTGTTTAGGACATGGATCAAATACCATAGGAGATGTTACACTTCGAATTAGTTAGTCCGTTTTTCACTCATGGAGCCTTATACTGTTATCTGTTTGGCTATGAAAGTACTTGGCCTTGGTTCAGCAGAATTTGCTATAGTGTGCGATCTCTTGAGCTTTTATTATTTGAGTAATTCTTTCATGTTAGGTGACCAATTTGCTAATTTGATATCCATAGTTGGGATGGAGTTGTAAAATTGCCTGATAATGAGTGTCATATAGCGAAGTACGTGATTGTTGTACAATGTAAAGATCTTTGCTAGAAAATGCATATCTGATTCTGAAGCATTTATATGGTCTGCTATTAATATACATTTAATCCCATTCCTTGTTATTCTGAAGAATTTATATGGTTTGCTATTAACAACGGATTTTAACATTCTTATTACCCTTTTGTGTTGTACTGATTTTTATGCTAATACTAGCTTAGTTGTGTTTGTTACTGTAGTTGTTATGGCAGCAAGTGGGAATCGGCATAGGGCAGCAACTGCGAGTCAGTTCAAATGGTTCAAGTTAAAGTTGCTGTCATTACAATGGACCAAGGTAACAGCTTTAGTTGTGACTGGTGACTCTGAGTTATTTGGTGGCCTGCTATATTAGTGGAGGAGTGTACGGGATGATTACTCTAGTTATGTCATGATTATTTCGTCTTAATAGTTGTTGTATAGGATTTTTCATTTTCTAATGTTGGAACACTGGTTTAGTTGTTAAGGAGTGGGTTATAATATGTTTGGACAGCCTGTAGATGTGGGATTAGATCAACAATTTGAGGTTGAGAGGCGAAAGGTAGCAAAGGATGACATCAAGGAGTACTTCAGGGGGATGCTAGAATATATACCACCCAAATCATCATCTCACAAAGACTACGTCAGTGGAGCTGAAAGAACAATTTTACTTGGCAATGCTTGCGACTTATATAGTTGTCACTCTCCCCTACCTAAGAATGCCGGTTGTTAATAGCTCTATGCAGCACTGTTTGATCAATTCACTAACTATTTGCGCATTTTGGGGATAATGGTGGTATAAGTGGGGTTGTCTTTGCACTTCAGAGGTTTTCACTTCCAATCTTACTACACAAGTAAAAGTAGCTTATTAATTTATATTCCAGTGTGCGACAAGTTGATACCACTTCACCAATAGTAATTTCCCATCTAAATCCCTATGTTACATATGGTTGTAGAGTTAGCTCTTTCCAGTGTAGAGCTCTTAGTTGGTTCCCTTTTTCCACAAGCTAGTTTTAGTTTTAATTTTTCTGTTCAAAGATTTGTGAATAAATCTTTGGACTTCACTGACTCAGTTGAACTGCCGATACTTTTCCAGGTTTGATCTAGCACGTTATAGTGTTGACCTTCACTTGGATAAGGTAAGCAACGGGAAAAAG
This sequence comes from Papaver atlanticum, assembly GCA_023531105.1. Classification (NCBI taxonomy): domain Eukaryota; kingdom Viridiplantae; phylum Streptophyta; class Magnoliopsida; order Ranunculales; family Papaveraceae; genus Papaver; species Papaver atlanticum. The sequence continues at coordinate 1,245,561 of JAJJMB010006318.1, read as the reverse complement.
ATGGAAGAGATGTTCTTTCATGAATTGAAACTACGATTTAATTGTTTCTGCACTTAGACATGATCCTAAATGCAGAATTTCTCGGACTGGATGTCTGATTAATGTAACAACTGATTACCCAGCATATGTTTATGGGAAGCAGAAATTTATAGTTTTGAAATGAACAAATGCGGTATTCTTTCAGTTTATTGGGGTGCAATTGTTAGTAGGGAACACTAAGTAGGCAAAGAATACTAAAAACATTGATTACACTTCCGTTTGCATCTCTATTGTGTATAAATGTGGAGCATCTATTTCCTTCTATTGTGTATGCGATTTGGTATGTGCCTATATGAGCTCTGTGAAATCCTGCCCTTGCAAGTGGATTTTGATTATCTGCTCGCTGTTGTTGAGTTTTATGTCCAAGAATTTGGTGACTTTCGAGTTTACTTGCCATAGTGATACAGCAGGCTACAGCTGCTATCTTGCGCTAATGTAGTTTAATACTCTTGGCAATTGAAAATTGTAACTGTAGATTGAAATGATGTTAGATTGGTTCTTCTAGCTGACCGTTGATCTTCTTGCATCGATATATGATTTGGAAATTGGAAACACTAATTACTTAAATACACTCTTGACATTGAAACCTAGGAAACTGCAAATAAGGATTTTGGAGTTTTGAGAACTCACACAGTTTAGGACATTAGTCAAATACCATAGGAGATGTTTATTTATTTGTGGAGCCTGATACTCTGATCTATTTGGCTTGGAAAGTTCTTGGCCTTAGTTGAGCAGAATTTACCATAACTTCTGCACTCTTGAGCTTCTATTATTTGAGAAATTCCTACAAATTAGGTAACCAAATTTGATAATACGATGTCCATAGTTGGATGGAGTTGTAAAATTGCCCTGATAATGGGTCTAACAGAGTGTAGTACGTGATCATTCTGAAATATCAAGATCCTTGGAAGAAAATGCATATATCTGATTGTGATTCTTTTTTTCTTTCTTCTGTATGCGCTGTGCGCAGGATTACATTTAACCCCATTCCTTGTATTCTGAAGCATTTATATGATTTGCTATTAACAACTGATTTTAACATTTTTATTACTTTTGTGTTGTACTGATTTTTATGCTAATACTAGTTTAGTTGTGTTTGTTACTGAAGTTTTTAAGGCAGCAAGTTGGAATCGGCTTAGGGAAGTAAGTGCGAGTCAGTTCAAATGCTTCAAGTTAAAGTTGCTGTCATTCTAATGGAACTCTAACTAGTGGCTCTTTGGGAAACACAAATTTGGGATTAGATCGACAATTTGAGGTTGAGAGGCGAAAGGTAGCTAAGATGACATCAAGGAGTACTTCAGGGAGATGCTAGAATACTATCCACACCATCTCCAAGGCTACCTCAGTGGAGCTGAAATTACCTGGTAATGCTTGCGAGTTACGTATTTGTCACTCTCCCCCACCTCTGAATGCCAGTTGTTAATAGATTCTGCTATACCTGTTCAATGCCACTCTTTGATCATTTCGGTAACCATTTGCTCATCTTGGGGAAGTGCCAATGTACTTTAATACTCTGGACACTTAGCCCAGGAAATTGTTAATAAGGATTTTTGGGTTTTGAGAGCTCACACTGTTTAGGACATGAGTCAGATGGCCAGGAAAGTACTTGGCCGTAAGCAGAATTTGCTGTAGCTTGTTGTGCTCTATTGAGTTTGGTAATTCTTTCAAGCTAGGTGACCAATTTAGTTGTTAAGTTTCCCTGATAATGAATCTGATAGAGTGTGCGTGATCATTCTACGATATCTGATTTGGATCATTTTTTTTGTTTTTTTATATGCTTTTTTTTGTTTTTTTTGTTTTTTTTTTTAATTTTTAAATTTAATTTGCTATTGGATTGCGTTGACCCCATTCCTTGATATTCTGAAGCATTTATTTGGTTTGCTATTAAAAACTGATTTTCATGTTCTTACTAATTTAGCTGTGGTTGTTACCAGATTGTTACGGTGGCAAGTGGGAATCAGCATTGGGCAGCGAGTGAGAATCAGTTCAATGGGAATTGTTCAGTTGCAGCTAACTGAAAATTTTCAAGTGAAAGCTGCTTTGGTCCCGAGGGAAATACAACAACCCAAGGTAACAGCTTTGGTTATGAACTCATGAGTTATTTGGTTACCTGCTATGTAGGAGTGTGATACCTTTAGCTATGAGATGATTGTGTCTTAATAGTTTCTATACAGGCTTATTCATTTTCTAATGTTGGAACATTGGTTTAGTTGCTAAAGAGTCCGATGTAATATGTTTTGACAGTCTATAGATGTGGGATTTGATCAGCAAATTCGAAGTCAAGATGCGAAAGTTAGCAAAGGATGACATCAAGAAGTACTGCAGGGAGATGCTTGAATCCCGCCCACACCATCTCAAAGACTATGTCAGTGGAGCTGAGAGAACAATTTTACTTAGTAATGCTTGCAATATATGTAGTTGTCACTTTCCCCTAGCTAAGAATGCCTGTTGTTAATAGTTCAGTGCAGCACTGTCTCAATTCAGTAACCATTTGCGCATCTTGGGGATAACGGTGGGAAAAGTGAGGTTGACAGGTTGTCGTTTCCACTTCAGTGGTAAAAATGGCAAATTAATCTGTATTGTAGTGCGTGTCAGGGATAATGATAATATCATCTGTTGTTATTTGCATAATACTTAATGACTAGTTGATTTGTTGATCACATGCCCATAAGTGCTAGTGGATAACTTCGATTGACTTCTGGTTGTATAACTTGAACAGAACTTATGCTAGCAAGTACATGCCCATAATTGCTAGTGTAAGTGAACACCAGCCGCCGACATGGCAATCTTACTTTATGGACATCAAAGTTTTGGCTTTCTTGGTTCCAGCTGGCATAATTGTAAGTCCCGATATCTTCTCTTCCTTTCTGTTTTAGTGCAACCATCTTGGTCCATGTATTTTATTTGCTTGATTTTCGCTTTCTTAGAAGAGTTTTATTTCTGCACAGGCTCTTCCACTATCAGATGCCAGTTCATTTGCTGTCCTTTATATCGTAACACCCATATATTTCTAAGGAGTCATGGTAAGAAAATACCCATTCACCCGCTTTTAATTGTCGTTTTTTTAAATAATCTCTACATTCTCTTTGTCTTTATATTTATTTTTTCCTGACTGTTCTGTGTCCCTTTTAGGTTCGGATGATGCATGCATTCATTCAATCCCTCTGCATCGATTATGGCTGGAATTTCTCTTTCTGGAGCTTTTGATGTTTTCACATGCTCGGTTAAATTTCAACTGCCTGGATTATTAGGGGATTTTGTCATTCTATTGTAAGCGTGATGTTGGTTTCTTGCTTGTGCACATTCTTGGAGTCATGTGGTGAGTTGAAATTGATATAGAACTAACATAGAGTCAGTGCACCTGTGAGATTGATATAGAACTAACATAGAGTCATGCCGATTTGTTTCTGAACTGCTGATTTATCAATCATTTAGTTTTTGACTGTAAAAATTTATTTCAGTTTTGCGGTATTGTGTCAGGTCTTTCACCACACACCATTGGATGGTGTGGGTATACAAATTAAAACCTCCAAGGAAAGAAACTGGCATCTGATAATCAAGCAACTCCAACCATGCTGAATCCCGTCATGTACAAACTCTCATATTACGGGTATGTTTCCGGTCTTTTCAATTCTGGATTTTACCTCTGAATTCATTTCTTGGATTTCTTAGTTTGTTTCCTCACTTTTATCTCCCTCCTTACGTAGATTTGTAGAAACAGATGGTAGAGGTTATGACAGAGTAAGGAGGACTGAGATTGGAATAAGCATTTCAAGCTTACACATTTTGAGGAGGTCAATCATATAACCTTGGAACTTTCATCTTAAATTGGATGTCGATTTGTTGCTGAATTTCTGATCATCAATCATTTAGTTTCTGAGCATGGGAATTTATTTCTGTTATTTGGTATTGTCAGGTCTTCACCACACAAGCAAAGACAGAGAAATCAAAAGCGGTGAAAGCTGAAGAAGTCAAGTCATCGAATATCAACTTTTGTGATGCATAGCATTTCTATCTTATTTATTATGTTCTTTATTTTACCCTAACTCTCCTTTGGAAGCTAAGCTTTATGTTAAGAAATACTAGGATAGAATCCTTGTTTCCCTCTTTCCTTCAATCTTTCTCTTTGAGTTGAGTTGATGTTAGGAGATGCCTCAATAAGCTTGTAACTTCCAATTGATTTTGGGTAGAAGTTGTAAGTATTATAGAGAAGAACTTTAATTTTTGTTTCTTCCTTATTCTAAGGGTAGAAGAAGCTTAAATTCAGAGGTTAGTAATTTTATTTATGGTGTTTTGTTTCCATTTCTACATTATTATTGCAAATAGAAGTAACACTTTACATTATTTTGTTATTGTGAACACAGAAGTAACGATGATGCCATCGTGTCCACAAACAATGTTCGCAATATGATTAAAACTATTGAAATGGTAGAGATACATATAAAACAGCACGTGATATATATGTGATAGACTCTGAGCCTATGGGCTCGTCCTTGTCTCGCATCATAGAAGAACCTATGATGATTAAAACGTTGCATGATGCATAAACTACAAGATTATAACTGCAGAATATAAATGAGACGATGATTTACGTGGTTCAGCACTAAGGCCTACATCCACGGGGGTTCGGTTTTTCACTATGTATTATATGAGGTTACAATGGATAGTCGAATGACTCTGAGTAGGGAACGATGCTAGGAGGGTTATAGATAAAACTCATACTTACGCTTACAATTTATCTCTCCTGAAATATAGTTCTCTCTTCCTAAAACTGGTTGACCTCTTCTCTCTTGGTGGAGTTGGGTATTTATAAACCTCTTGTGTGGGGTCCCCCATCTGAAATAGGTGTCCCTTATCAACTTGGACTTTGTACCAATCCCGATGATATCTTTTGTCCTGCTCCGAAGATGTCCATCGATCCCCTAGTTTAACAATGACTCGCCTGCGCTTCTTCCATGAGAATGTTGACACGTATCCTATGTGTGTAGCATTTAATGCAGGTGGTTGGGGTGGTCTGCACACCTCAGACAGCTGTTAACGCAGTGTCCGCTGTGTTTTCGCTTGTCCGTTGGATCCGGATCTTTATTGGGATGGTAAAAATCAACCTTATAGATCTTCTACGGTACTTCGCAGCGGTCCGATAGTCAGGTACTCCTTATTCATCAATCGTTGGATCACGCCTAGTTGCAGCTACGTGGCAGATGAGGATGGTGCATGCTCCTTGGGTGTTTCCACATGTCATCGTTATCTTGATTGACCCTTGTTCTTTGGCCTACACGTGTACGGTTCTTGACACGTGGTTGGTTGTAGATTTTGTTTATATAATTTGCCCCTTTTCTTCAAGCTTGGTGTTTAGTCAAAGTTTGAAGAAAAACGTCTCTTCACTCTTCATATCTCGCAATAACTTCCCCTAGATTTTAGGGCACGTTTCCCACTCCTAGTAATAACTTCTGCTCAGTTTTCGGGGCGGTTTTCTCTTCCTTTAATATAAATATGAGAGGGAATGTTGGTGAAATAAATTTTATTCTCTTCTTCATTCTCATTCTCTTCTGATATGTCTCTGTCTTCATCCTTTTGAAAGTTTGTTTTCTTGTTTTTTATTTCTACTGCTACCTGCTCCTGATTTATCCTCATAAAATCTTGTTTGGTAATATCGTCGCTTTGAAGGATAATTGCTGCTGGTAAAGCGGTTATTCCTTAGGTATCTTCCTTCTCTGATTTCGCCATTATTACAGGTATGTAGTTCTTCGTTGCTGTCGTTTCTGGGTTTTTTGATGAAGAACATAATATACGAAAGTATATATACTTGCCCCTGTTCTTTATCACAAAATTTGGAGCCGTTTCATTGATTGTTGTTATGCAGTTTTTCCGTGTTCTTGATGATTTTGATGATGTTCTTGGTAGAAACTTCGTCTGATAGCCCTGAGTTTAATCTTTATTACTCTCTGTTGCCCCTTGTAGGTAGCCATGGAAGGTAATGAACATAGGAACAGTCCCTATAGATCTCCGCCACAAAGTACTTATAGATCTCTTCCACTTAGAAGTCCAGACATATCTCCGCCGAAAGGTGTACCTGTGAGATCTTCCCAACAGGATCTTCGTACTCATGTTGCCCCTTCGTTATCCGATCTGACGGTTATTTCTCAGAGGAAAGTGGATCAGGCCATAGGTTCTCATTATGCAGTCGATCGTCTCGTCGACAGATCTTCCTCACAACACTCGGAGCCGTTAGATGTCCAGCCAATCCGTTCTCTTGCTCCCGCTGCCCCTTTATCTTCTCTAGAACCTAAATGATCCCAAAAGATTGCTTCAACGAAGGGTCCTCTGCCTAAGGACGTGGATTTGGAAAGGAATGCTCCGGTGAAGCGGAAGGCTTCGGAGATGATCCCTCCAAAGCAGTCATCGGGCAAAACACCATCTACTGAAGTCACTCTTCCTGAGCAGGTTGTTGTCCATCCTCCTAAGAAGAAAAAACGGGCTCCTGTCTCCTTTATACATATCAACCTTGGGGAATTTAAAGAAAGGCATGGTCTTCAACACTTTAAGGTTCGTTTCTACGATCAGGGTGACGACCTTACTTATGATATGATAACAAATTATAAGTATGATTCTATGCATCTTCTAACAACTGTGGGGGCCTTCGAAGCTGGTTTGATGCTTCCTTTATATAAATATGGAGACTTGTTTTATTATGATGTGGCATGTCGTGGAGATGGCTCTACTCAACGAATTCATTGCCGCTCGGTGGTTCAGTTGAGCGGAAACTATTTGCGGACGCTCCATGAATGTTATCTTCGGAGCAAAGGTAAAACTCTAATGAAATGCTATGAGCCCAATACCAAGGAGAAGAGTTGGTATACTCCTGCAAACTTCAATTTGTCTTTTGGAGATTATGTTAATGGTAGGAATCGGAAGCGGTGGAGTGTTGGTCTTCGCACCATGGCGGCTACTCATGGTGAGATTCGTCTCTTGAGCGAAGTGAGTGATTCCAAGCTTCGGTTCGTCCTTGGTACTGAGAAAACTGGTAAACCCGAGCCCTTCCCTTCTTCGAAGTGTCTCCGTCATGACCATGACAACGAATGGAATGCTACCCCGTTGGAAGTCATCGTACCTTGGGCCCATGGCTGGACGCATTTGGAGCATGGATGGGAACCTACTTCTCAAAGCAAACCCCGTGAAAGTGCTCCATCTCGCTATGGTGACTTCTGTCCTTGGAAGTTAAATTTCTCTGGGATGAATTTTGATTACACCGTCGATGCTGAGGATGCTGGTGATGAGGAAAGTTCTGAGGCCAATCTTCCTTAGAGAAATATTAAAGACACTACCACTGTCAAGGTATGGTTTATAATCTTGTTGTGTGTACGGTGTGTGTCCCTTAAATCATATATTGACATGTGTGTTGTTGTAGGCTTCGAGAAAGAAAAAGATTTGTCTTGTTCAATCTTATACCGCTTATGTCGAAGAAGCAGAGATTCCTGAAGTTACCAGTCCGGTGAATGAAGAAGGTCTTGGTGACAAAGATGAAGATGATTCCGACGAAGAGGAGCGTACTGACACTTCTCCTCAAAATCGTGAACATGTTGATGACAAAGACGTTGGGGAGAGGGTTGTTATTGGTAGTCAGAGAGATGATCGCATGGCCGATCCCGAACATTCTTCTTTCCCCTGCCAAGGGAATGAGGATATTGATCATCAGTCATAGGTTCCTGAGCCGGAAAATCCCTCAGAACCGACTTAGGAGTTTTCCTTCGACAAGATCTATTCTGCTGGCGTTTCTGTTGACATTGGGGCTGCATTGGGGATAGCTTCTGAGTTTTCTTTGTTGTCCCCCAACGATTATTGGGAGGTCGAGGCCGAAGAAGTTGTCGAGAAAAGGGCCGATGAAGATGATAGTTCCGATGGTGAAGATGCCAAGCTTCGTGCTACCAAGGAAGTTGAAGGTAGACAGCCTGATGCTGGTAATAAAACCGCCGCTGGTGAATGGGCCGCTGCTGGCGTGGAAACTCCTGTCGGAAAGGGGACCGTTGCTGGTGGATCTTCCGAGGGATTTGTTAATGCTGTGATCCATGAAGGGGACGATGAAACCTTTGGATGGTTGAAGAAGATGGGATTAATGAATGTGCCTTGCCCCGCTCCTATCACCCCTAGAGAAAGGGACTCTGATGCTTTCACTAGACAGCGGATGCATTTGTCTTCTCATGATAGGGTTTCCGAGATTTGGGATCGAGACTTGGGAGCTACCTCTTTGAGCCTATTGGTCAACCCTCCTTCTTCTATTTCGGATATGATGGCCATATCTGATGGGCATCAGTATGGCTTCCCTCAGCAACGTCTTCTTGAGGTGATGTATTACCTTCGCCTGTGGTGATTTGGTTGCATTCTTTTTTAGTGACTCATATATTTTTGGTTGTTGTAATTGGCGACTAGTGAGTACCGCAACCATACTCTGTACCAATTCTTTAGAGCTAAGGCATTGAAGATGGAAGCGAAGATTCGTCAGAGGTATGATGAGCTTGTATCTGCTCAAGAGTCTTTCAAGACCAAGGACATGGAGATATTAGAATTGAAGAAGCAATTGGAGGGGAAGGAACGCGCTGGAGCTACCGAAGAACAGCTTCGTCATGAAGTTGCCTCTCTTCGGGGAGATTTGGAGAAGGCTCGTGCCGAGGCTTCATCTTCTAAAGTTTTGTCTCTTCTTCTTTTATTCTTCCTTCGCCTTCCTAGTGTTCTATTGAGTTGGCCGGCCCTGTCTCCAACGGGTGATACCGGAGAGTTAAAATGGCTTCGGGTGAGAGAACTCGCCAAGCTTCCCGGATTAAAGAGTTGGTGTCGAAAATTGTAAAGGAAGCTGAGAAATGGAATTATCGAGCCGATGAGTATAACCGAATGCTTGCTCGGTTTCGGGAAAGGCGGGAGAAAATGGTGGAGATGCAAAATACGATGACCACGGATCGTCGTCAGTTCGAAGGTGCTTTGTTGTGGACCCGTGACAATCTTTATGAAGCTTGCGATGCATCTTCTTGGTTAGAGGCCAAGGTAACAGATTTAGAGGCAGAGCTTCGTCAGGCCCGCTCATCTCATGATCCTGAGGTTTGGGATTATATACAAGGTCTTGTTCGAGAGAGAGACGATACAAGGGCTGATAGGCTTAGAGGTTAACATGTATAGGCTTACTAAAGGGATCGAAGAAATGACTGACGAGGTCAATCGTCTTCATCATTCAGATTCTATGAAGCAGGTAGAGTTAGATGAGTGTCAATTTGAACTCGGGAACCTTCGACTTGATTATAAGAAACTTTCCGAGGAATATGATTTTCTTGACGAAGCTCGGGATGCAATAGTAAATGAGTTTGAAACAGTTTCGGTTAATGTCGAAGGTATATGTTCGTTTGGGCGTGAATAACTGTCTATCTGCTTTCTTCTGATGTCTTGTTTCTTCCTTATTATAGATCTTGAGGGACAACTTGGCCTTGCAAATGATAAGATTAAAGAGGCTCAATTTGAGTTAGTGAAGCAACAAGGACAGACTAAGTACTTTGAGGGACTAGCTGGGTCTCGAGATGTAGCGGCGAAGGCATCGGCGAAGGAGGTGGAGCAGTTGATGTCATCGCTGGATAATTCTGAGCTCAAGTCCACCATTATCACTCATGAGGCCCGTTGTCAGCTTGCTAAAGACATTAACAAGACCTTGGAGCGAATAGAGCTAGGCCTCCTAAAGGAACATAATATTACGAAGAGGTACAAGCATCGTCCTATTCCCGAGCCGTTCAAGCCTGCTTCTGAGGTCTCCTATGGAGGGAGTGTCCCTTCGTCCCAAAAGAAGCGATCCGCTGATCGTGCTAATCATGCCGAGCCTTCGGAAGAAAAGTAGGCCCTCGTGCTAGGACAGAGATTTGATCTTCGTTGATTACAAAGCATTGGGTTATTCCTTGTGTATTTTCTCTTTTGTAATTTTTTTTTTTTGCTTACCTCCCTAGACTTGTAATCAACTTTCATGGAATAGATCATCAATCTTTTCGGTATGTACAGTTTCGATTTATCTGCGGCGTTACCTCCTTTATTCAATTCATTTATTTAAAAGAAAAAGTGTTAAAGAATACGAAAAAGTGTGTTGTAAAAATAACGAAGGTATGTACCTCCATCATTTGTTTTGGAACTGTCACCCCGTCGGCTAACCCTGGGCCAGAGGATTACCGGACGGTGGGGGTTGATGCAGCGTTCTCGAAAATGTGATGCATTATTGAATTATTTACATGCACCCATTCCGCTGAATCGCTGCCTTATTGTTTGGTTGGGTATCACTTTCTGCTGGAATCCTTCCCCATGGTCATACACTCATAGATGCTGATTGGGGAGTCCCGAGAGATTGTATGCAAGAACTTTCCCCAGCATAATAGTTCAAAAGGTTTCTGTTTGATTGATGTGGTGAGGTCTGCTATTCCTCGGCCAGAGATAGAAACATGTCGAGCGAATACGCTGTCTTCTTCTTCTGGTACTCTTCACACAGGTGCAGAACTGTGTTGCTTCATGGATAGTACGACTTGAGGTATTTTTCATTCCAAGGGTGCCTTAATATTTCCCCTTTTAGGTTACGCAGGTAGTACGATCCCTTTCCCGCGATATCATGTATGACAAATGGCCCTCCCCATGTTGGTGCTAATTTACCCCATTTCTTTTCTCGCTGATATTGCGGTATGGTACGTAGCACATACTGTCTTTCCACAAAATTTCTAAGTGTAACCTTTTTATTGTACTCCCTTGCTAGCCTTCGTTGATAATTCTCCATTCTTTGTAACGCCATTTCCCTTCATTCTTCTAGATCATCAAGTCTTTCTAGCATCATGTCCACTGTGAGATTTTTTTCCCATGCTTCGGTTTTTGTTGTAGGCATGATGATATATGTTGGGATAAATGCTTCGGATCCGTAAGTGAGGAGGAAAGGAGATTCACCGGTCGCTGACCTTCTTGTGGTTCGGTATGACCATAGTGCGTTGTGCAATTGCTCGCACCATCGGCCTTTATGTTCATCCAGCGATTTCTTGAGGATAAGAGCAAGTGTCTTATTTATGGCTTCAGCTTGGCCATTGCTATGAGAATAGATGGGAGTAGATTTGTTTTTCCTGATTTTGAACGTGTCGAACACCATGTCAATGTTCTTCCCTTGCAGTTGCCTGCCATTATCAGAGACAATTTCTGCGGGAATACTGAACCTGCAAATGATGTTTTGAAAGATGAACGTGAATATATCTGCATCCCTGATTCTTGCTAGAGCTTTGGCTTCTACCCACTTGCTGAAGTAATCAGTAGCTACTATCAAGAATCATCTCTTTCCTGTTCATTCGATTAGTGGTCCAACAATGTCGACTTCCCGTTTTGCAAATGGCCATGGACTTCCCACTGAATTTAACTCTGTTGCTGGAGCATGGATTCTTTTGGCGAACCTTTGACATTCTTCGCATCTTCTGGACATTTTAGCAACGTCTTGTATCATCTGCGACCAATAGTATCCTTGCATTTTAGCTTTGTCGGTTAATGATCTCATCCCGCTGTGATTGCCTGCATCTCCGTAGTGGATGTCCTTCAAGATACGATTCCCCTCCTCTCTGGATAAGCAGTGTAATAGGGGTCCGGGGAAAGACTTCTTGTATAAAACTCTATCACGAAGTTCGTATCTCCCCGCCTTTGATTGCACTTTCCGGGTTTGCTTCACATCTATAGGCAGCGCTCCTTCTTTGATTAAAAAAATGAACTTCAGCTCTCCAGTCTTCTTCATTACTGAAGTCTTCGTCTTCGTTCGCTCTTGTCAGGATGTCGTCTTCGGCAAAATCTTCGGCGAGATCTTTCCCTGCGTCGTCTTCAGTAATATCTTCCTCAACATCGTCTTCTCTATTTGTTGTAGCGAGGACTTGCAGTATGGAGATCGAAGGTTCGTATACTCTTGTTATCTTGATAGCCTTGACGTTATCATCTTTCAGCATTGATGAAATGTAGGCTAAGGCATCGGCATGTCTGTTATCTTTCCTGCATAGATGTCGGAACTTAATGATGGATATTTGTGATGCCAGAGTTTGGACCAGGTCCATGCATGCTTTGAGAGTCTCGTCATAGGTGTTATACTCCAGTTTTATCTGCCGAATGACTAGCTGTGAATCACTTGTTAGGCGTACCTCTGTTATTCCCATTTTTATTATCAAACGAAGAGCATGTACTACGGCTTCGTACTCCACGATGTTGTTGGTGTGCCCTTCAAATTCTTATCTGAGTGCATGCACGATTCTGTCTCCAGTGGGTGTCATGATCACAATCCCTATGCCTGCACCTTCTCTGTTCTTTGACCCATCGACGAAGACTTCCCACCTTCTTTGGCTGGAGGGTTCGAGTACATCATTCGGGTTCTTTACGTTTTCTTCCAATCCTGGGATGTCCTTCACTTCTTCATCATTATCCAGAGGTAAGTCTGCTAGAAAATCTGCCAGGACTTGTGATTTTTGGGCAGTTTAGATCTCATAGATGATGTTGAATTGCTCCAGTTGCGTATTCCACTTTGCTATTCTTCCTACTTTTCCGGCATTTTTAAGAACAGCTTCCAGCGGTGCTTTGCACGGGACACGAACATAGTGAGTCAAGAAGTAAGTTCTCAGCTTCTGGGTTGCCCATACTAATGCCAATATGAGTTTTTCAATCTTGGTGTAGTTTATTTATGCCGTATTGAGGGTCTTACTAACATAATAGATCGGTTATTCAACCTTCGTATTGGTCTTGACCAGTACTGCGCTGACTGCATCTTCGGTAGCAGCTATGTAAAGGGCCAACACTTCGTCAGGATCGGGGTTTTGGAGGATCGGGATCGTTTCCAGGTATTCTTTGATCTTCTGGAAGGCTTCTTCACACTAAGCGGTCCATGCGAACTTAGTCCCTTTCTTTAGGATATTGTAAAAGTGTTTACACTTATCTGATGACCTAGCGATGAATCTTCCCAACGCTGCCAAATAACCGTTGAGTTTCTGGACTTCTTTCAAATTTCTTGGGGAGGGCATTTCCACGATAGCCTGGATCTTGGCGGGATCAACTTAGATGCCTCTCTTCGTTACCAAATATCCGAGAAATTTCCCTGATGTTACACCGAAGGTGCACTTTTATGGGTTCACTTTCATGTTGTATTTCCTCATTGCGTCGAAGATATTTCTCAAGTCCTGAAGGTGATCTTTGCGCAACTTACTCTTGGCGAGCATGTCATCGACATAGACTTCCAAAGTTTTCCCAATCCATGGCTTGAAGACAGCATCAACCATCCTCTGGTATGTTGCCCCTGCATTCCTCAGTCCGAAGGGCATTCGAGTGTAACAGTAGAGTCCGTGCGGAGTGAAGAATGTTGTGTGTTGTTGATCTTCTTCTGCTAGGGCTATCTGGTTGTAGCCGGAATATCCGTCCATAAATGATAATTCTTCGTGTCCTTCGACGGCTTCCACCAGCTGATCGATGCTTGGGAGCGGATAACTATCCTTCGGGCACGCTTTGTTGAGGTTGGTGAAATCGATGCATATCCTTACCCCACTGTTCTTTTTTGGTACGATGACCATGTTCGAGATCCATGTGGGGTATCTCACCTCCCTTATGAATCCTTCTTCCGTGAGTTTGTGGAGCTCATTCTCAACTGCTTGATGATACTCTGGTGCTACTTATCGTAGTTTCTGCTTGAAGGGGTTTGTGCCCGGTTTTATCCGAAGTTTGTGTCGTATTATCTTAGGATCGATACCTGGCATATCCCCTAGCTTCCATGCGAATATGTCCGCGTATTCTTTGAGTATCTTGACCAACACTTCTCCTCGATCCTTATCTATCAGCGTCGCTATCTTGATCATCTTGGGATCTTCTTCCGTTCCTATGTTGATCTCCTTCGTAGATTCCACCGGCGTGAATGTAGGCTTCGGTTCCCCTAGCAGTTGAGCGTTCTTTAATTGTTATTTGGTAGGCTCTTCAGACTCCTTTGCCCCTGAAACGCATGCTTCGGTAGTTAGAACGGTACTAACCTTCGTTAGGCTTTTTCCTGAGATTTCTTCGAGATATAAATCGATTGCCTTGTCCTTAGTGGCCGCTTTGTTTCTGCCTCTTCGGGCTTTACGTTGCTCATCTTGTTCACTATTTAGCCAGTTTTGTAAAGCCTGACATTCTCGTGCTGTGACTTGATCGCCCTTGATTTCCATTACCCCTTCGGGTGTCGGGAATCTAAGGTATTGGTGATATGTTGCTGCTACTCCCTTTAGTTTGTGCACCCATCTTCATCCAATGATGGCGTTATATGGGGACGGTGCGTCCACTATGCTGAATCGGGTACTAAACTTCATCGGTCCTGCCTTGACTTCTAAGACGATGTCTCCCAAAGGCTTCGTTGGTGCACCGTTGAACCCATATATGGTGTAGTAGGACGACATCAGATGCTCGTCATTCAATTCCATTCGTTTTAATGAATCGTAGAATAGAACGTTGTCTGAGCTCCCTCCATCGATCAACACTTTCTTTATGTTGCACCCCGATACTGGTAACGTTAATACCAAAGGATCATTATGATCCTCCATGTCTTCTTCGACATCTTCAGCGTCAAATGACAGGGGTGTGTTCATCCATTGCTCATGTTCATCAACTTCTTCTCCATCGATCTTGTACAATTCACAGTAGTCCTCAAATTGCTTTCTAAATCTTTTTCCTATTTGGTCGGTCAGCGAAGGGACGTTGGGTTCTGAATAGGAAATAGTATTAATCATTCGGTTGTTCTCGGGCAGTTGGACTTGTTTGCTTCGTTGGGTCCTATAATCGGTTTCTACCTTTTGAACATATTGCTTGAGATCTCCGGCATCAATCAGCTTCTGGATCATCATCTTGAGATTTTTGCACTTCTCTGTTTGGTGACCATTGAAGCAATGGTATTTGCAGTAATCTCTTGATTTCTCAGATCTTGGTGGTTGCTTCCCCTTGGACCATGGCTACTCGAGGTTGGTTCGATCCTTGATTTCCCTCAGGATGCGAACATAACTGGTGTTGAGCTTCGTGTAGACTTGGTCTTCGAACTTCTTATTATTGCGTCGATGGTCATCTCTTCGTCCTCTCTTATCTTCGTAAGAGTGCTCAGTCGTATTGGTCCTCTTTGATCCGCTGGCTTGCTCTACTGAATTCGTACGATGAGATTTTTGTACTTGTGCTCTAGGATTGTCTCGCTTTATTTCTTCGATCCTGGCATACTTTTCGATGATCACTCGAATATCTCCTTCAGTCGTGGGAATACTTCCGTGAATCTCAACGAACAATGGAATCATCCTGTCTAGTCCCCACTTGTAGCAATTGATGCTGACCACCGGGTCTACATTTCCTATTGCTTAACAGATTTTGTTCCACCTATCGGTATACTCCCTGATCGTTTCCTTGTAGGAGATTGCTAGCGAGAAGAGTTTGTCCATCCCTGCGTTGACGGTCTTGTTGTACATGTAAGTTCTCAAGAATTTCTCAGTGAGCTGGGTGTAGGAATCGATGGAGTTAAGAGGTAGGTTGTCGAACCAGGACAATGCCGATCTTTTCAGGCTTGAAGGGAAATATCTGCAGAGGACTACATCGTCTTGGTCCCATCGGGCCAGGGTTCGGTTGTAGTATCGAAGATGTGCTGCGAGATCGCTGGAGCCGTCGTAGCAATCAAACGCAGGGATGGGACACTTTTGGGGGATGAGAGCTCTGGCTAGGTGTGCAATCATTGGTGTGGTAGCGGCTTCTCTCATTACTTCTTCTAGTCTTCCCCCTCTTTGTCTTGCCTTCAACTGCTTGATTTCTGCCATCATCTCGGCATGAAGGTTCTCCATTACGAGATGATGCTCTTCTCTTATGGATGATCGCCCTGATCTTCGGTCCTCATCATCGAAGTAATCTTAATCGTAGGGAATATAGTATGGGTCGGACAATCTATTCCCCCTGGAAGCTCTTCGGTTTAATGGATCGGGGTTGTGAATGTTGGCCACTATCCTTCGGTCTTGATTTGGTGGAGGTGCCTTAGAATTTGCTTCATCGTGTTGATTCTCAACTTCTGCGCTTTGGGCAATTCTATCTCTGAGTTCCTGGTTTTCTCGCGCGAGTAACACTACAGCGTCCGCGTATATCTTCTAGTTCCTTTTCACCTCTTCAAGCTCTGCTATCAATTGGATGGAATGGTTCGACCCTTGATTCGGAGTTCCCACCTGTGCTTGTCCACCGGCGGCTACCGTGTGATCTTCATCTATAGTCTGTATCAGAGGGATAGGTGGATCGTTGGGCGGGGCTTGAAGTTCCACAGACTGTGCTGGTTGGCTATCCATTAGCAGAGGCTTGATGGTAAGTAGCGGTTGATTTCGCTCGTCGGTTAGTGGCATCCCGTAGATAGGTTGTTGGATTGTTGACTCTGCCATTCCTTCTCGCTGTTCGTTTGCTTGGGTTATGGCTGCTACTTTGGAGGCACCGGCTTTGGCTGCTGCGGCTTTTAGAGCTGCTGCTGCTATTGCGCTGGCATCCAGAGGCGTCGTGCTTTCCGCTCCATCGTGTTTCTTGTTAGCTGTTTTGAGCTTTACACCTTTTTGCTTGCTGCGTGTCATAACTGGTGTAGTCCTCGGTGTTTCTTTTGACGATGCCTTGGCTTTTCCCGCATCCTTCATTTTGTCTATACTTCCTTTTTTCTGCAAAAAACAAGACGTTTGCAAAGAAAACATATCCACATGGGTTTTGTCAGTAAAGACACTGTAAGAAAGCGCGTGGTTTTATATTTTGTAAAGAATGAGCTGAAAACATAACTATAGTGTAGATCCGTCAAAGAGAGCCATTTTGAAATGGAACGTACAGATCCGAAGATTTTTAGCAAAAGAAAATATAGATCAAAGATATATCCAAAGGATTTTTCCAAGAAAAGATAGATCCAAGGGTTTTTTTACAAACAAAAACATGGATCCGACGATTTTTACCAGAGAAAACGCAGATATGAAGATTTTCTGACAACAAATAAAGATCTAATTATGTTTGCAATTTGGACGGAGGTTTTAAATCCGCCTTCTTTCATAATAAAAAAGTTTCAAAGGTTTGCCACCCAAAGTCTGTACTAAGAAACAGTTTTGAGTGATTAAAATGATTCACAGGGCAAGATAAATCTTTTACCGGGACATAACTGTCCCTGTTTCTAGCGCCAGATTGTGAACACAGAAGTAACGATGATGCCATCGTGTCCATAAACAATGTTCGCAATATTATTAAAACTACTGAAATGGTAGAGATACATATAAAACAACGCGTGATATATATGTGATAGACTCTGAGCCTACGGGCTCGTCCTCGTCTCGCATCATAGAAGAACCTATGATGATTAAAACACTGCATGATGCATAAACTACAAGATTATAAGTGCAGAATATAAATGAGACGATGATTTACGTGGTTCAGCACTAAGGCCTACATCCACGGGGGTTCGGTTTTTCACTATGTATTATATGAGGTTACAATGGATAGTCGAATGACTCTGAGTAGGGAACGATGCTAGGAGGGTTATAGATAAAACTCATACTTACGCTTACAATTTATCTCTCCTGAAATATAGTTCTCTCTTCCTAAAACTGGTTGACCTCTTCTCTCTTGGTGGAGTTGGGTATTTATAGACCTCTTGTATGGGGTCCCCCATCTGAAATAGGTGTCCCTTATCAACTTGGACTTTGTGAAAATCCCGATGATAGCCTTCATCCTGCTCCGAAGATGTCCATCGATCCCCTAGTATAACGATGACTCGCATGCGCTTCTTCCATGAGAATGTTGACACGTATCCTATGTGCGTAGCATTTAATGCAGGTGGTTGGGGTGGTCTGCACGCCTCAGACAGCTGTTAACGCAGTGTCAGTTGTGTTTTTTCTTGTCCGTTGGATCTGGATCTTTATTGGGATGGTAAAAAACAACCTTATAGATCTTCTACTGTACTTCGCAGCGGTCTGATAGTCAGGTACTCCCTATCTCATCAATCGTTGGATCACGCCTAGTTGCAGCTACGTGGCAGATGAGGATGGTGCATGCTCCTTGGGTGTTTCCACATGTCATCGTTAACTTGATGGGCCCTTGTTCTTTGGCCTACATGTGTACGGTTCTTGAGACGTGGTTGGTTGTAGATTATATGTTTATACAGTTATTGTTGTTGTTATTCTTTGTTTGAGTCTAAGCACAAGTTGGCTGTCCAGTAACTTCAAATTTAACTAGGTCTCTCAAACTATGACCGAGCTTGCTACATGATAGCAGCGACCGAGCTAAGTGTCCGAATTGGTCCAAGATATGTATTAGGATTAGGAATACCAAGTAAATACAAATAATCTGACGGTGGCACCAAACTGACAGTATTATTGGTTTATATTTAGAAACTGTAAGGTTTACCCGTTATCTTACTATTTAAGCAGTTTCCCGTTAGCTTTAGAATTAAGCAGACTCGTTAAAATCTCTCTATATAAATAGAGGATGCTCGATTCACTGATCTATCAAAACTTTCGCTATTGGATTCAGAATATTGTTGATTGTGGCGAGGACTACGAATTGAAGATTCAGAATCAGAATAACAAATTGAAGAATCAG
The DNA here is from genome assembly GCA_023531105.1 of Papaver atlanticum. Lineage (NCBI taxonomy): Eukaryota > Viridiplantae > Streptophyta > Magnoliopsida > Ranunculales > Papaveraceae > Papaver > Papaver atlanticum. The sequence continues at coordinate 1,226,916 of JAJJMB010006318.1, read as the reverse complement.
AATCAGAAAGATGTTCAACTCTGCACCTCCGTTTGGTACACAGCAGCAATCAGTTTTCGGGCAAAACAACAATGTTTTTGCTCCTAAACCTTTTGGTAGTCCTACAACTCCGTTTAGTACTCAGGCAGCGGGGTCTATGTTTAGCGGCACTTCGACGGGTAATTTCGGAGGAGCTCAGGCTTTTCTTTGCCGGCGTTTGGAAATACAGCATCATCCCCGGTAAGTTCCTTTGGCTCTTCAACTCCAGCTTTCGGTACATCCTCCTTTGCCGGAACTTCTATATTTGGGCATAAGCCTGCTTTTAATGCAAACACTCCGGGTTTTGGTGCTCCTCCAACTCCAGCCTTCGGTACTCCAACTACACCGGCCTTTGGGTCTCAACAAACGGCACCATCCTTCGGCATTGGATTAGGAGGGGGATTTGGCACTCCAGGATTTGGTGTTACGAATGCTGCTTCCACAACCGCTCCTTTTGGTTCTCAACCTTTAAGTTCTGGATTTGGCCAACCAAATTCTGGATTTGGTAACAACCCTTTTAGTTCAAATCCGTCTCCCTTTGGAACCCGAAGTTCTTCCTTCAGTTTCCAGACTACAACACCCTCTTCCTTCAATTTCCAGACTACAACACCCTCTACATTTGGAACTCCAAGTACCTTTGGGCAGCCAGTTTTCGGTCAACAAAAACGTGGTGGAAGCAGAGCAGTGGCTTACGCTCCTACAGAATTTGAGGACAGTGCACTGGGTACTGGAACAATTAAAGTTCACTCGATACCATTTATGCCTGTTTATGCAGAGAAAAGTCATGAAGAACTGAGGTGGGAGGATTACCAGTTGGGTGATAAAGGTGGTCCAATTCCTGCTGCTACTCCACAATCGAACCCTTTCGGGATTCCACAGACAAATACCTCGACCAAAACTCCCATCCCATTTTCATATGGTCAGAAAACAACTAGCTTTCCTTCATACACTCCTGGATCAACAACATCAAACCTTTTCGGGACTGGTTCATCATTAACGTTAACAAATGTATTTCTGCAACCCAGTACTCCATTCACTCGTAATTTTGGAACTACTCCTAGCACTACTCCTGCATTCACAGCTCCAACCTTTAATTTTGGAACTACTTATAGCACTACTCCTGCATTCACTGCTCCAACCTTCAATTTTTGAACTACTTCTAGCACTACTCCTGCATTCACTGCTCCAACCTTCAATTTTGTAACTACTCCTAGCACTACTCCTGCATTCACAGCTCCAGCCTTTAATTTTGGAAATACAACTAGCAACACTACTTCAACTGCAACCTCGCCTTTTATTTCAACACCCGGAACAACCAACACCTTTGGGCTGACTATTGGTGTACCTCCTAAATTCCGACAGGCAAATAATGCTTTGGGTCAATTTTCTAGTTCAGTGTTTGCACCAGTAAGCACCACATCTTCCTGTGCTCTACTAACGAACACGGTTGGTTCACAAAATTCTGGTTTCTGGAACAACTCTTTCAATTCAACACCTGGAACAACCTTTGGGCTGACTATTAGTATACCACCTGCATTCCAACAGACAAATAATGTTTTGGGGAAATTTTCTAGTTTAGTGTTTGCACCAGTAAGCACCACAACTTCCTGTACTCCGCTAACGAACACGGTTGGTATACAAAATTCTGGTTTCTGGAACAACTCTTTCAATTCAACACCCGCAACAACCAATACCTTTGGGATGACTATTGGTGTACCTCCTACATTCCATCAGGAAAATAATGCTTTGGGGCAATTTTTCAATTCAGCGCCGTCTCAGCCTTCCTGGAGCAATACAGTCACTGGCCAAACAAACCCATCACAACAGACTCAGCCAGCTTTTTCCTTTCCTAGCAGTGGTCAGCAACAACAGCCAGCTTTTTCCTTTCCTAACAGTGGTCAACAACAACAGCCAGCAGTATCTTCAGGTGGTTATAACGTATCAACCGGTGTTGGAGTAACATCAGGTGCTTTTAACAGTATACCACCAAATAGTTTTCGGCCTTTTGGTCAGAATGCCTTTCCTCAACCGTCTACTGGCAACCAAATTAATACAACGGCTACACAACCATCTGTTGTTGTAATGAATCCTTTTGGAACACTTCCTGCAATGCCTCAAATATCAATTGGGCATACAAGAGCTGCACCATCAATTCAATATGGAATATCTAAGATGCCTGTCGTCGACAAAGACGCACCTGTCCGAGTTTCCTCCTCGTTGATGACTTCTAGACATTTGTCTCAGAGGAGGATTAGGTTACCTGCTAGGAGTTCCTGTCCTAACGACTGCGCAAGGGTCCCATTTTTCAGTGATGATGTGGAAGCTCTTAGCACACCAAAAACAGATGTGCTTTTTATTCCAAGGGAGAATCCAATAGTTTTTGTTATTTGTCCCCTTGAACATTGGACCTCAAGAACCTCTTCAGAACAATCGAAGGATACTAACAATCCTCTGCACGAGAATGGTAAACTCTCTGAAAAAGTTTCAGGTTCAAGTTTGAATGGCTCTATCAATCATGAAAAACATATGAGTAATCCATTATTGGCAGAAAGTGGCCACGCCAAGGAGCAGACAGATATTGAGACGCTGATGCCGAAACTCCGCTATCCTGACTACTTCACGGAGCCTCAGATTCAAGAATTAGCTGCCAAGGAGAGGGCAGAGTCAGGGTTCTGCGGTAGGGTGAAGGACTTCATCGTGGGAAGACATGAGTTTGGTAGCATCAAGTTTGCTGGAGAGACTGATGTGCGGAACCTAGACCTGGAGTCCCTCGTACAATTCAACAACTGGGAGGTGATAGTTTACCTGGATGACAGTAAAAAGCCCCCAGTTGGACAAGGACTGAACAAGGCTGCAGTGGTGACACTCCTCAACATCAAGTGCTTTGATAAGAAAACTGGACAGCAATACTTGGAGGGGGTTAAGGTTGAAAAGTACAAAGAGTTGCTGATGAAGAAAACTGTTGACCAGGGTGCTGAGTTTGTTTCTTATGATCCCATCAAGGGAGATTGGAAGTTCAGGGTGAACCACTTTTAGTCAATACATGTATAAATGGTGTTCTTTTACCAATATTTATTTATTTTTTTCTGAGTTGGGTGCATGTATGAATCCCTCTAGGTTTTTGATACTCTTCTCTACTTGTAGAGTAGCGCTAGTTTGTTTTCCTTTTTAATTTTCCAGTGTTCATAAAATGTTATCTCAGTACTACTATTGATGAATGAAGAATACAGTTAGTGTCAATACGAATTTCAGGACCTAATTCCCTCACTCTCACTCTAAGCTACTAATTCAGTCTTATATGAAGCTCAAAATTGGATGAATTTCATCAAAACGCTTGGTAATCAGTCTCACTTAGGTATATGATTGTGATTTCTAAGATTTTATCTTCACAAAACAGTAAGAATCTCTTTTTTATACTCCTCAGTTCTTGAAAATGATTGGTTGGTTCTGTTTCTACGCCTATAAGTTCCAAGAATTTCATGATGGGAGTTCTTGGTTGGGACTATTCATTGTTCTAGACATGTGTCTAAGTGCCAAGAAAGTACTTGCCTTGAGCAGAATTTGCTCTAACTTGTTTTGCTCTCTTGAGCTTGGTAACTCTTTCTAGCTAGGTGACCAATTTGATAATATGCATGATGTCCATGGTTGGGATGGAGTTTTTAAATTGCCCTGCTAATGAGTCTCATAGAGCGTACGTGATCATTTGACAATATCAAGATCCTTGGAAGAAATGGCATATCTGATTCTGATTCTGATCCTTTTTTTTTATTTATTGGATTGCATTTATGCCCATCACTTGCCTTGATATTTTGAAGCATTTATATGGTTTGCTATTAACGCCTGAGTTTAACAATCTCATTCTAGTGGAACTCAAACTATTGACAACAACCCAAGTTCAACAGCTTTTGTTAAGACTGGTGACTCCGAGTTTTTTTGGTGACCTGCTATATTAGTGTAGGAGTGCAACAACGGATAATGGTGGTAAAGTAGGGGTGTCACTTCGAATCTTATTTCATAAGTAAAAAGTAGATAAATTAATCTGTATTCTAGTGTGCAACTAGTAGATACCACTGCACCAATAGTAATTTCCTGTGTTACGTATGGTTGTCGTGTTAGCTCTTTCCAGTGTAGATTGGGATATTGCAGATTCAAAATTGCACTCTTGGTTGGTTCCCTTTTTCCACAAGCTAGTTTTAGGTTTTGTAATCTGTTCAAAAGTTTGTGAAGAAATCTTTTGGACTCCACCATCTCAGTAAAACAGACGATACCTCTCCGGGTCTGATCTAGCCAATACATTGATCACCTTCACTTGGATAAGTTGAGCAACGGGAAAAAGATGTTTGACATGCATGATCATAAACGTAAAATTTCTCAGACTGGATGTCTAATTAATGTAACAACTGATTAGGCAACACTTTATTATGGGAAGTGGAAATTTATTGTTTTGAAATGAATAAATCCCGTATCCTGTCAGTTTATTGGGGTGCAATGGCTAGTAGTCAGAACTGTATTATGGTGTAAACAGACATCCAAGTCCCAGGCCTTCTACTCCACACTCCACACAGAACGGTAGGCAAGAAGTCAATATATGTTGCAGAAATCAATGCTTGCATGTAACTTTTCTAAATCTATATTTGTAAGAATTTAATGAAAAAGATTAAAGGTATAAAAATTCACAAACCCAGTAATTGAATTTCTAGCTCTCTTATATATATAGAAATCAAAAACTCTAACGTATATATCAGCAAAGAAGTTGAGAGGAAACTACTACTTGAGACCTAAAAACTTTCATCCAAAAAATCAAAGTATATCAAAGATATATAGAAAAACTAGACTGAAAATAACATATGAAACCTAATCTTTGCATTATAATTATTTACCTTTTGCTAATTTTATACCTTTTTACTACCTGCATATTTTATGTACCGTTTTCTTCTCCTTACCTTTTGTTCGTTCTTCAATACTCCATGATCTCCATCTGTTGTTATATATTCAACATCTACAAATAGCAAAGCAAAGTCTACCATCATCAACATCAAGAAAAGCCCATACTTGTACGCTCTCACCTTCTTGAAAATCATTATCACTTCGAAAATAATTCCAATCACAAGTAAGAACCAAAAGACCCCAATCCTTGAGAAACATATCAAACTTCTGTAATCGATTGTCATATACTTTAACTGCAATTCCTTCCTTAGGAATCTTTTTAATGTTTAGTAATGATTCAAGTATCTCCGTCTCAACAAATTCTTTGTTTAAATTTAATCTTCCTTGACTTTTAATAATATCGTTTTTGTACAATTGCTTAGTAGTTGAGACTATAGAATACGGCTGTGCCATTCTATTTATTTCTTGCTCCATTGAATCAATATCAAGAATATTATCAAAAAACTCATAATCTTGTTCCTCTTGCAATGGTAAGAATGGTGGTGGTCCTCGTGGTGCTGGAGGAATAATGTCTGGAAACCCTAATTCAAATTTCTTCCACCAAGGCTCATTCTTTTATTTGAAACTACAAAGAATCATTGCAGCTGCATCCAACTCAAAACCAATTGGCAATGAGTGGAGAGGCCCTAAGAGATTATAAACCGCAGGATCTTAGATTGCCCAGACAATGTGGGACTAATAATATCAACACGCCCCCTCACGTGTAGCCTCGTTGGGTCTAACACGTGGACAACTAAACCGGGTGACGCAGAGTAAAGGCGCGGTCAATGACTCGTCGAAAATAGTCTGCTCTGATACCATGTTAGAATACGAGCATCCAACTCAAAACCAATTGGCAATGAGTGGAGAGGCCCTAAGAGATTATAAAGCGTAGGATCTTAGATTGCCAAGACAATGTGGGACTAATAATCTCAACACTACTTCATCTTTATATGATTTTTCACTATCATTGATATTTTCGTCATCTTCCATAGCCTCTTGTGAATATTTCTCCATTATTTTGAGAAGAAAACAATGCCTTGTATCCTTTGATAAACCTAAACAGAAGAAAGAAGAAAAATATTGAATGAAGCCCTAATATTTATGTATACCAATTTTGGTGAAAAATCGGTATTTGAGATTCTCTCGGATAGGAGTTTTAACTTTTATTAAATACTTAGATGATTTGGGTTTCTTGATAATCAAGTCAGGCAACCAATTTACTTTTTGCCATTACTGCGTTGGCAACTTGGCATAGACATGCATAGTTGCGTGAACCGGTGGCGGAGGCAGCTCATGGTGCAGTTGCCTACCCTGTTGGGCAGGCTCTCAAGCCTACTTATGCTTAAAGCCCAATTATATATGCTTCCTTCCCACCTCGAAAATTTGTTGGCCCGTTTTTTTTTTTTTTTTTTTTTAGGAAAAGAATCATTTTAGAATACTTAAACTGTTACAGCAGATTTATGTTTTTCCAGTGTCCCAAGAAGAAACTCTGGAGGATTGTCATAATAGGCACTGTCACTAAGTGACCTAGATTTTTTTGCTAGAGTATCCGCTACTCCATTAGCTTCTCTCTTAGCATGTTTACATAACCAAAATTCAAAGTTTTTCATAATAGAAATGCATTCCTGAACAACACTATTTGTTGTCCATCTTATTGAGCCTAAATTACCATTAATGGCATTCACTACATTGCTACAGTCGCCTTCAATTTCCAAAAATTGAATGTTTTTTTCTTTAGCCCACTTTAGTGCATCAAGAGCCGCCACAACTTCAGCTTGCTCCTCATCTACTGCCTTTGCTATCCCACATTTTGCTCCATAGAAGGTACCTGCATCAGAACGTAATATTAGTCCATAGCCCATAGGTTGTTTGTCTGAAATGAATGAAGCATCAAAATTTAGCTTCAGGTAATCTTTAGCAGGGAACTCCCAGTAAATATTCCTATTAACAGGTCTATTCTCAGAAATTGGCTTTATAGCACTTTCACAATCACAAATGAATTCCTTAACCGATGTTATAAACTCAAAAGGGTTGAGTTGCTTGTTATCGAAAACAACATCACATCTAAACTTCCATATCCACCAGAGGACACAACAGATGTATCTAACTCTTACCTGCATAGCTTGAGTCCAGAAATTATTAGCATTGAACAAAGTAGTCAACCAGTCACAAAGATTAAGGGTGCACGTTCCGGCTACTGTGATTGGGTGAAATTCGTTCACCTGGTTTTTGGTTTTACTAATTTAATCTATAATTTTTATTTTTAAAATAGGAAAAATTAAAATCTCCGATAAAACCTCTCTTTCTTTTTCCTTTTTTTACTCTCTTGCCTTCCACTTTCTTCCATTAACCCGAGAATGAAATGATAAAATTGATCATTTTTTGTTGTTGTGAGGTTCGCTTCACGGTCATGATACAGTCGGTGATTTTAAATACTTATTTGATTTGGGTTTTTGTCATTCTTCTTAATAATCTCAATAGATCTTTTTATCAATATGATCAATCGATGTAACACCAGTACATGTAATCTCAATGATTTTTTGATTCATAAAAGGGAATTTATATGTTGTAGTAGTTGTTGATTCTGTCTCTGTCGTACAGTCATGGTGGCGGTGTAAAAATAATTTCTTTAGACCTTTACCTAGAGGTGTAAACTGGGTTGTGCCAGCACGAGCACAGCCTAGCACATCACGTTATAATTTGAGCACAACCCAGCCCAGCGCGTGACTTAGCCCAGCACGGCACAACACGTTAGTTTCATGGGACGGGCTGGGTTTGCCTAATCGGCACAGTAGCCCAGCACAACACGTGACACGTATAAGCACGTGGCACGACACAGCACGTTAAGAAAGCACGTCATAATATGTATAAAATACTACACAACATGACACAATACAATCACATTTTGTGTATATTTCACCAAAGAGCCATTATTCTAGCTTATTATTGACATTTTATTATCGTTATGTTGACTTATTTTCATAATAACAAATATAATACCTAAATATTTGGATAACATTTATTTTGAAATATAAGATAAATGTGCCAGGCACAGCACAACACGACACATCACGTTTATTTTTCTGGCACATCCCAGCCCAGCACGTCTTCTAGCACGACACAGCACGACAAGTCATAATCTCCGACACGACATAGCACGACACATAGCACGTGATTTCATGGGTTATGCTGTGCTGGGCCGGCACGTTTTACACCTCTACCTTTACCTGGCTGAACTGTTCAAATTCAAATTCTAATTGTCAGTTCATAAAATTGAAATTAGTGTGGTGTAAGAGGTGGGCAATTAGAGTTAACCTGCATTATACAGTACGGTAAACATAAAGGTTTATTCGGTCATAATTTGAGATCGAGATTAAGACTAGATTCATTCCCAGATTTCAATCAATTGGGGAGTCATCATTCCATAATAAAGTTTAAGCAGATCTTATTCATCATGTAAAATGATCAATGGGTTAAATCTTTTTATGTTCTAGGCTTAAATTATGTGAGAAGTTTTATGAGATTCTTTAGACTGAATGATCCAAACACATTGCGTCTCTTTGATTAATTATTGAAACCCATTTCTTTTTTGTTCAGTTCTATGACTAAAACACAAATCAACCATTAAAACCCTACATCTTTGCTCTGATTCAGTGGTGGCGGGGCGACAATGGTGGGTGGAGGTAATGGGAAGAGCCGAAGAGACAAAGAGAGAATAAAGATTGATGGAGGTTCCTTTTCTTAGAATTTAATTTTAAATCAAAAAATAAAAAATAAAATAGAAAACCAGAATCGAGAAGGTTTTCAGAAAAAAACTTGGAGAATTTCGCCAAATCACATCAGCCGGAACGTGCACCTCGGTATTACAGGGGTGCACAAATTTAGACTCGTCAAGAGAAAACCATAATTTGTTAGTGATAGGACAATCAATGAACAGATGCCGACAAGTTTCATCATATTGTTTACACAGAGGACAAGTAGATTCAATATTACTTACAACCTTGTGAAGTTTATCTCTAGTGGCAACACAGTTGTGCATAATTCTCCATATAAGATGAAGAATTTTTTTGGGCAGTTGAACTTTCCACAACTTCTTCCAAGGAAAATTTGGAATATTAAGATTCTGCTGACTTAACGAGTTCTGCAAGAGAATATTATAGGCAGACTTCACAGTATAACAACCATTTCTAGTTCCTAGCCATCTGACTTGATCTTTACCAATCAAGGGAATTCTTAACTGTAAAATCTGTTCAACTATATCATTAGGAAATAAAGCTTGTAACATATTGTGATTCCAGTTTTTAGTATCATTATCAATAAGTTGAGAGACTCTATAATTCATAGAATACATAGCAGAAGGAACTGTTTTACCTAAACTGGGAACCCAGACATCTTTCCACACATTAATATCTTTACCATCATCAATTTCCCAACAATAGTTCTGCTTAAAAACTCTAAGCCTTGACAAATGCCTCTCCAGATCCATGAACCCTGACTACTTAGAGTGTCATATAGGGGGTTAAAATCAAGAAAAATATTTATGGGCCATTATTTGAACCCACTGAGCATCATGTTCTGTAATTAGTCTCCAAGCTAATTTACCTAACAGGGCCATATTAAATTCTGCAGTTCTCCTAATATTAAGACCACCTTTATCTTTGGGACTAGTAACTATATTCCAAGATTGTGGGTATCATTTCCTACCATTGTTATCCTTATGCCAAAAGAATTTATTTTTTTGTATACTATCAATTTTATCCTTAATCTTCTTAGGCATGGGAAAAACTGCAATTTGATGTGTAACTATAGATCCCAGGACGGTTTGAGAAAGAATAGTTCTTCCTGGTTGATTAAAATAACTAGATTTCCACAAAGAAAATCTACCACCAAACTTAGACATTATACCTGAAAAGGATTCAGTTTTGTTATGTTGAATGTTGCCTCTTCATAACAAGATTTCTGCTTCGCCTGCATTATACCTTTAGGACTGTCGATAAACCCTATGAAACCTCAGATGCTGACTAGGTGAAACTTCTCACCAACTCAAATCAAGTCGTTATATATCTGGTTCTAAAATAAGCGGCCGATCAAAAAAAAAAAAAAAAAAAAGTTCTAAAATAAGCGTATAACCGAATAGAATATACTAGTTAGTGCGCCTCTTTTGAATACAAATTTTGATACGTGACTTACAACATCCTCATGTGCAGATTATGACATTAATTAACTGGCATGTAAAGTGTCTGTTTGATTAGGAATAGTGGCAACCGAAAGTTCATGGCTTAAGAGTTTTGTCCAAGAAATATGTTGTAATGGGAACTTCATAAACAAACCGGGGGCATTAGCATTAGGGAAGGATTTACATGTATTTTAGATGAAGTTCAAAATATACAACAACTAAACTAAATGCCTATACATCAAATTTCCTTGTGATTTGAAATGCCTATTTATATGGCCTTCTTGTTGAGTTGCAACCTAATCAATATTCGACCAATAACATCTTTGATGCTTCAGAATTCGTTGAATAAAAGAAGTCGTGGGATGTTGGGGTAAACTGAATAAAGCTTAGCTGATTTCTCGAGAATTGGGGTTCACTAAACCTAATCTTAGTGAATCTTAATGGATTCGGAAATCTTAATAGTGCAAAATCTGCAAGATGGAGGAAGAATCAATTAATCATCTATTTCTCCATTGCACGGGCAACAAAAGTGCGGAGATACTTCTACGAAGCTTTTGGAGTGCACCGGGTCCAGAGAAGAGACATTAGCTCGGTGTTTCTTGAAACATAAACTAGGATCTTCACCAGCAAGGAAAATTTATATGGATCTTGCTTCCATTTGCTATCCTCTGGGGAACTTGGAAGGAGAGGAACCAATAAAGAATATGGGGTTGGATATCCAACCTCATATTGGAAATCAAAGCTTACATTCTGTTTGGGCTTAGCAATCAGGAGTGTTGGATGGAGTGCACTATGAAGACCTGATTGGTGAGAGAGCGAAGAGCCGAGTGTTTGCAGTGGACTGCACTGTGACCTTTTAATTTGATGGTAGTGTTTATTCTTACTTGTATTATTTGCTATTCTTTTATTGGTATAATTATCTACTTTTGCTGATCAAAATAAAATAAAATAATACTCCAATTAATAATAAAGGAAAATCTTATAAATTCTTTGGTTAATCAGGGATTGATTTTCTAAATCTACTTTTATGTTTTTTTTAACATTAAAGATAAATGGTACAAGTGGTTTTCTCGGAATTTAAATGGCTTTTTTCATCACTGGAACTCTAATTACTTACTTTGATTTGAAGTTTGAACACTATTTATCTTGTTGGTTTCTCACGTGAACTTAATTGGTGTTTTGGGTTATACAATACTAATGAGTTAAACTAAAAGCTTCATGTTAGGCACCAGAGCTAGCATAGATTGAACTTTGAAGTTTGAGCTTATAACATTTATAAGTTCATTTCAGTAGTAGCAGCGGTAGTGAATAGGTGGCGAAGTTCGATCATTTGCCTAATCCTAGGATAAAATACAACCTTGCAGCCCTTGAACCCAAACAGCCAACTGGTGATGTGAGCGCCTAGGTGGCACTCGATTACAACTTTCAAACCAACGATATTAACATTCTTTGAATGGGCATTATCCGATTCACAACCATCGCAGGATACACCAATCTGTGTTATAGGAATTTATGAATGGTATACATACGAAATGGAATTGATATGGAAATATTACAGACTTGCAGGTTCTTATCTTCTTCCACAATTGACCCGGGAAACGCAGTTGAACCACTGATTAACCGGACCGAATGACTTGCGCTTCGACGCCCGATCTGGTTCTCAAAACATTGTTGAACTCATGGTTTATGCCGAACTAACCCTTGTGAAAATCCGAGCCCAACTCGATGTTTAACTTATTTATTTGATAGTAAATTTGCATTACCTCCTCTAAAGACATGTATACCATGAAAGATGACTACAATCAACTTAACCATCATACAGAAGATTCTTTGTTTATTTTTACGTAATCATACAAAGGATTCTATGAAGAGGAATGGAGTTACAATTATTGGGTATTATAATTGTTCATCCATGTCTCAGTTTCCTTCTTCTTAATTCTGTTCAATTGTTTCACCATTCCCAACCTTTCTGATGAATAAGGAGAAGGAATCTATATATTCACAGACAAAGTAAACGAGATTTAATATATGAGCGATATGAGAGCATGAACTCAAGCGAAGTTCTGAGATACATGTAATTTATGGGGCGTGAACTCACCAAAGATGGGATGTACTTGTTTATTGCAGCTAGAATTGCCGCATGCCCGACAACAGATACCTATTCATATAAGCATATACTCGTATGAGAACATTCAAAATTGAAGAATGAATAAAATTCGAACTTACTGTATATGATTTCTTTTAACACGAACGGAATGTACACTAGTACTCACAGGAATCAACATAAGAACTGTTATGGGAATAACTGCGCCAAAATCAGCAATTGTTTGGCACAGTTTTTTTGTTTGTAGTTCTGTGAGATTGTGGCCGCTATATATGCACTTGAAGAGGAGGCCGAAAAACATAGATATATCGATGAACAACAACTGAGTTCCTTTCATGATATCCTTATATATATGACAAACCAATATGATGAAACGGTTAATTTCCTCGCTCTTAAGAGAATCAAATTCTATGCTAGAAAAAAAAAAGAACGAGATTTGTGAACCTTACACAGCTTATACATATCAGCCTGTCAATGGATTTCCTCAACAAACTTCCATACGTTCTCGTTTCACCAGCGCAAACACTCTGTAGCACAGCATTGGCATATTTAAAGTGCTTTTGTGTCTACATCTTGCCAAGGAGCTCGTGGCTAAGTAGTTCACTGTAGTTTTACCCATTTGGGGAGAGACGGTACATAAAAATATACATACCAACATACCTTGATAGTTTGAGCCACGATGTTATTGTAGTTATACCCCGGTATGAAAAAGTCGACAATTTCTCGAAGCACTATGGAGTATACAGATACATCGGTTGTGCGTGGATTAGGTGGTGGCAATACTGGATCAGGAAAACTTCTTTCAGCACTTTGTAGTAGTTCTCTGCTAGGTGATATCCATAACAAATATTGTGATTTTCATTTCATGGCATTTAAAAGGAAAATTATAATTAATTACAATATAACCTGCTAATTACCCGGATTTATAATATGCTGCCCAGTAATCTTCCAAACAAACGCTTAAGAGAACCTGACTGCAAAAAAGTATCATATCATTGCAGTAGAAAGCACTACATGAGTAAACAGACCACATGTCGATTCAATATATGTCGAACTTGTATACCTTTGCTGAAAAAATGCAGCCACTTTCACATCAAAAGAATGTTGTGTTGAAGTTTGATAGTGCTCAAATGCTGAGAAAACGTCAGAACAAGTTGTGAAAACAGCAGAGAGAATAATTTCTTTCTCTGCTTGGATTGTATGCTGCTTGGACCGTCTTCTATCACTAAGATCTGTAAATGGAATCGTAGCGTAAAAACTGACCCATCCGCATTCTTCAACTACAACCTATAAACACAATACGTCCAAAATGTTTCATTTCTCACCATTTGTTTGAATAGATTCAGTTGTGTGCATGTTTAAGAAAATCGATGTCTAACCTCCGTGAAGAGTTGAAAAATTGGCAAGGAAGATAACTCGGGATAAATAAGAACACCACCGCATTCCAAGTAACTGATTGTGGAATTGCAAAATTTTGGAACATCATACTACCAGTTAGACATTACAAATAATGTTGAATAAAGTTTACTTACGCTCTCCAGCGGCTAATTAAAGTAGAGAGATTCACCTGAGGAAGTCCTGAACCTCTTCATCTAGATCTTCTATACCCATGCCAGATAAGAATAATCTTGTATTTCTACCCAAGCATGCAAATAGTCCAAGCGTGGCGAGACCCATTTCAAGATCCTAGTCGAAAAGCAAGTCTAACAACAATCTTAGAATGGTAAGGATAAATAATGAAAACCCAAATCGTTCCAGTACCTTCTATGTTTTAGTTAAACATAAGAACATGAGAATTGCTTATTTCTTTCTCTGCATACAAACACAGAGAAATAATTATCGACTAACCTTGATATTGTGGATTCCCTGCATCCCTGAAATGACACCCTCTCTACGAAATGCTACAACAAGCTTTTTATGAACCAGAGTGATCCAAAACACTACATCTTGGCTTGTATTGTTTAGAACAATCTTCGCACCAAAATGGGAAAGGAACTCCTGTTCGAATCCTGCCTTATATGCTAGAATGTGCAATTTATCAATTCCAACCAATTTATGCAATGAGTCCATGAGCTGCCCAACTATTTGAGGAATATTTAAGGGTAACATAGGACAGGAAACTCGCGCAGCACCCAAATTCCGTATGGCAATGCAGCAGCAAATAGCATGAATCGTCACTGCAACACCACTGGAAGTCGTTGTGCTTAGATATTTTGTTTTGTTGAATCACACTAAAACATAATTTGAAAGATTAGAATATGATCATAAATTAGGATACCTATTACTTGCTTCTTCTGCATGCCGTGTATTGAGTATTGAACTGATCTGTGCTTCTAGAACTGGTAGTTTAACTGTTTTGAACCAGTAAGCTAATCTTGGATTCCTTATTGCCAGCTGACCATCAATATGCTCAAAAATCATGGTAATCCTTGGGGAGAGACTGAAAACATTGAACGAAAATGGTTATCCTGGGATGAAATTTGATCTTTGAGGAAAAGAAAAGAACTAAATAAGCAAGTCAAATGGTTATGTGGAACAAGAAATGTGCAGAATTCGAAACCAAACCCACAAAAGTATATAACTCACAGCTTTCGCACTAGAGAAAGCTCAGCACTGCGTTCACCAAATGGCAACAGCCTCTCTTTTATTGCTGTATTCAACAGTGCACATACTGCTGCCTGCACAACATTGACAAACAAATTCCAACCATATGATTGAATTGTTCTGCCAGGATATAGTTAAGAGAAACCGTCCGTATATGAATCAATTCTCGCTAACTCTAAAGCATAACGGCGCTAAATCCATTCCAACACATACTATAAATGAAAAAATAGCCAATTCTAGAGAAATATGTCATCTAACTTCATACTTCCAATCATCCCGGGTTCATACCTGATATGCTATATGTTTATACCATAAATTTACATCCACACCGACCCATGCTTTTGCAAGCTCCAACTGACCACTTGAAAGTTCATGATTCTGTATGTCCTTAGAAAAGCTCCTTGCACATTCGTGCAATATTTGAACAAGGGAATCAACCCGGCTAAATCCAATATCACAACTGATAAGTTTACCCACAAAACTCCCACTTTCACCGTTTGTTTGATCATGGAAGGCTGAGAAAGCTAAGCATGAAAATGCCCCATCGAAAAATGATCTCATTCGGCATACCAATGAAACTGATACTTGATAAGTACAAATATTCCTATATATTTCCGTTCTATTAAGCTTCCGCAGTTTAGGTGCAGACCTTACGACAAGAGACATAGAAATTGCTCCGGTCTCTCTCATGTTTTGTTTGAATATAGAGTTTCTGTTTCAAAACATCACAAAGATCTTCAAGTTAAAGAATAGATACGAAATTGGCGAAGTATGCGTCCCCTTAAAAAAAAAATCAGAAGTCAAGTGCATTACAATTTTATTATCTTACCTTTCATTGGATCGAAAGGGAGGTTTCCTAGAAATGGTGCAAAATGAGAAATGAGAAGTTGAAAAGGAAGACATTGCCAGAGAGAAAGAGAGAGATGGAAAGACACCCGATTAAAGATATGTATTGCCGTGGTAGTGTTGGACTTCACTCCAGCTCAATCGCACCACCATGTTTTGAACGAAATTTTTTGGACTGGTTAGACAAGTTTTATGTTTGCTTTTGTTTGCTAGTTTAAAACAGAATGTATCTTCAAACCCGCCACGAAGTACGGTAGTGAATGAAGACGAATTACCATATATTATATGGTGTACATGTGACTAACATTTCTTACTTACAAATGAAATTTAAGTAAGTTGTTAGTTTCAATCCAGTGGCATGGTTATGGTGCATAATATTCAACTTAATGAGAGCTTTTGCCCCAAATTTCTAGTTAAACTAAACTGCGGGTTCAAACGTAACTAAATTTAATATTCGTTATGGAGTACTTCTCACTGAGTTGCAATTGTTAATTAATATTCGACCAAGGCACCCATCCATTGGTCCGAGAATTGTAATGTACTGACGTTCAACACTGGAGGAAGGATTTTTACCGACATCAAATTTGTATGAAGTTGGAATTGTACAAATAACATGCACATAGAACTCCAACATGTATAGCGAATGAACTTACACTATTTACTTGTGATTTGTGCCTATTTATATAGTTCATATTCGGTATGGACTTCTTGTTGAGCTGTAGTCGGTAATTTATATTTGACCAATCTGATTTTCAATTCTTCTTAAATTTAAAAACAAAATCGTGAGATGTTGGGGGAAATGATAATGATTGAAGTACATAGATAATCCCTATGGAAACCTTTCATATCAAAGCAGGGAATTAATTTGAACAACAAGTAATTGTTGAAGTACTTTGTACTCCCTCCCCGTCTATTATATATGCGGAATTTTGAATTTTTTTTGTCCCACTAGATAGACGGAGTCTTATTTTCAAGATAAATTTTTTCACAAATACCCTTATTTATTGTAAATGGAAAATTGTGTTAGTAATAAGACAAAGGGTAAAACAAGAAAAAACATGAAAAATGATGAATTCAAGGTAATTTTCTTAATCTAAGAGATTTGGTCTCTCCTCCGCCTATATATGTGGTACTGAGGGAGTAGACCTTTTGGGTGAATTAGTTTGTCACAATGTTTTAAAAACCGGACCGGTCATCAAACCAGAAAAATGACCGGGTCAGGGTCAACTGGTTTAACCAGTGGTTCAACCGCGGGTTACATAAAAACTAATTAAGTATTTATTACTTAATGTGATGATGATGCCAATAGTGCCGGATACACTAGCATTTAAAGGCACGTTTACAGGGGAGTGACTTATGGAAACGTGGAAGCACGTGAAATAGGGAGTACAATTTGAATCGACCCATGATTCTTCCCTTGGTAACACATAACTCCTATTTGCCCCTTTATTATTAACTTTTTACACATCTACCACTAAAACTAAAACCCTACCTTTTTAAACGTGGTCTCTTCTCACTTCCCCTCTCTGCCTCTAACACCCACTGCACCTCTCTCTCTTCTACAGCAACACCTACGGCAAACTCCTCCTTCAGACGAAATCAAGGCTTTATTGTTGCAAACTAACAATGGTTTACGGTAATAAAAACAGATGATAAGTTTTGTTTGTCTATTTGGATGATTATCGTCTCTCTCATTCTTTTTACGAAGCTTTCCCCCTGTTAGAATGATTGTTTCTTTTAAATTGATTGTTTAAATGTCAGTTTTATAATGGAACTTTTACGGCGGAACTTGTACAGGGAAATGAAATTGATTTTTTTTTTTTTTTTTAAATAGATTATTGGATAACAACCGGATAAACCGGCAATAAAAAACCAGTCGGGTAAGCTGGTTCACTGGTTTAACCGTCCGGTTTGTCTGGGTCAGCGGTTTTTATGTGAGTTAGTGGGTTGACAATAACCCAACCCATTTTCTCTACCGGTACACCGGTTTACTGGTCAGACCGGCCAGTCCGGTCCGATTTTTAAAACACTGGTTTGTCATCATCACATGTTTTTCTTCTCTAAACTCAAGGATGTTTTTGTGTTAACCTTTTTAAGATATAGTTTCAAAGTTTAGTAATGAATTCGGGAGTTTTGTTCATTAT
This sequence comes from Papaver atlanticum, assembly GCA_023531105.1. Classification (NCBI taxonomy): domain Eukaryota; kingdom Viridiplantae; phylum Streptophyta; class Magnoliopsida; order Ranunculales; family Papaveraceae; genus Papaver; species Papaver atlanticum. Next base: position 1,209,095 of record JAJJMB010006318.1, on the reverse strand, counting down.
TTTGGGTTTAAAGAAAATAGAGAACTAAACTAAAATAAGGAGAAACAAAAATTAGAATCGCTGAATAAGTATGAGAAATGGTAACCCAAGTTTACTGGTTAAATTCAAAGGTATTTATTTAATGTAGTTCTCTATATTTTTCTATTTTTAATCTTTTTTCATTAAGAGATATAGGATATTATGAATCATAAAAAAGAGAGCAATCCTCACCGAAATCCAAAGGTTTGAGTCAAACCTTATGGACGGACAACGTATCAGTCAACTAATGTTGACGGATTGAGTGAAATCGTTCAAGGCTAGTTGATACTGAATCGTATGTAAAATACGTTTTAGCCCTCCAAATGGTTAACTCAACCACAGCTGATAGGGTAAAGAATTATATTTCCATCTCCCTCTGTTCTATCATGTTCTCTTTCTCACTTTACTCTTTTCCTTTATTTTTCTCAGGTGGATGAAAATAATAGCAGAGATGGAAGGGAATCCTCCAGGTGATCTAAAATTTCTTTTTTCTTTCACTTGTGATTATGTTTCTACTAAGCCTATGTATGATTTATTGTCGGTGAAGCTACTTATTTTCGAATTGAACCCTAATTTGGGTTTGTTATGAGATAGTGATGAATGACACCAGCAACACCAACTGAACCTACTAGTGAACCTGCAACTAACCCTAGTGTATAAAATTTGAAGATGCAGATCCTTGATTTTTGTTATATTGACATTTCTATCTCTAACTAATTTTAATGTGTGGATAATTTGGCTCTTATTTGATAATGTTCTTGAAACCTTAATTTCTGATTGGATAAAAACCTTAATTTTGATTGTTATGAATTGATTCTGATTAGGTAGTGAGGTATTTAACTAGAGGTGATTCTGGTGTTGATGAAATCATGGTTTGCGTATTCTTTTGACGAGGTAAGTGATTATGAGTTCTCTTTTTCTATTTGAATTGATAGTTAGTTATGTTCCAGGTTGTGTTTTATGAAATTTGGGGGAAGATTACGGAAAATAAAATTAGGGTGTTTTCTAAATTTTGGATATGTAGACCTATATTTTATTTAGTTTTGATTAATTTTAGAACTGAGTTTTAGTTTTTGGATGTTTTTTTTAGAAAGTAAAATTGATTTATTTGATAGGGATTAAATTTATGTTTGTATTGAACTGAAATTGCTTTGCTCAAGTAGATTCGGTTTGAGTTTTTCATGGAGTGATATTGAGTATCATCAGGAGACTTTGGAGGATTTTAAGATGGCTGTTAAGAGTACTAAGAAGCTATGTGCTGTAAGTTTTTTTTTTGGGATGTTGTTGATCTGAATTGGATACTTTTTTATCAACTGTTATGATTTTCGTTGTAGTGATTCTATGAATGAGTATTCAAAATGGATTATTGAGTGTATTGAATGTGTTACATATGTGCCAGTTCACTTGCTTCAGGTTATGCTAGATACAGTAGGCCCTGAATTGCAAGTTGTTAATAAAAGTGAAAGATGGATTGCACTAAAGGCTGAATCATCAGTTGTTTTGACTCCGGATCACGATAAAGAAGCAACTTCAGATCTATTGCTAGGCAATTATGATGGAATAGCAAAGGTTAGCTGAAATTTTGATCAAATCATAGTGTAATCTCAGTTTGGGCTTAGGAAGTGTTGTTAAATAATTGGAATGTATTGAGGTTCTGTTGATGTACATCGTAAGATTGGAAGACAAGGATTACAAAGAAGGATGACAGTTTAGATGTTCCCTTCAACTTTTGTCTTTGTGTACCTATGGGACTATTTTGTCCTAAACTATTTGATTTTGTGCAGGCAGTAAAGAAAGGAGACTGTAATAGCTGTGTTCGGAACCTTGTAACAAGTTATGGAACCTGGGGAGAAAGGAAGCTCACACCAAGATGAAACTCCATTCATTCTCTCGCAGTGAGTAACCTTCATGTTTCTTCTCTAGTCTTATACATTAAATGAATAGTTTCGTATTTTGTTTACATAAAACTGATTCCCAGGCGAACACATTATGAAGTTAGTGTGACACAATTGAATGTGGGGAACAATCTAAGTGACCTGTTGGATTTACTGCAATTTTTGACACTGGAACCACATTCACACACTTAAATGATCCAGCATACTAGGCTATATGTGAAAGTGTAAGTAGTCCAACTAGCGAAATGATAGTAGCTGGTATGATGCAATTGAAGAGAACCATTTAGCTTCATTTCGAGGGGTCCATGGATTAGCAAAGCTGGTGATGATGCAGTTGAACAACTGCACAAACGCTTCATTCTGTTAATTGACATTAATCTCCTGTGCTTAGTTTCATGTGTTGACTGTCTAGGACCTTATTGTTCATCTTCCAAGCAGCTTATATAAATTGGAAAGTTGTATGCTCTCAACTGACTCGGATGATTAATGATGCACTTTAGCCTGTAACAGTTCCATTCAATTAAAGGATTGGTAAATTTGTTCTTAATAGCTGTAACATTAAATTTGTTCTAAAGAGCTGTAATATATATATGTACTCCAACTTAATAGATGTAGCAGGTGATGGAAGCTAGGATTGTGCTTACTAAAGGACAAACGTTTCAGTGGTTCTGTGAGGCTACCACATATCCCTCGTCCTAAGATGAAGGTTTGCATGCTATGGGATGCTTAGCATGTTGAAGAGGTAGTGTAACTTCCAAAACTGAACTTTTAAAGAGTTACATTGTCTGCATAACCAGACCTTTTGATTATTTTAAGCATGTGGGTTCATCTTTGAGACCAGAATTATGGACATATTTGAATACATTCACATGTCGCCTATACTTGAGTTTTTGCTGTTTGTGTCAATTTGCTTCCAACCCTGAACTTTATTTTAAGCATGTGGTTCATCTTTGAGACCGACATATTTGATTACATTCACGTGTTGTCGGAACTTGAGTTTGCTGGCTGGTGCTGCTTGTGCCTATTTGCTTAAAACCCTGAACTTTATTTGATCGTCAATTCAAACTGCACTAATGAGATTATTTCTACGGTTTAACATTGAGTGAACTTTTTATTGATGTTAACTGCAGGCTCAGAGTATAGGCTTAGACCATATGGATGTGGAGGGTTTGAAGAGGCTTAACAAGAACAAGAAATTGGTCAAGAAGCTTGCTAAGAAATACCATGCTTTTCTTGCATCTGAAGTTGTTATGTATAGGAAAATTTCCAACTCTTGTTACCCATCAGGAGTCTCTGGAGTCGAAGGTTAATGAAACCAAGGCCATGGTCAAGTTTCAATTAAAGAAGGTACTCTGCATGGGTGTTGCAGTAGGGAACCTTGGAATGGAGGAGAAACAAATCTTCCAGAATGTGCAACTGAGTGTTTCCTTCCTCGTATCATTATTGAAAAAGAATTGGCAAAACGTAAGTTCATTTCCACCATACTTAATATTGCTATGCTTTGACTTAAAAGTTCAAGCTCAGGGAGAGAGAGAGGCATTTTGTTTCGAACCAAATCAATGCTAATAGTCCATAATTACTCTGTTTTCATGTGCGCTGTTCCTAGCATGGTTTTTAAGTTGGTTTTCATGACTTGTTTGATAGTTTGTTTTTTCCCGTTTTACTCTTTAGTGATTACAACCATGTATGTGGCTGGGTTGTTGTCTCCTGTCTTTATAGGATCATCTGACACACATGAAATGTCCTAGACAAAAAGGATTGCTTTTCAATCATCATATGAGTTAATAATTTTGTCATGTTCTTAAAGTCCTCTGCAATTACTCCTATATTAGGAGGATAATAGAAGCTAAAAACAATGATTTTTTATTATTTCAAGTTTTTGTGGTTACAAATACTAAGTACTTTGTTTTGCAATGAAAATACAGGTAAGGTGCTTGTACCTGAAGAGCACAATGGGAAAGGTGAACCGTGTCTTTTAGGGGAGTCGGGAAGAAACAAGAACTCCGTCACATTTATCAGCAATATTATCAAGTTTTCTCTTTTGAGATAACCTCTCTAGCTATTGAATTTAGTTTTTGTTAAATACTAGCAGAAAGAAATAAGAACTTCGTCACATTTCTCAGCAATATTATCAAGTTTTCTCTTTTGAGATAACCTCTTTAGCCATTGAATTTAGTTTTGGTTAAATACTAGCAGAAATTTTGAATTATTAATTTTTAAAGATCCGAACATGTTTTGGTACAGTAATGTTTCAAGCAAAAAAAAAAATTGGACCTTTGGTCTTGGGTATTACTTCAGTTCAGTGTTCCAGTTTTTGTAGAACGATGTTTTAGGGACTAGCCCAAAACAGTGGGGGACTACTTTGTTATTCAAATGTCCACCCAAAATTTTAAGGGGTGTCCTAAAAGATTAGGGAAGACTAATCTGCCCTTATCATAATTAAGGTTATAACTAATCCTAATAACCCACTAATTTAACCAATACCCACTAATCTAACCCACTAAAATCAATTTCAAAACCCCTCTTTTCTTTTCTTCTTCTTCATCTTCTTCTTCTTCTCTTCTTTTCATCTTCTTACGAAACATCGACGTTAATCGTCGATTCGAAAAAAATTCATCGTCGATTAATCAATCTTTTTAAACAATGCGTTCTAAGCAGACACCAAGAATTCCAGGATTGAGTCCGGGACTGGCTAGCATAGCGAATCTCCCAAATCAATTTGAAGTTGATAAACAACTTCAAGCAAAGTTGGGAGACGAATTGAAGCATACAACATCAACCAAGGAGTCTGATTCTATCAAAATGAAAATCCGCTGGTAATTTCCTTCATACCCATTCCTTTGAATCGTTTTTTGTTGAAGAAATCATCAAAAACCACTGAAAATGAAAGTTACAGTTGAGATTTCGGCTAGGAGAAAATTTTAAAACCCTAAAATTTGGTAACCGAACTTTGAATATGAAGAACAGTTCGGCGAATTAGTAATTTTAAGGTAACCGAACTTCATAGTTCGGTAAGCTCGCAAAAAAAAAAGTAACCGAACACTTTCTTTATATGAAAATTTTGAGTTCGGTTACCTCGATAAATTTATATAGGTAACCGAACTTTCAATATGAAGAACAGTTCGGCCAATTAGTAATTTTAAGGTAACCGAACTATGAAGTTCGGTAAGCTCGCTTAAAAATAACGTAACCGAACTCCTTCTTTATATGAAAAATATGAGTTCGGTTACGTCGATAAATTTATATAGGTAACCGAACTTTGATAAAATATAGTTCGGTTTCCTCGCACTTTCTATTTGGTAACCGAACTTTGATCTGTCACATACAAACTTGTAGTTCGGTTACCTCGCAACTTATACCAGATAACCGAACTTTAGTCTGTTAACATTTTGTGTTTGATGTAATCCCATGTTCATCTTTATTTGATAAGACAATATTCTGTTTAGCTAATAATGTGGTTTTCATTCGTTAGGAACAAAGGGAAAAAATCTAATCCCCACGTAGCCGAAGATTTGAGAACTCCAACCCCTCGTGGTAGGATACACCTGGATTTCCGAAACAGTGGTACTAAAAATGCAAAACATGTAGGGGGATCATTACAGGAAGTCAATCAAGAGGTGATGGAGAATACAATTGATAATGTTATTGAAGAAGAGAATGATGATGAAGAAGAGCAAGGAAATGAAGACCAAGGAAATGAAGAGGTTGAACAACAAAGAGAACACGTTGAAAATGTAGAAGATGAAGAACAAGGACAGGGCAAAGAAGGAGAAGGACAAGAGGAAGAGAAGGATGAGGAAGGAGAGGAAGAAGAGGAGGAAGGGGAGGGAGAGGATGAAGAGGATGAACTGGAGGAAGAGGAAGAAGAGCAAGAAATAGTTCCTGTTAAAGAGAAAAAGAAGCGGAAGCCGCCTTGTGATAGATACTCACACATTCCCCCTGATAATTTGTGTTTTCCACCAGTGAACCCAACTTATGGTACTCCAAATGATGGAGGGGCCACATTGTTTGGCTACAAACACTCATGGGCTGCGAAGATCTATGCGACAAAAGTATTCTTTAAGTTCATTTTTACCTAACATTTGTAGTGCCCAAATGTAACTAGGTTCTTGCTCGTCTCTTAAAAAACAAAACGCCACGGTAAACGGTGACTGCGTCGAAGTACGCCCAACAATATTCAACAATGGCATCTCGTACTTGTTCGTCTTATAAGTACAATCCATTATGAGAACTTCATGAAAGCATTGAGCCAATTGAACACTCGTTGGATGCGCAATGAAGAGTTGTGTTATCTCTCCGTCCGAATCCACATCCTTTTGAACCGCGTAGTCTTTCTCTTTGGCCAAAAAAAACAATTGTTGCATCACTTGTCTATCTCTCCATTCCTTCTTTCTAATTGTCACTATTGCATTATAAATGGTGGACAAAGATGAGTGGTTATCCTTGTTATCCTCCTTTAGTATTTGGAGCATTTTAATCCGTGAAAGATCCATTTTCCTCATTTTAGCTACCTTGTCCATCTCTTCAGGAGTTAGCTTGGCCGCCATGAAATGTCCTTCAAGATGCTCCGGACGAGGGTGGTTATGACAACCTTCCATAACCTTGTAGAGAACCCATCCACCTAATTCTTTGTTGTAATTAAATGCAAGCTTGAATGGGCATTTAATCTTCTTTGAGAAAGTTTTGTTCTTCCTATTTGTCTTTCCTTTATAAACATAGCCCTTCCTCTTGTGGCTTTTATCGGGATCACCGCTTCTCTCACAAACCATTTCAAAGCGGATTTTGCTCTCTCTCCCATTCAATACTAATACGCACATGTCTTTTAGTGCATGTTGTCTAGCCCAACTCTTTGCCTCTAAAGGACTTTTGAATAGCAAGTCATTCATGTAGTGATGTGACGTGTCATCGTACAAAATATCAACAGGGGTAGGTTGATTTTCCATTGGTTCTATTGAATCAGATGCAACCTACGAGTAATAGCACAACGTCAATACCAACTAAAAATAAGAAATACTTATATTTTCGGCAATGTAAACATAATATGCGATCCTGCCGAACATAAGGTTCGGTTATGATAAAAATTTTGCGATCTTGCCGAACTTGTTCTTTGGATATTTCAAAACTATAGTTCGGCAACATAATTAATACAATCGACTAAACCGAACTATAGAGTTCGGTTATCTATTCAATGAAGGTGATTTGCGAGATTGCCGAACATAAAGTTCGGTAACAAAAGGAATAAACTCGACTGAACCGAACCATTAACTGTATACTCTATAAAATTAGTTCGGCAACGTTTTCTGGAAAAAGATAACCTAACTCTCAAAAACCTCCATTAAAACAGAGTTCGGTTACCTGCGTATGCTGAAATGAGTAACCGAACTGCACATACAGGAGAGTTCGGCTACCTTTTTGGCAGAATTGCTAACCGAACTACTATCACCTAGCCGAAATTTCTTCCTGAAATTTTCGATTTGGCCTATTTTTTGCACAATTCAAGCTACATTAACTAAATTTGAGACATACCTGAGTAACCATAACTTCATATTCTGGTTGTGGCTGATAAAATTCATCATTTGGGTCGTTAGCTTGAGTTTGGGGAAAAAAGCATTCATCATCTAAGAAATAACTCATACCCGGATCGTTAGAAGTATTGACAAATAGTTTAGGAGATGAAGGAGGTTCTGATTCTGAGGAGGAGGTATGATCACATGAATCACTCATATCATATTTACTAAACTCAAAATAATTTTTTTTGGGTTCTTCCCTATTTTTCTTCATCTTTTCTTCTTCTTCTTCTCCTTCTTCTTCATCTCATTCTAACAAAACTATCCTATTAATAACTCACTAATCACTAACTAATCACTAATTAATCATTACACTAACACTAACTAATCTAACTAATTTAATTACCAAGGGTAAATTTGGTATTAAAAAAAATTTAGATAAGGGGTGACCCAAAATTACTTCAAATATCCACCCCCAAATTGGAAGAGTAGTCCCCCACTGTTTTGGGGTAGTCCCCAAAACATCGTTCTTTTTGTAGGTCATACTGTATTTCTCTAGCTCTGTAGGATGAATAGAATCAACAGATAAAGCATACAAGTACAACTATACATTTCTTAGACCGCATTGACTGCTTTCAAGACAAGGCAGAAGAAGCTCATTCTTGGTTAGAAATAGGAATTGAAATTGAGAAGGATCAGATGCAGCAGCAATTATAGGCTGTTATCTGTCAAACTAGATCTGAAAAAAATTCGATCAGAACATCCTTCAGAAGTACTACTAGGCACCTTTAGATCTAAGTTTTAGCTGTGCTTGAGTTTGTAGTTTCACAATCAGTACTGATTAATTATGGTACACTGAAAAATAAGATGCCACTGTAGTTTATGCGACCATATTACAGAGGTAACCAATTTATATAATGCGATTTTGTTTTACAAGTACCCAATTAATAATATTCGACCTCTTTAAAGAGGTACCCAATTAATATTATGCAACAGTGTTAACAAGGTACCCAATTTATATTAAGTGAATTTGTTTTACAGGTACCCAATTAATAATATACGACGTACCCAATTAATATTATGCGATAGTTTAACAAGGTATCCAATTAATAATATGCGACATCTTTAAAGAGGTACCCAATTAATTTACTGCACAAATCGAACAGACCTGCATAATCCACTTTGGGCCGACTACCGGCGATATGAGGGACTTGGGGAATCCAAGGTGGTCATTCTACATACTCAGCAAAACCATGTACACCATTACGAATCACATAGTTTTCATCGTCACACTCATCACGAGAAATAACTCCATTACGTGGACGGGAAGTACCTCCATTTACTTGGGGCATCGCAAGTGGGGCTTCTACATACTCAGATACACCTTACTATCCGTTCTTGCATTGGAACCTCGAGCTACAATTGACTGTAGAATCTGCTGGCCACTAGTAATGGCTTGCTGGTTCTGATTGCTAGTAGGAACCCCGCTACTCATGGAATCGTTAGCATTCTTCTCTTGCAAACTTCCCTGCCTGCAACATTAAACATGATAAAGCTTAAAAAAGATCAATGTAAACAACCATATTTGAAGGAATCACAAAAGTAACAAGAAATATAAAATAGACAAATATCAACAATGAGAACCGTTTCTACACCTAAGATACATCTACTTGAGAATATAACATGTACATCTCCCGCCTCCAATGACAAGGAAGAAACCACTTTTGGGGTTGCGGTGGGGGGTGTAAAGAAGAAGGAATACCAGCTAAAACGCATAAACAACAAGTCCATTTAAAACAATCGCATTAGCTAAGATCATAAGATTGCCTGAGTGAATAATATTTGGACTAGGTTCATCTGAGACAATTGAGTGTTTAAAAATCGATGGGTACATGCATTACAGATACACATGTTATCCTTGACCTGGCTGACTAGATGTACCAGGCCATCAACTCTGATTAAAGTAGAAATTTTGGTCTTCTCATTGTAATCCAGCATCCCAGTTCAAGGAAAGGATTTTTAAGCAGATGATAGTAAACCATACCAGTTTTAATGTAAATGGTCCAACCCATTATATCATCAGTTGGGGTTAGTTAGCGAACTGAAAATCACTGTGTGTCTGACATCTTAGGGTTTCATCCACCAAGTCGAAACCCAACTTAACCACATTTTAATCCTAGGCTCCTAGCTAGACATTCATCACTCATGATAGCAGATTAGATTCTATGTCAGATATGTGAAGCTTCTTCCTATATAATACAAACAAAGCCCGAACCCTTCATTATTTTTATTGGCAAACAGAGAACTCACCAGCCTAGGATGAAGACCCTCCATAATTCTAGGTAAGGTACCATTTCTTCTCGCCATTCCAACTCTCAATATACTAAGTAGTTAAATAAAATTGAAGTTTATTGCCTCCTGTTTCTCCAAAAACTCCAAAGATTTTTCCTAGCACGTCCAATTTTCCCTACTTGTATGTACATCATGGCCAAGCGTTAAAAAAAGAATTAAATATATGGGTCGTGCCTCTGCGTGTACTGTGTAGTTTATTCTCAACAGCTGGTTGTGTGTATATCAATGTAAGTGCCATGTGCAACGTATCTACATGCATGTGCCTCTGCGTGTACTGTGTAGTTGATTCAAGAGACAAAATTAACACTAATTATATGAGAACGTTGTAATCCACTATGATTAGAACAAATGTACAGTATAAGAACAAAACAGAGGAAGCTTACACTAGCTAGTGTCTCCGCAACTTGGTTACCTTCATTTTGCTTGGTTAGCTGTACAGAATGTTGTTCCCACAGTGGGAAATTTGAACAATAGGAGATGTCATCTACTTTTGCATTTTCCCTTCTTAAAAGACAAATGGAACTATTTCATCTCTGGAATGGATCCTAATTGGGTGCACAAACTCACTGTGAAAGATCACTTGAAAGACTGGAGTTTTAGCGGGTGCAAGAAATTGCCAAACTTCCAAAAACTTAATCTGTACGCCTACACACTACTATATCAGTACCGAATCAAACAATCCAACACCCAATACTACCAGATTTCTTTCTTAACTGTAATCTCAATTTCACTCAAAATACATTTTAACAAGTTGAGAACTACTATTAGCTAATACATAAACAATCCCCTGAACCAAAATCCACAAATCCATTCGCCAAAATCCCAATTTCACAAAACAAAAACCAAATTCCACAAAATTCCTAACAATCAATAAAATTCAATTCATCTGTATTCCCATCAACATTTCAAAAGAAATCAATAAACACCAACAAAAATTAATAAAACAAAATCTTAAATTCAGTTTTACGAATGGAAAAATGAAGAAACTAGGGCATAAATAGGGTAGAGGAAGAGAATAGATACCAGAAGGAGAATGATAACCATAGCAGTACGTCTCTCAAATCCTTGTGAAATCCTTCTAACAGCAACAAATGATCCACCTCTATCAATTTCCGATCTCTCAGCCTTCTTATAATCTCTCTCTCTCTCTCTCTCTCTTCTTCCCTAAACCATTTTTATTCCAAATCAAATCAACAAAACCAAAATCAAAATCTCAATTCCTCCTCCTACTTCTTCATTTTCTTCTACAATGAATCCGAAGCTTCTCTGAGTCGGATTTCTTCTTCTTCGACAAAGAGAAAGAAAAGATTTATGGGAATGAAAATCTCTATTTAGGGTTACCAAAGAGAGTGCTGGTTCATGAACATTCTATATTCTAAACTGATTTAAGGAGTAACTATGGTTGAGGGCTAAAACTGGAAGGGAAAAATGAAACTTAAGAAATGTAAACGGACAAACCGATTTAGTCCGTCAATTTTGGTTGACTGAAACGTCGTCCTTTTATGAGGCTTGACCCAATCCTTCGGATTTGCATGAGGATTGCTCTAAGAAAAATTGAAGATGGAATGAAGTATACAAAACGTCAGGCCCATGCATCACAATTGGGCTTGAGTTGTAAGCAAGCCATTTCTAACACGACGAACGACTGAACGAACATGGATTATTCCAACTCCAAGTGGAGATTTGAACGGGAAATCAATGTGTAGAACTTATCAAATCCAAATCCAAAATCTTTTCCAGTAGCAAGTATCGGGTCGACTAGAGAATATCTCCTAAAAATATAACATAATTTTTACGCCGGCTTGTCAAGCCTTGCACAACCCACATTACGTAGGCAAACGGCCAAGGTCGACTGTGTAGAACTTCATTATCATCAGTAAATGCAAACGAAGATAATTCATCATATTTTAATGGCCAAGGTTGAAACTCCCTATTTAATTAGGTATACCATTCAAATGAAATGAGCTCACAAGCATAACATGAGTCGTCAAAACTTCGTTCAGTAGAAAATTATAATGTCAAACTTTGCCTAAAAATGGTGCAAAGCAAAATGAGAAGGAAGCCATTGCCATAACATAAATTCTTCAGAAAACAGAAAGTCTAGAAAATTATAATGTCAAACTTTGCCTAAAAATGGTGCAAAATGAGAAGGAAGCCATTGCCATAATTAATTCTTCAGAAAATCAGAAAGTCTGATCTGAAACAATGGGAACCCTATCCACATAAGCTATGTGGGACTATACACTTAAGCAGTGAGTTCTAGGGGTGAGCATTTTATCCGTAATCCGCGGATTTAACCGGGACCAATCGTATTTTTACGGATGGATGCCCGGACCGTTCACTAATAGGTTGGACACGGATGAGATTTTTGAAATCCAACGGATTACGGATTGGGCCAGGATGTAACCTTGAAAATCCGTTGGAGATCCATATCCGTTAGATTAAGGGTATTTATATAGTTTCTAGAAAATATATAGATAATCTTGGAATTTTTAAGGTGTTTGCTTGGAGTGTTGTCCATTACACTCCTATATTTATATACATATATAAAATGTGTAGGTTCTATAAGAAGTCATCTATATTGGTTTTATTTTTTCATTATAAATTTTAACCAACACTAATCCATTGAATTATCCGCACCCAATCCGTTCAACCGTGCATCCATTGGATGTTGGATTGGATGCGGATGCCAAATTTGAAATCCGTAGTGAATTGGATTGGACGCGGATGAGGTAAAAACCGGTCCATATCGGTCCATGCTCACCCCTACACGATGAAAGTTTTGCGGAGGGCGCCTCCTGGCTTAGGCCCATTAATCACCATTGGGGTGATTAATGGGCATGAGTATGGTGCAGGGTATTCAAATTAATAAGGGATTTTACTTTACCTCACGTTGAAACGTAAACAAAATTTTACCATCCATGCTTAGGAAACTTTGTTAAGATTTAAGAACCTTGCTTACACTGCTTTGAGTTTGAGATGATTGAATTCCTTTGGAATAAAATAGTCGCGAGTGACTGAAACTCTTAATCTGGGACAATTAATATGGGCCAGATTTGGGACAATCAATCCAGACCATTAATTATTCTCCTTTCTACCCCACTACCAATCCCAATATTAGAACCATTCCCCTGTCCATCATTTAGATTGTTCCACGTATTGTCCTAAATTTGGACCAGACCATGTAAACTCACCAATTTGATGTCACGGTCACCGACATCAAATTTGTATGAAGTTAGAAATGTTGAGAATAACATGCATATAAAGCCCTAACATGTGCAATCATTTACATTATTTCCTTGTGAGTTGTGCCTATTTGTACGGTTCCTATTTGGACTTCTCAGCACTATGAATAAAAAGAGTTTGTGTGATGTTGGGGTAAAATGAAAAGAGTATACCTAAATTGTAGAAACTTTATGAGGGTAAGTCTAGATGAATCAATTTATTCAGTTCCATGCATTTTTTTCTTGGCTAATTCGAAGGACTTTTTCACGAATTTTTCATTAAGAATAATAATAAATTTTTGATGGAAAGCAATGACCACACCACCTTACCAAAATAATGGCATATAAGAGTCGTTTTTGTTGTAGGAATTAAAATATAACGACTCTAAATAGCAAAAACATCCGGGGGAACATTTTTTTCTGAAGTTGGAATCGTCAACAGTGCACGTACTGCTGCCTGCACAACATTGACAAACAGATTCCAACCATATAATTGAATTGTGTTGCAACTTGCAAGAATATAGTTGAGAGAAACCGTCCATTTACGAACCAATTTTCGCTAACTCTAAAGAATAACGTCGCTAAATCCATTCCAACCAAATTCCAACACATACCATAAATGGAAAAATAGCCAACTCTAGAGAAATATGTCAACTAACTTCATACTTCAAAATTTAGCTATTGTGTGATTAACACCATCATTTCGGGTTCGTACCTTTTTCGAAGAAAAGGTTATATTAAGAAAAGAGAAAACCATTACACATAGCAAAGGGAGCTACACATTCATGAGAGTCTCCCAATTACTCCAAATGAGACTAGGAGTTATATGCTTAAACGTATCTGAATCACAAGACCAAACAACTACAAACTGTTTAACAAGGTCAATAACCTCAGTCGCTTCCTTCTTTCTTGCAGTACCAAAAACTCTTCCATTTCGTTCCTTCCACAATCTCCAACAAATTACATAGTGAATAATCCGCCAAACTGAACTACCTCTACCCCGCAGAACATTTGTAGTCCAAGTTTCAAACAAATCAAAAAGTGTCCCAGGTATTGGCCATGAAATCTGAAAAGCTTTAATGAAGTAGTTCCATATCTTAAAAGAATAAGAACAATGCAAAAACATATGATCTGTTGTTTCTCTTTCAGTGTTGCAGAAAACACACAAATCACTTTCTATATCCACTCCTCTATGCCTTAACATTTCTCTAGTTGGAAGAGAATTATGAAAAGAAGCCCAAATTATAAAACTGACCTTATTAGGGATATTTCTTTTCCAAAGATGCTTCGCGAAACTGCAAGTATCATACTGGCCAGCTAGAGTTTCATAACACTTGTCCGTAGTAAAGTTCTCCATAATAGACATCTCATCTCCATTTTCCACAAGACTAGGAATACGAACATCACGTCGAAGAAGATCCCATTCAAGTTTCTCATTAGCATTCAAAGCTCTCTTGAACACGCATTGCCTTTCACTACTTTAAACACCTCCGGGAAAATGTCTTGCAAGCAACCTCCATCAAGCCATCTATCCTTCCAAAATCTAATACCGTTACCATCTCTAACTGTAAACTGTACCATATTTTGAATCATAGGTACCATGTTCACCACATTCTTCCACAAACTCCTGCATTGAAAAGTGGAATCAACATCCGGCATTAAAAATCTCCTGTTTCGCTTAAACTTCTCTTGCATTATCTTCTTCCAAAGGCTGTTATTGCTTTTCGAGTACCTACATATCAACTTAACCAACAACTCCCGATTGACTGTCCTCAAATTCCTCACTCCCAAACCTCCGTTAGCCTTAGGCATACAAATCTTTTTCCAACCAACCCAAACTAACTTCCTTCGTCCTTCCACGACTCCCCATAAGAAGTTACGCATGATTTTAACCATTCGTTTTTCCACACTAACCGGAAAATGAAAAAGAGACAAATAATAAATTGGTAAACTAGCATGACAACTCTGAATAAGAACGAGTCTACCTGCTCTATTCAATTTCTTCTTCTTCCATGTTGCCAATTTTTGCTCCATTCTAACCAGGACATACTCCCAAACTGAGGTGCTACGCCAATGTGACCCTATTGGCATACCAAGATAAGTAAAAGGAAGTTTCTCCGCCTTGCAACCTAGTTCCCTGGTAAGAACATCGATTACATTATCCGCACCCACACTAATCATAGTAGATTTCTCCAAATTTAACTTCAAACCAGTAAGAGTTTCAAAGACCGACAAAATAATTAGAAGTCTCCTAACTTCTTCCACGCTTGCATCAATGAAAAACAGCGTGTCTGATGTGAGTTTTAATTGTAGTAAAAATAGTGGTGAAAAGGTTCGATGCTCGAACTTGTGAAGGATTCTTTTAGACTCAAATTAACTAAAATAAAATTGTATCAAATTATATAAAAAAACACCGAGACTTTGGATTCCACCATTGACCAATTATTTGATAAATTCTAATCAATATTCATGCAATATTTTTCTTTAAGTTGACTCTAATATTTGCCTCTAATTTGGTTCTTGAAGTAATAATTGTAAGCACGAAGCATGAAACATCAAAAGTATTAAAACCAAGCATGTCCCATCAAAACACTTCACAACTACTCAACAAAAACCAATTTTTCTTTTAAGTTCTATGCAAAAAATCATGTAAAATAATTGCAATAAATAATAAAAATAGAATTATACCACTTTTCATGGAACAATGGCTTCCCCCGTCGCCTCGGCTAAGGGGTTTAGCTCCTCATATTAATCTCTTGCTCAAAATACATCTTTGGTGTTCAAAAGTTGATTAAAAGAGTGAAAAGTTCTAAACAGCGGGTTCTGTAACTAATATAATTGTTACAGAACCTATTTCTACAGAGAAACCGTTGCGAACTGAAGATAACTGTTGGAAAAATTGTTACAAAAGGTTTAAAATTTGAAAGTTACGGTCACAGAATCTGCCACTTTCTTTTTCTGCTGTTTATGTTCTTCGTCTTCTCCGGCAACAGTTTGCACCAGCAGAAACGTGTTTTCTTCCAATGATTTTTCTAGCTTCTCTAAGGCTCTAAACTTCCCCTAACTTCTCTCTCCTCTTCCTAGGACTCTAACCAACCCTTTTATACATAGTAGAGCAAAGAAAATTCGAGAATAACCTTGGTTTTTTCCTCCACAGCAAGTTGCGATATTTCCCTTTTGATTTCTGTTTCACGTGTACTCAGTCAATCCAAGCTGTCCAAACTCCTCCCTTGATAGAAACAAGTCTTTAAGAAGAGTTTCCTTCCTCTTCTTCACGTAAGTTTTCCAAAAATAAACCAAGAAACTTTCCCAAAATAAACCGTGATATTATTTGCAAGTTTTCGCTTCCAATTCGAGTTCTAGCCACTTTGGATCCATTCCAACACCCTTACCTTGCCTGTTAGGTCCATAGGAACAAACCCAATCAAATTCAGACCTTTAATCTCCATAAAAATCGATCAAAAATTCATCCCAGAAATCGTCTGTAAGTGAAGAGAATTCCCGCCATTTTTTTGTTTTTGAAAACGTGAAGAAATTTGTCCTCCCCCTATCCAGTCTCGGTCTGTGCTTAGCAGCTGCTTGGAAATGGGTTACTCCTTATCCACAATGAGAGTCCGAATAGCAAATGTCCTCCCAGGAGCCTTTAACAACTTTTCGAGCCAATTTTGCCGCAAAAGCCTATTCCTCCAAAATACACCTACAAGGGATAAAATACCAAAATTAGTGCAAAAATGGGTAATAACACTATACATAAAAGAGATGAAAATAGACACATAAATGCGTCTATCAGTGTCATCCGCAAATTGAAGATGCGAAATAATAGTTCCTTGATCCACCACTTGAAAACCAGAAAGTTGAGCTCTTTCCACTGCATCATTAATCAGTTTAGATAAAACTTCCACCACCAATAAAAACAAGTAATGGGACAATGAATCTCCTTGTCTCAGTCCTTTAGTTGGTTTGAATTTCTCCGTCGAACTACCATTCACCAACACCGACAAATGCGAGGAAGTGACACACCAACTAATCCAAGAAATCCATCTGTCGCCAAAATCATGCTTCTTTAAGATTGTAAATAGAGATTGCTAATTAACGTTGTCAAAAGCTTCCCCCATATAAATCTTGCAAAGAATACCGGGCTTCTTAGCTTTCAACCTACTATCCACACATTCATTCGCAATAAGCACTCCATCAAGAATTTGTTTGTCATGAATGAAAGCTCCTTGGAAATCAGAAATAATGTCGGGCATCACCTTCTTCAATCTAGTTGCAAGCAACTTAGATAAAATTTTATACACACTACCGATAGACTTAAAGGTCTAAAATCTTTAGGTGTACAAGAGTCTTCTTTCTTCGGGATTAATGTGATGAAATAAAAATTAAACCTTCAATCGATAGACCCATATCTATGATAATCCTTGATAAGGTTCATTAGATCCTCCTTGAAAACATGCCAACAACTATTTCGGGTTCGTACCTGATACGCTATATGTTTATACCATGAATTTACATCAACACCAACCCATGCTTTCGCAAGCTCCAACTGACCACTTCAAAATTCATTATTTTGTATGTCTGTAGAAAAGCTCCTTGCACATTCGTGCAATATTTGAACAATGGAATCAACCCTGCTAAATCCAATATCGCAACTGATAAGTTTACCCACAAAACTCCCACTTTCACCGTTTGTTTGATCATGGAAGGCTGAGAAAGCCAAGCATGAAAGTGACCCATCGAAAAATGACCTCATTCGGCATACCAATGAAACTGATACGTGATAAGTACAAATATTCCTATATACTCCCGTTCTATTAAGCTTCCGCGGTTGAGGTGCAGGCCTTACGACTAGAGACATAGAAATTTCTCCGGTTTCTCTCATGTTTTGTTTGAACATAAAGTTTCTGTTTCAAAACATCACAAAGATCTTCAAGTTAAAGAATTGATACGAAATTATGCGTACCCTTCAACAACAACAAAAATCAGAATTACGTGGTGCTTAATTACAATTTTACTATCTTACCTGTCATTGGATCGAAAGGAAGGTTTCCTAGAAATGGTGCAAAATGAGAAATGAGAAGCTGAAAAGGAAGACATTGCCAGAGAGAAAGAGATAACTAGAGAGAGACCTATTAAAGATATGTATTGCCGTGGTAGTGTTGGACTTCACTCCAGCGCAATCACACCACCATGTTTTGAACGAAATATTTTGGACTGGTTAGACAAGTTTTATGTTTGCTTTTGTTTGCTAGTTTAAGACAGAATGTATCTTCAGACCCGCCAATGATGTACGGCAGTGAATGAAAACGAATTATCATATATAATATGGTGTACATGTGACTAACATTTCTATATAAATAAAATTTAAGTTGTTAGTTTCAATCCAGTGGCATGACTATGGTGCATAATATTCAACTTAATGAGGGCTTTTTCCCCAAAATTAATATCCCGTATGGAGTACTTCTCAATGAGTTGCAATTGTTAATTAATATTCGACCAAGGCACCCATCCATTGGTCCCAGAATTGTAATGTACTGACGTTCAACACAGAAGGAAGAATTTTGATTGACATCAAATTTGTATGAAGTTGGAATTGTACAAAATAACATGCACATAGAACTCCAACATGTACATTAGTGAATGAACTTACATTATTTACTTGTTTTCCATATTTCCCATGCCATCTTGACTACCCAATCAACATCAAAGCTGCACATATCACTCACAAACCAACTTCTAATCCAATCCTGCACAGTAATGTTTGGATCCTGCATACTTCTTCTAGCACCCGGAACAGAAATCCACATAGCCCAAGATAATGTACACTTACACAGAATATGCTTAGTTATCTCAATTTATTGCTCACACATAGGACATAGTTCCCCAGAATAGCCTCCAACCCTTGTTAGCCGTTCATTAGATGGAACAATATCTGTCAACCACTTCCATATGAAGTGTTTAATACGTGGAAGTGTGTTTCCATAAGTTCTGCAGAATTTGGCTCCAGAGTTGTTTCCAGTGTTGTTGGAATTGCGCTTAATCTCTACCAGCTTGTTATAGGCCGACTTCACTGTGAATACGTTATTTCTAGTCAGAGTCCAAACCAGTCTGGTTTTATTAAAGCTGAAATTCTTATACTTAATATCTTGACAGCATCTTCCTGCTCAAATAAGTGTTGCACAATTGTAACATTCTAGGAATTAGTATCCTGATCAATGAGTTCTGATACATTCTTGTACATGCTAGCTTCACTAATATCAACTGCTGGTACCGGTGGAGGAAGCTTGCCTGGTATCCAATTATCTTTCCATATGAGAATACTTTTACCATTACCCAAACTCCAAAAGCTAAATTTTTGAATGAAATCCATGAATCCATGATTCCTTGTATATCTCTGCCATGCCCACATATAATTTTTCTTCTTCTTCACATGTAGTGCTGAAGTATTCGGAAGTACCTCTCCTTCAATGTTGAGCCCCATAATTGGTTTGAAGAGTACAACCTCCAAGCTGCTTTTGCCAGAATTGCTTGATTGAAACATTTGAGATCACGAAAACCCATACCGCCTTATGTTTTCTTGTTGCAGACTCTACCCTATGAGATATCGATTAAGAAGAATCCTTGGTTATCCTGTTTGTTCCACCAAAACAGATGCTACACTTTATCCATCTTCCAAATGGTTGTATCTAGTATTTTAAAAGTACCCATACTATGAGATGGTATGGCATTCAAAACATGCTTCACTGTAATCGATCTTCCTGCTTGATTCATAAATTTCACCTTCCATCTTGTTAGTCTAAATCTCATATTATCTACAAGACTAGAGAAATAACATGTTTTTTTCCTATTTAAGAAGAGTGGTATACCCTGGTATGTCTCATCCATATTCATCTTCTTCATCTTTATGCTTCTTAGAAGTACTATTCTGCAATGCTTTAGATGGACATTCTTTGAGAAATAAACTGCAGACTTCTAGAAGTTGATATGTTGCCCCAATATAATCGTGTTTAGTTTCATTCCACTTTTTATTTTATTTTTGTTAATAGAAGAAAATGAGAATGTATATTTGTTGTGGTTTTTTTTATGCAGTCCGTATGCAACCACCTAAATGAAAATGAATACGACTCATCATCCTCAATGTCTACAAGTCATGTGGCCAAAAAGTTGATAAGCCACTATATTTAATAAGGTATACCCTTCAAATGAATTGAGATCACAAACATAACATGAGTCATCAAAGTTTCGTTCAACAGAAAACTGTAATATTAAACTTCGGATGGGATTTTCCATGTCTAACTATCTTATATATTTATGAATAACAATCTACTAAAATTGTGGAAGTCAGTTTTGGTAAAAGTATATAACATTATTCTTTTGGGTAAAATTATTGGGAGAAACCTTAGCTATCTATGAAATTTTGAAATATCCGAGGAAACTAATAAATATGATAAAAAAAAGTTAGCTAGAGTTGCTAACTTATTCACAAAAGGTTAAACATTGATCATGGAGTCTAGTTGGTATTCTTAAAAATGTTACCATGGCTTGTTTGTTGTATGGAAAGTATACATATAAATAGATGCAATTATGCTATGAATGAGGATGATTCTCGTTAAAGTCTAATTGGAATTCATTAACTGTGCTAAAACTTGGGTTCTTATTTGCTTTTTTTTTATAAAGAAAAGAATTGAATTAAGAAGGAGGGCTGTTTAAATCCCTTTCCATAAGGCTACATAGATGTTCATCAAAGTTATTAGTGTGAATAACAGACGTAGTTGTTTCTCTCGCAGATTTTGCAATATAGTCTGCAACTTGATTATCATCTCTACTGAAAAAAACAAAAGAACAAGAACTAAAACATAAACTTAAGCGTTTAATAGCTTTGAGAATATTCTTATTTTCCCATTGAATGAGAAGATTGTTCTCTTTTATTGATTGGATGACCAGCATAGCATTAGCTTCAATAATAATGTTTGTGAACTGCAAATCTTTAGCCCACTGTAAAGCTTCTAGGATAGACATGCATTCTGCAGATTCATGACTTAGAACTCCATCTGAGTAACTTCCTTTGATCCCTGCACTTGCACCTGTGTGATCACGGATAACAATATATGTACCAGCTTGATTAGTATCATAATTAAAAGAGGCATCAACATTAAATTTAACACAGTTTAATGTAGGCGTCTTCCATTTAGAAATCTTAACAACATTAAAGCCGGGGGTATGCATGTCATTATCAGGAAAACAAGAGTGCAGATGATAGTGAATTCTTTGAATAGAATTAGCTGAGTTAAGAGAGACTCCCTGAAAAACTGCATCGCATCTGTCTTTCCAAACAATCCAAGCTCCAATCATAAGTGTATAGAGCTTATTTTTATCAGTACTGATTATGGGAGAAGTGAACCAGCTCTCAACCCATTCAAAAACACTTATATTGTTCTCTGCAACATTATCAATGTTGATATCAAGAGCTCTCCAGATAGCCTTAGAATGAGTACATACAAATAATAGGTGCTCAATGGTTTCATCAGCAGTTCCACAAATACCACAATGAGTATCTATGTGATTGTTATAGATAGCCAACTTCATTTTGGTAGAATATATTCCATGCAAGCATTTCCAGGTAAACAGTTTAACTCTGTGAGCAACTTTACTCTTCCATAGAGATTTCCATATATTGGATTGAATCCTTTTGTCATTGACTAGTGAATCTTCATTATTACCAGAGAACATATTGTATGTGCTTTTAACAGAAAAAATTCCATCTTTGGAAGGCATCTAAATCATTACATCTTCCTTAGTGATATCCAAAACTATATTATGGATTTTTAGAGAAGTATTTGGATCAAACAACATGTTGAGGAGACTGATATTCCAAGTACTGGTATTAGGGATGAGAAGTTCTTCAACAACTTTATAGAATCTGAAAAACTCATTGACTGGTGAAGGAGGTTCAGTAAGACCTAAACATGCTTTATCATTGTTACTGAACCTCCTCAATAGCTTTAAATGCTTCTTGTTTAGAGTGTCCTAGTATGAGAGGAGATCCAAGATACCTTTCCTTAGAAGACATTCTTTTAACACCAAGTAAGTTGGTAAGAAAATCAACTGTATCAGGATTGGTAAATTTACTAAAATGAACTGGAGATTTTTCAAAGTTAATAACTTGACCTGACTGAGAACTGAAATCTTGAAGGAGCTGAAGTAGACAATTGACAGGAGAGAGATTTGCCTAAGTAAATATCAAGCAAACATCTGCAAAAAGAAAATGATTAATGGCTGGTGATTGTGCAGCCACTTTAATACCTTTGATTGTGTTGTTTTGCTGAGCATAAATGAGATGCCTGGAGAGAAATTCCATGGCCAAAATGAAAAGATAAGGAGAAAGGGGATCTCCTTGTCTTATACCTCTTGTTCGATGAAATTCTTTATAAGGAGATCCATTGAGCATTATAAAGAAGTAGTACTTATGCATTGATAGATGAGATCACATAAGTCTTCATTAAACCAAAAATATCTGAGAACTTTAATAAGAAAATTCCGTTCTAGCCTATCAAAGGCTTTAGACATATCCAATTTAAGAGCCATCCAACCAGTTTGTCCCTTCTTTTTCTTCATGGAGTGAATAATTTATTGAGCTATAACAGTGTTATCACTAATAAGCCTTCCAGATACATAAGCTGCTTGATAAGGAGAAATTATCTTTTCCATTAGTGGATTCATCCTATTAATCTTAGATATGATCTTGTAAGAAGTATTAAAAATACCTATTGGCCTATAGTCAGCTGCACAAATAGCCTTCTTCTTTTTAGGAATAAGAGATATATAAGTTCTATTTATCTGCTTGAACATATGCTTTGTCTGGAAGAATCTTGTGACCATAAGACAAACATCTTCACCTACAATGTTCCATTGTCTCTTATAAAAACATGCTTGAAAGCCTTCAGGTCTTGGTGCACTCCAATTTTCCATACTTTTCAAAGTATCAAAGATATCTTGATGAGAAGGAATACCATTGAGAAGAATGTTGTCAGCATCAGATATAACTGTTGGTAATGGAAAAAAAATACTTTCATCTAATTGAGGACTGGATGAAGTACTTATGTTTTTAAAATGATCTGTGAGATGTTGATATATTTCTTCTCTTGAATGAAGCCAGTTGTTATTGTGATCTTTGATAGAATCAATGTTGTTTCTTGCCTTCTTCCTATTTTCTTTGGTATGAAAGTACTTGTTGTTAACATCCATGTCTTTGATAAAATGATCTCTTGATTTCTGCTGGTAGAACTCACTTTTTTCTTTGTGGCATTCATTCAGTTGTTTATTGATGAGAAAGATCTTGTTATGATTTTCATCATTAGCTGGTTGCTCTTGAAGAAAATTTATTTCTTGTTGAAGTTCATGCACTTTATGATTTATGTTACCAAAGTGTTCTCTATTCAAAATAGATAGATTCCTCCTTGTAGAATGAAGCTTTTTGGTGAACTGAAAACCAGGTGAGCCAGGTACACTAATGTTCCAAGCATTAGCTATAACATCAACACAAGAGTTATCATTTAACCAAGTAAAGAAAAATTTGAAAGGTTTCCAGCAGTTAGGAACTGTTGAATCAGTGAGTAACATGACAGGGCAATGATCACTGCTAACCTGGTCTCGGTGAAAAAGTTTATGTTAGAGCATAGCTCGGTTGAACCCACCAAGCGTTGGTATGTCAAGTTTGGTTGTCATATTTTAGTGAATCAAAACTCATTTAAAGAGTCGCTTGACTATTTACTAGAGTCAACTTCGTATTGGTTAGCTAGAAAGTTACTAGGATATGAGACTTAAAAGTATTACGTGAAGACTTGAAGAATGTGAAGAAGTAAATAGCTACTTCGACGACATCATCCTTCCTCTTGAGGTTAGTAATATTTAACTTGAACTGCTTCATTCCTAATGTATCTTTCAAGTCGTGCATATTGAAAACATAACTGCGAAGCTGTGAATTATTATACTCTAGTTAGACATAGTATTAAGGAATTACAATACGAAGTATAACGTTTATCTTTTGAACTTCGTATATAAGATATCGACATAATCGTATGAATGCTATTGTGATTATGTATGGGTATGGGTGAAGATTTCGTCCTAGGAAATAATGTTTTACATTTGTTTAAAGGAAGTACAATTCATAAACTTGTTTTGTGAATCGAAAGGGAAATCGCTAGGCTTATTGGTATTGTTATTCATTACAAATCTTTGGATTGCCAATATGTGTGTTTAGTATATCCGCTCATAACTTGTATATGTATCTTGGTAAAACTATTCACAATGCCTGACTTTTGTATTGGTATGACTTTATTAGTGAAACTTATCTTAAGTAATCACCTGAGATGGTATGATCGATATATTGTAATTGGTATGACCAACTCTAGACATTGGGGAACCGATCCTAGTAAGAGGTGCAACCGATCACAAGTATGAGGAATCGATCTTTGTAAGAGGTACAACAAGTCTTAGTTATTGGTAACCGATCCTATGACTTGTGCAACCAATTACAAGTTAAATACCATAAATATGTGGTAACCGATCCTAGTACCTAGTCAACTAACTTTTGGTAACTAGTGTGACTGATCCTAGTACCCACATGGAGGTAGAACCGAAACTTGTTTTGGTAGAACCGTTAAACCCGTGATTGGTGATTTGATAGGATAATCAATTACATGGTTCTTGGATGTCAGATGAACCAATTCTAAACTTGTTTGGAAGTGTGGAAAATCGGTTCCAAGATTGTAAATATGAAAAAGGTTTTACAAAGTAAAGATGTCGACATACTTTGAACATGTGCAGTAATTCTTATCTTTTATTGTTCAAAGATATTCCTTAATAACTAAAGGAGAATCCCGGATCGAAATAAATTGAGAATCTTTTAATTAAGGTTTTTAGTTTTATATGCTTTTAATTTCCAGCAATTAAATGCATATCTTTAGAAAATAAAAATTGGTAATGTGCATTTACTGATTGGAGATTTTCTTCTGAGATTTCGGTCAATATTTGGACAGAGAACTTCCAGGAATTATGAAAACCGATTTGGACTTTATTGCATATCTTTGAGAATATTCGGTTTTGGGAATTCCTTGGTGTCCAAACTTCCTTGGTCTATAAATACTGAAGTTTGCATTTCGAGCAAACTAATCCTCAGAGCCAGCAAAACTACCTAGTTGTGTTGTTACTGGTGGAGCCGTCTATTCGGAGAGGAAAGTACCCTAATTAGGCGAAATCTCTTACGACCGCTTGTTTTAAAGACTTCTTTGGGATTGAGAAGCTCTACGAGTACCGTTGGTGGGAAACTAGATAATTGTAGTTTATTATTAGTTTTCGATTGATTTGATTGACTAACGGTTATTGAACTTTGAATGCACCTAGTTTGTTTATGCTTGAGAATCTTCTCTTCTGATATAAGATTCACTCAAACTAGATCGAAGTGTCGATGGGGATCTTTAGAACTGTTTGTATATAAATACGTCTTGTGATAATCCATCGTTAACAGACTCCGTTCTGTGTGTGATTGATCACAAGAGATTCAAGTTGTTTGTGTGCAGGTGTTTATTGAAGATCTAAGAAGATTTGAAGAGAAAGAAGATTTCTTATCTGAGTTAATAATCTTTGGTGTGCACAAAACTTGATCGGCTGGAGGGATCCAACTATAATCGGTTTATCTTTGTGATAACCTTGATTGATTAGTTGAGTAGATCGGCATCAGTATTTAGTATCTTGATCAGATCCTATTATTGATTGCATAGTCTAAACAATTACTTTGGTAGTTGTTGAAGAGATAGATCTATGAACCCGACAAAGGAGTTTATTGGGATAAACGGAAGAGCCTTTTGTCAAACTCATATCACGTTGTTTGAAAAGAGTTGTTACCGAACAGATTTGTTGTTCCTTTACTGTTTGGAATACGAACTAAAGGAATTGTTCCAAGTGCGTGACTTATTACAAGTTGGAGGCGCAGGGATACTGAGGGAACTAGGTGAACTATGGGTTTAGTTGCTTGGTCTCAACTATACGAAGTTGGTTTAGATTTTGTATAGCGGATTAATCCTGAGAGTATTCAATTCTGGACAAGGTCCCGGGATTTTTATGCATTTGTGGTTTCCTCGTTAACAAAATCTTGTTGTGTCATTTACTTTTATTTTCCGCAATTATAATTGTATTTATTATAATTTAAAGTAAATTACACAAACGTTAATTCCTAATTACTTGATAACAATCCTATAGTGTTTGGTTAAGTCTGAACCTATTATCAAGTAATCATACTTCGTTGTTTTATTGTCTCGATCTTGTATCCATAGTCAATAACGCAAGTTATCTTGTTGTCGTATTGTCTCGATCTCGTATCCATAGACGATCACACGAAGTGTGAAGTTGTATTGTCTCGACTCAGTCCATAGACAATCACTTTCGGAGAAAGGACTTATAGGTGGAAAAGTTTTAGATTGAGGTATATTTGGGTACCCTCGTCTTTTCAATTGGTATCAGAACAGGCAAACACGAAAAGATCTAACATTCTGTGTTTGGTGCGATCCAACCTATAAAACTGGAATCTAGAAATGGTTTTTATAGAACCTGATAATGATTCAGTTAACTTAAAGCGAGATATCAAGAGTTTTGAATTAACACTTGATGATGACATCTACGATTCAATATCCGAAGACCTTCATGAAAGGGAATCTACTAGACAAGTTCATCTTGTTAATGTTGTAGAAACTGGTGATAACTGGGAATCATGCCTAGAAAATCAGTTGGATGAAATATCCGATGATGGTGACTCAGATATTGATCGAGATGTGGATGATGATATCTCAAAATACTCTAAGATACTGAAGCCTTTGGGAAAGAGTAAGCTCAAAACTTATGATGTCATTGATCTCTTAACTCCTCTATGTCGACTGAACAAGAAGTTGAGAAAAGTTTTTCAAGGACAATATTGTGGTTCTCGCACCGCTGAATATCTTCTTAAAGATCGTACAAAACTTATAGGTGGAAAAGTTTTAGATTGAGGTATATTTGGGTACCCTCGTCTTTTCAGTTTAGAGTGAGGAAAGTTTAGATGAAAATCTGCATTTCCTAAGACCATGTCTATTTTAGACCTTCTAACACCAGTTCCTAAGTTATTGCTAGACCAAGTGTAATCCTTTCCTTCAAAACCTATGTCTTCAAGACCACAGTCAAGAACCACATTATTAACCCAACCATCTATAGAAGAAGAAGGTCCATATTCATCCCCTAGAAGGTGAAAGTTTAGGTCACCTAAAAGAATCCATGGGCCAGTATTAGCTCTACTTATTTGCTGAATAAATTCTCATTGAGTCTTTTTCTTACTGTGGTTAGTATAACCATACATGTAGGTGAGTAGAAACTCAGGCTTGGATCAGAATGTATAACAACATTGAACATTTTCATTGTGGAGTAAAATGCATCACAGGTAAACCCATTTTTCCATAGGATAACAAAACCGCCAGATAAGCCTTCAGGTTCAATATAGGTATGATTTGGGTATTGATAAGGTTTTAGCAAAGGATTACATTTATCATAACTTATTTTGGTTTCACATAGAAAAATAATATATGGATTCTAAGACCTTATTAGATCACTTAAATGATTCCTAGTGTTTGTTTGCTTGAAACCTTGGACATTCCGAGAAATAATCTTCATATTGTGAATGGGAGTGATTAAAAATCCTAATGGTGTACAAAGGATATCAAAGAAAGAAATCAAATAAAAAACAAGGATGAAGAAATAAAGTTGGTTTGCAGTATATTTAGAGTACGGAAAAAAGCAAAGAAACTTGAGAGGCAAGTAACAGACAAAGTGCAAATTAAGAATTAAATGAAGCCAGAATTTAACGGAATAGCAAAAACTATTAATGAAATAGATATGAGTAATAGAGATTACATGTTTTTCCAATTCCGCCATCCTAGTATGCGAGTTTTTGGTTGTAACATTCAGAGTTTGTTTATTGACTGTGTTGACATTGGCAGAGGCAGAATCACTTTCTGAGTTATTCGGGGAAGGAGAAGATTCCTTAGAAGTTCTAACTCTCTTCCCTAGTCTAACAGAATCATATACATCTTCATTTCTTTCTTTGAGCAAGAAATCCATATTGATTGGAACACCATCCTTAGGAGGTACAAAGACAGTATTTTTCGAAAAACTTTTAGGGTTCTTCTTTGACATAGGTGCAGAGTACGAATAGAGAGTTGTGATGTTTTTCCTGAGATTGTTTACATTGCCAAAATAGTAAGGTTTATCATGTGCCTTTGTGAGAAAATTGGCAGAAACCTTACAGTGTTTGATGACATAGCAGTTCGAACAGATTCCACTTGGCTTTCTTTCATAAAAGAATTTTATCCACTTAGATAGACCAGCATTAGTAATTGTTTTCACACCTCTTCTCAGTGGATTAGTAAGGTCGATGTTGACACATATTTTCATAGGGTCACTGCCACTAGGAATGGCATCCTTTGGTTCAATAGCAACAACCTGACCCATTATTTCTCCCATTTTAGTGACTGCAGCAACGTTCATATGTTCAGGCAATAGGTACTTAAATTGAATCCAGAATTGTTGAAATCCCCAGTGTGCTTCAGTGTAGACTAACTCCGGAATATAATCATGAACTACCATAAGTTTCTTATCTATGCTCCATGGACGTTCTTCAATAAATTTGTTCAAGTAGTCCCATTTAATGAATTTGAAAATAAAGAGATTAGGCTCAATCTCAACAATTTTGAGTTCTTCATTCTTAATGAATGGCCAAGTGAATTGAATGATTTTTTCAACCATTTCATAAATCATTCTGCCTTTTATAATTACTTTGCCAATGGCACAGGCTTCCCACTTCTTTTCTTCTTCATCTTCAGGATTGATGTTACCATCTAACTTAAAGGTGATAACTTCAGATGTGTCACCAAGATCAAGAGTAGCTTGTTTGATTTTGTTAACCAAGGTACTAACATGTGTACCATCTTCAGCCTCCATGACTAGACCAAAAGAGTTTCTAGGGTTTACAGTTTTGCTTTTGGTAGAGATGGTGATGGAAAAGAAAATGATATTAGGGTAATAAACTGAATATTCATTGACCAAGATATTGTTACCAAAATCCCATGAATTCCTATTAATATGGAGAGATATAGGATTTGTTATTATACGGAAAGCACAGCTGGATAAGTACCAAACAAGAAGAGCGTAAAAGACGTAATCTCAGCTAAGACTGTTACCAAAAATTTGAATTTTGAACTGAGGAAAAGGCGGGCAGTATTCAATGACCGATTCACTGAGTGATGTTCATTCCACCATCTACCTTTGAAAGCAACACAAGTCTTCAAACGATTATCAACAAACTCTGCAAACGCGTAGATTACAACATAAACAAAGGCAAACGCCATTAGAGCAAACACATACTGAGGATACATCATGGAAAAACCAGGAAAAGATTAGTTACTCATTAAGAAATTTAATAATAAACCAGGAAAATGAGAACAAAAGAAATCAAGTAAAAGAAAAAGAAAGATAGAAAGTAATGAAAAAGAGTTAATCACCACTAAAGAAACATGATATGAAGGATAAACAGAAAAAAAAAAAAAAAAACATTATAGGATAGTATTAACAGACATTAGCAGTAAAGAGAGCATGAAAATTAAGGAAAAAGTTTTATTGAGTTAGGAAGCCATAGTCGCCAGATTCACATAGAGGTAAGAGAAAGTTGACTAATTCTAGGAAAGGTTCTTCTTTGCTGCAAATGCAAATTGTAATCAGCTTTAAATTTCAAGTGTTCGGTTTTTTTTCGTCAGACCATACTAACTTACGAAATTTCATGACATTCGTTAAATTAATAATCTCTACTGTAATAAGCGTTTGTTAAACTAATACTCCTGACTGTTTCACAATATTAATTAATATATTTCCAAAATTCCAGTAAAAGATTTGCATGTCCTAATGATAATATAAATAGAGAGTAAGAAAATGAAAGTAGTTTTTTTGTACACATCAAATAGTACATATATTAAGTTTTATTAGGTTAATTTTTAATATTTCTTTGACAATAAATCATTCTAATACACCATATACATTTTGAAGTTTTTTTTTTTTTTTTTTTAAGATGTCAGGAGTAGCGAGAAAGAGTAATGTTTGGTTTAGGAATCTAGATTTCCAATATATTGAATTTGATTTATTTTTATAGCAAGACAACTGGAATTGTTTTTAAAATAATATTTATTCAATGATAAATTAATATCTCTCTAAATTATTTACCGTAGTCCTTTTTAAAAAAAAAATAGAGCACTCCCAAACTTATTAATTTATAGAAACTATAATATTGAATTTTTCCACGATTTCCCTATAAATTTAATTTCATAGAATTAGAATGCTCTCGGAAAAGATACCCAAAATTGTATTTTAGTTTAGTTATGTTGATAAAGGGTGTTCTTGGCTCCCTTAATAAGAATACCCTTATAAGTAAATGACCCTCTTATTCCATTTAATCAATCCATGCTAAAGCTGGTTAGCTGCCAAAAAGACTTTTAAGCTTATAGAGGAACAAAAAAGTTTATTATCATTCTTCGGTTTGGATGTAAAGCTAGAATTGAAAATATGAAACAGAATCATGTCACCGTTATACAGAAAATACATGAATCTCTTCATCAAACTCATAAGTTTTTTAATACTCTTATAAAGACTCCAATCAATTCAGCACCATCCCAGCAACCTGTTAAATCATTTATTAGAATTAGTAACCTATCTTATTTATAATTATAATTTGAAGAAAAAAGAATGAGCTCATAGGCACACAACTACTTCAGAAAAAGAAAAATCAGATAATTATGGGAACCCTGTCCGCTTGTGTATTTTTTATATCATTGCTCCATCGGTAGCTTGTTACAAGCATTAGGGCAAGTCTTATGGTGGAATCCAAGTTATTTCAAGCTTGGGAAAGTGTGGAATGTCAAGTCTAATGGCTTCCAAGATGGGGTATTCCACACTTTTTCCAAGCGATGTTCCAAGGTTTCATGGAAGAGAGCTTGGAATCCAAACGAAGACACTAAACAAAATTACGTCTAACGCTAATTAAATAGTGTTTTATCTGTCATAAACACTAATCAAAATGGCGTAATACGCTAATCAAAATGGAGTTTTGTGAAATATCATCTGAAATCACGCTCACAGTTGAGAATCAAAGTATTTCCTCTTTTATTAAAGAGCAGCTCTCTTTGTTATTGCCTTCTTCTCCCAGGTTTCCTTTGTTGCATCCATCCATTGCCAGGTTCATCTCTAATGTGATGAAAGTGGGTCTCAAAAAGGGATATAGTAGGTTCAAATAGTGGGTCAACGTGGTAACATGTCAACGTGGCAAACACTTATTGGTCTAAATAAATTAGTGGGTCTTACATTCAAACTTCAAAACTAACTGTTTATAGGTAGGGTGTTCCTTTATATACCCCTGGAAATACTAACGGTACCCCTTTATCTACATACCCCGAACTTTATTTACCTACCCATCAAAAAGCTGAATATTATACCCCGAAGAACGTGACAGAAATAGAAACGCAAACTCTTCACCTTCTTGTTAAAAAGTGATGAAAGTTTTTTTTTCTGTTCATCTTCCCTTCTGATCTTAAATTTTCTTAAACCCCACATACAACAACCAATCTAACCCTAGTTTGTTATGTATTTCTCTTCTTCAAGGGTAACTTTAGCTAGTAAAAAAGCCATAATTTTAGTTTTAATTTATTTTCTTGGGAATTTAATTTTTCCTCTGGTTGTTTTTCTTGTGGCTGTATTAGTGGTACTAGATTAGGGGAAAGTCGAGACCAAGTTCTTACCTGCACTGGAGCATGTGCCTCATATCAAAGCTCCTACGTAAATGGTTAGACGAGCAAGTAAAACATACTTTGCATCTCTTATGCAATGTTTCAAACAGTTGAGTGCTATCTGTAGTTTTTTGCTTTCCATTAATGTTCTTGCAGGGCCATAAAATAAGAATGAATGTTTAGGATTACGTAAGTTATGATCTTTTACATACACATACATGATGGAAACATAGGACATTTAAATGGTCTGAGCAACTAACGAGGCCAACTTGTTTTCTGCGGGCTGATCTTGCTTTGCCAGAGTTATGCCATTGCAGGAAACAACCGAAGCCTATAGTTTGTAAAGAACAAGAAACAGCTGCAGCCAACTTGTGGCAGTTCCATTATAGATCTTCTATCTTCCTGCTCTATATCATATTTTTTTAAGAAAGATTGTGAAAATATTTCCTTTATACGCATATAGCTCTATATCATATTTTTTTAAGAAAGATTGTGAAAATATTTCCTTTATACGCATATATATATATATATAGGGATCTAGTTTCTTTTTTTTATAGTCTTATATATGGATATAACAAATTTTAAAGAGGGGTATAAGTATCAAAAATTTGAAATGCTTTCGTAATTTTCATTTTAACTAAACCATAACTGACATAATTAACTAGTGGGGTACCGTTTGTATTTTCTAAGGGTATATAAAGGAATGCCCTATAGGTATATTGTACTGCAAACCCTTTTTCTTCTCTTACTTTCTTTTTTTGTGGTGTACATAATGTGGCTAACGTTTCTACTGCATGAAATTTAAGTTGTTAACACTCAAATGAGGGCTTTTACCCCCCATAATATCAGTTGAACTAAATCGCAAGTTTAACCAAAATTTTACCATCCATGCACCCCACTAACGAAATGTAAAACCTCACAAAATTTAGCCATTTTATTTCCAATGTGCGTGTATTATATGATAATATTTGATATGGCTCTGCATAAAGTGCTCATTGATCCTCAGGATGATAAATTTTGCGTTTCTAGGCGCTAAGATTGGGACCCTCACACCCCACTTCATGAGCTAAAAAAAATTAAGCAGCACCTTAAACTCGGTCCACCTTTATGTTTATAAGGTCGAGAAATGTGTTGTACACTTGTACCAGGCCAAGGACATTCAACAATGACTAAATGAAGGATTTTATTCAATAATTCTAAACAAACAACACTAAAAACAACTCTTTTCACATTAAAATGGGATCTACTTAAAAAATGGGATCCTACTAAGCTTTTGGAGGCGGTTTCCACTCCAATGTAAGAGCAAAGAGCGGTTGTTTTTAGTATTATTTGTCTAGAATCACTCTGTCAAATTCATATGAAGTTCTAAAAGGTTCATAATAATAATGACATGTCCTCATACACTATTTCCTTGTGATTTGTACCTACTTATATGGTTTGTATGTGCTATGGAGCCGTGGGGGTTCCATCAGAGAAGATAACCCATGTGCACTAAAACAAACATGTAGAGTAGTTTAAGTCATAACCATTGCTGTTCATACATTTATTTATTTTTCCTGACTAAATCTGTGGTTAATCCGCATTCGGCACATATCACCCGTTGATCCGTGAATATCAAATCCACGGGTGATTGGGCCGGACACGGTTGAATTTTTCAAATCCGCAACTTTAACGGATTGGACACGGGTGACCTCTAATCCGCATCCGTCTGTCTGTTGCACACCCCTAGAGCCAGAGCATGGTTCGGATTGGTTAGATTTTAGCCTCATTTGCACTCATCCAATATATATATATATATATATATGACAGATTTCAAGTTTGATATCCACATCTAATCCAATACAGAGTGGATCTCAAATTTGATATTTGTAACAGATTTGTATCTAATGAATGCGTGGAAAAAAAAATTGGATCAGATAAATCCAGCAAATTTCTATTAATATGATAAATCCAGATAAATTGGATCAGATAAATCCAGCAAATTTCTATTAAACACGTAAATTGATTTGTATTTCTCACAAGAAAATGACCTTCATTTTCATCTTTAGTCTTAACAAGTTAATTACTTCATAGGTCTCCCAACTCTAATTATATATTTGCCATAAAAATCATAAGTCGAGATTGTGGTCATAAGAATCCCAACACAGAACATTTCTTGCGTCTCTTTTGGATCTAAACTAGTCAGTGACGGAAGTTGGGGGTGGCTTACCCCCCCACCCCACCCCAAAAAAATATCCAGTAAAACCTTATTTATGCTGTAGGAATTGTCTCAAAAAAATGAAATAGCCCAGGTAGTAATTAAGATGGCCCATTACTATAAGGAAGAGAAGCAAACTTGATGGAATTTGGAAGAATATCTAACAGCACCAGCAGATGTAGTTTACGGCTGATTTACAGGAGAGTAAGGACATGTTTCTCAAATTACATAGTTGTACCATGTACATTATTTTAGTACGAATACATATTAATCTCACTTAATTAATTGTTTATCCTAGAAACACTTTTTTTGTTTTTTTCAACTAACTAGATTTTATGAATCCATCCATGAAACCGGTTGTCATTGTTTGTATACAATTAAAAATATTATTATGCACCTTAGTTATGGGGATGTAAAAAAATATCCCAGGACTCACCATCTTTTCAATATTTTTGCAAATTACTCTCTTAGTTTCAAAATAATAGGTTTGTTTTATGTGTAATTTGTACGTAAAATCAGCTTATTTTTTCGAAACGGAAATAATAAAAGCAAACTTATAAAACAAAAAAAAAATTAAGCGGCCTTCGGCCGCCAAGTCAAATCAACACAATTATTTTCATCATACAAATTTATCCCCTAATGTTTGTTATATGGTGAACACATTTGATTCAAAGCTCAATATTTCAAGGGGAACACAACGCGTTGCGCATCTTGATCACTTTAGGTATTTTGATGCATTTATATTTATCGTAATTGAGAGAAATGAAATAGACAACTCACGGGAAAAAAAAATAGCCCCCCTGAACACGAATTCCTGGTTCCGTCGGTGAAAATAGTGCACCAACTAGCGCTCTCTTTATATCATTAAAAACACAACTGGTGGATCTAGTTGATACTTATGGTACACACAAGTAAATTATATGTAGTTAATATCTGCATGGCAAACAGACATAGAAGCATAAATTAAAGATATAAGAAAGTAAAGCAAACTACGTATGAAATTTACGTGGTTCGGAAAAACGCATACATCGACAGGGTAATAATAAGTTTGAGTTGCTTACTATGAATCAAAGGTGTTACAGATTCTTACAAGTTTTTTATACAAGTTTCCTCCCTCAAGCTTCTAATCCCTACTTCTGCCGCTTATTCCTATATTTAGAGAGATGTAAATTAGATCCATTGGACGCTCTTGTTTTCGTTAATATTGCATCGCGGGTCTAGGTAGGTGGCCATCATGCGTGAGGCGGCCCCGCTTGATCTGATTGGTGATTGCCACGTACCCCGTTATGTCAGACAATGTCATTAAATGCTGAGTGGGCTAGTCCCCTACGTTCCCAACCTCTCTCTTATTGTCCTGTCTCATCGTTCTTCACGTAGTTTCATCTAGGCCATTGGTTCGAACGCCTCTTGGGATTAGGTAAAGCAAGTATACTATGATCCGATGCTTCCCACGTAAACTTGGCTTCCTTGTACCTGCGTTGATATGGCGCCGCGTGTATGACGGTTATTTTGCATTTACAGTTTGCTCATCGTCTTGCCTTTATTTTATTTATTCTGATTGAAGGAACGGCTTTGGAAAACCCCTGAACTTATTTATTAGATTACCTGATTCAAATTGAGGTTTGGATTATTACGTAGCAGGGGTGGTAGATAAACATACCTCTTGTTTCATCATAAGACATTGCACACTGACGTAATTAATTTACAATATGAATTCTTTGATCTACATGAAACCAAATAAAATGGAAAAAACTAATTTGAATATCGGTATTTTGATTATTCTTCAACCATTTAGAGGCTTTTTCTTCAGTAAGATGAAATATGTCGAACTAGTTTCCGTGAATCATGGTAATCACGACCCGTTCCGATAGCCATTGATCTTCTTTGTATAAACCTTAATCGTCTTCACGTCGGAATTGATCGTCTTCAAATATATGCTTGAATCGCTCATCGAATATCAATATGGAAGCCCATAGGATATAATAAAACGCACTAATGGCGATTAGAATTGAAATTATCATTAGGCATGAAATAGCCATTGAAAACAGAAGAACAGTAACATATAAGTAAATCCTAAAACCTAAACCACAAAGTGCTTTTACTGAAAGCAAGGAAGTTAACTATACAATTACAAATCAAAATTTACTTGGAAAATCAGATTCAATCCTAGTAAATCTAGGTTTTAAGAAGAAGAAGATTTTGAAATAACTAGGTTTGGATAATTTTTTGGAAAAATGGTTATTGTGAGGATTTTAGAGAATCTCACTAGTAATTAGTTCTCATAGATTTCCGCACATGTTACATTTTCGTTCTCGGTGTTGTCGGCTTCAATGAAGTTGACCCTTTGATTCCCTGGATATGCTGGTAGGGGATTTTAGTGGATGTTGGGTTGCCTGGATGCCCCCTCTATAACTATCTTACATTCATCCAATAGGTCTTGGATGAGGTGTCTCAGTATCCAACACGAATTTGTATCATGGCCAATTCCTTGATGCAAATCACATGTTTTTGTTTCGTCATATCCCGGAGGCTTGGGATTTGGTACAGGCTTAGGGTCCCGGAGCAGGATCAACTTCTCTTTGACTAACATGAGCATGAAAATCACTGATTTCTCCATCAAGTTTAGAGAATATTTGGTTTTTGCTCCACCATTTCTCGACATACTGTTCTCGCTGAACTTTGTCTTGACGAAACGTCTCGGTCGTTGGTGCTTTCCTTGCAGCCTTACTGTAAGTAGGTCTGGAAAGGGTTGGGTTAACATAATTGACTTCCTTCTTCTTTGTTGAGCTTTGCCCCATAGGAAATCCGGCGTAAGCACCATCCCTTGCATCCTCGATGCTAGCTCATTTTCTTCGGAAATCGGAAATATTTTGAAAGATTTTTCATTAGCATTTTCAGTTGTGCTTCTTCAGATGGTCATTCGAACATCTCAAACACTTTATTGTCCCATCAAATCATCCATTCGACGCACCCTTCGTGTGCCCCTTGTCGGAGGGACTCAAGCTGTCGTAAGGCTATAGTATGATCCGTATTCTTGGTGAATCAATCATGGTTGTCCATGTGGATATTTTTAGATTTTTCCACATGCTGATACCAATCAAGAGCGAGTCCAGTCAGGCTCTGGTGGAACAAATTTAACATCCAATCATCGGTTAACCCTTGGGGCTTTAGATAATTAAGGTATATCTTGATGTGAGACCCAAGGGGTCCCCGACCATTATATTTTTCCATCTTGGGAAACTTGAAACCTTCGGTCATTGTAGAGATCCTTGTTTCAAAGATTGGTCTTAGAATAGATTTCTCAATTCTTTTCAACTACGAAACAAGTTTCATACGTCTATTTCCTTAGACTCATGTAATTAAACATAGTCTTCGATGTATGGAATAAATCTGAAATTTCAACACACTAACTTGTAATGAATTACCAAATAGTGTTATGTCGCATTTACTAATCCAAATAGCTAAACTATACTTCATAATTCCAATATACCAAAGCTGTGTAAAACATCTAGTATATGCTTACTTGACATTTTGATCATAAAGAAATGATCAACTCACTAATACTAGAGATACATAAATATACTTCGTATGTCACGTTTTCAGTCTAAACGACTTGAAAGAAACGGAATAAGTCAAGTATGTGTTACTAACCTCGAACAAAAGGATGATGTGTTCGTTGATGCCGATACGTCTTCAGGTTCTTCATAGTAACACTCCAGCGAGTCTCGGCATTTCTATTATTCATAGTGTAACCTAATGAAATTGACTCTAGCAATCTAATCAAGCAGCTTGGTGTTTTGGAGCTAAACTATGTCAACCAAACTTGACACACCAACTCTTAATGGGTTCAACCAAGCAATGGTCTAACAGTCTACCTTTTTCTTCAAAAAATAAATAAGAAAATTACAAGTTTCGGTACTTCACCAAGGACTGATTTATAAACAGATAATCTATCTGACCATCCAGTCTCATCCCAGCCAAAGGCATTCGACGGTCGTGTGATTTGTAACCATCCTTTAATGTTAAATTACATTAACTGACCTTTGATAGATTTCATCAACACAACAATAGCTAGGGTATTTACGTACTTTGCTAACATCGTAAATCAAGAGATTTAATTTCAATTAATTGAGTACTCAGCATATGTGGGCCCCAAATTAATACCATTAATGATAATAATTTTTTTAAAGTTATCTACATTATTACTTGGGTCAATCTTCAATATTTCCCAAACATATTTGGCTTTCTGTCAGCTGGTTGACTATAACCCATTGGAGTTATTCATTTATTATTTTCAAGAAATATTATTTCCTAAAATAAATTATTAAAAATTTGGAAAATATTTTTAATCTTTGTGAACATTTGATTTCCTTTTTTCTTTTCTTTTATAATATGTGAGTAATTTTTTTACTTCTATTTCAGGAAAATCCTCTAAGTTGCAAGAACAACAATATACAATTTAAAAATTTAAAAGTAAATTAATTTATTTAAATGTTTTAAATAATTTTCTTTTATTTTTAAAATTAGAAATTAGATCAGCTACTAATTACTTTATTTTTTTTATGAATTAAATAATTTTTGAAGCCTTTAAATAAATTTATTTACTTTTAATGGTCACTTTAATAGGACCAAAAAATAAAATTACTCGTAAGGGAACATACTCAAAGAGTTTGGTTCCACATACAGTTAATTTTAGTAAGTACACGTGGAATGTAAATAATTGTCCATTACATAGCAGTCACATCTAGCTATAGTGATCCTAAGCATGCTAATTAGTATAATTTCATTGCATACTTACGAAGATAATGATCTTAGGTTGTGTTACCACTTAGAGTATCTCCAATGCTGGGAGTCAAGGTCAAGCTATGTGGAGGTCTTATTAACACCTTTTTTTAGTGGGTCATTGCTAAAAGTCAAAAAAAAAAAGGTTAAAGATATACCTTTTCACCTAAAGTTCATCTCCAGCCCCCAAAGTCTTATCTAACAAGTTTTACTTAAATTTAAAAATAAACTGTGATGTGGACTTAAGATCCAGGGTTACAAAAAAAAAAAGTCTAATTTAGATCGTCGAAGAAACATCCAAATTTTCAATTTGTTTATAAGGGCATTTATGTAAATCGATTTCGACAAAACAAATTACAGATAAACTCTCAAAGTTTAGTTTTTTAGTATCAGTACACTGGAGGACTATACCCGCTGATCGTGGAGGATTATATCAACCTACTTTGTGATCAGTCGGCCACAAAAATAAAGGAAAAGAGGGAAAAAAACTAAGAAATAAAGGAAAAGATGAAAAAAAAAAAAAGATATCAAAAAAGAAAACAGATTGTCAGAAGTGGGATTTGAACCCACGCCCTCTTTCGAAGACCAGAACTTGAGTCTGGCGCCTTAGACCACTCGGCCATCCTGACTTGGTTGCTTTATGTCCTAAAGCTTGTCGTAGTATTATAAACACCGAGATAATGGCCAACCAAAAAGAACTTGGTTGCCTTAGTTTACCAGAGCAATATACTGTATACAGTACCATTTTGTAGCTAGGATTTATAAAAACAAGAAG
Organism: Papaver atlanticum; assembly: GCA_023531105.1. Classification (NCBI taxonomy): domain Eukaryota; kingdom Viridiplantae; phylum Streptophyta; class Magnoliopsida; order Ranunculales; family Papaveraceae; genus Papaver; species Papaver atlanticum. Next base: position 1,169,500 of record JAJJMB010006318.1, on the reverse strand, counting down.
ATACATGCAAGATTCTTTAATTAATCAAAACATTTGCAGATCCTGGAGGATAGAAACAATGTAATTGTTAACAATGAATATCTTTTTGCATCAAAAATTAAAGGATTACATAAGCTTGGACACCGGCGCACATAATTTTGATGGTACTTGTTCTGGTCAATAAGTTCAATTCCTACAGATTTTGTTCATTGTCTTAATATGATTTTCCTAAAACCCGGTCACACATTACATTGCTTTTGAATCACCAAAGCTTTCAGTTCCCCGCCAACTAATGACTTGCTGCCAATATGATTTTCCTAAAACCCGGTCACACATTACATTGCTTTTGAATCACCAAAAATTTCAGTTCCCCGTCAACTAATGACTTGCTGCCGAAGTCCAATCCCAGAACCGACTAACTGATGCTCCTCTTGCTGCTTAAGCACGAGAAGAAAAAACAATGTCCATAATGAACATTTATATTTCCTGCAAAACACAGAAAATATAAAGTTTAAGCACTTGCATATAATAGTCACAGCAATGTTACAAAGATACTTGAATATATTTATCAAATTCCAGGAAGACAGGTTATACCAATAACTTACTCAGAGAAACATTCTTTCAGATGTGTATTTCTTCATCTCCTGATCCTTCGAGTAGTGATGAATTAAGTACCATACTGAACAGTCATACAGACAGCTACGAACACATCGATAGTAGAATTAAACCACCAACTGTGAAGTCCCTTCCCTTTTTGCGTTGTGGTCAGTTGATTTTTTAACCCAATCTCACCTGCTTTTTACTTTCCCACCATATTATTGTGCTCTTTCGTCATAACAGTATAAAAGGATATGAGATTGCTTACTTTGCTCCGGTTAGAAAAGATGTCATTTCCCTGAATGCGGAAAGACGGCCGTCAAACCAGATCAGGCATAGAAATCAAATAAGCATACATGGTATAATGGTAAAAAAGGATGCAAGCATTTGTACGTTTAAGGAAACTAGATTTTGTGCCCGTGCTTCGCGCGGGCAGTTCCGCAAACTTGCTTCACCAATTCAATCTACAACTGCAAATAGAATGGCATAGTTGTTCCTGTGCAACGCACCGCGCACCTTTTTCTTTTAACCATATTTTTGATTTGGTAAAGCTCGGCTTCGGCTTCGGCTTCGGTTTCGCTTCACCTTACCCGTCCCGATTTGATTTGATTTGGTGTGACCTTGCCCCGTCCCTATCGCGAATAGGAAGACCTACACATCCATTGATCAGTAGATTATTTTATACTTGTTCTGCACACGATGATGATGGATTTTGTTTTAGCTCACTGATCTTTTTCTCCCAAAACCTGAGAAATCATATGCTAATCAAAGACTCATTCTCTACCAAATAACCGTCTGGTAGGGATGAACTATTCACTCCGTGACATTCTTCGCCTAAATATCCAATATTAGACTTGTTTGCATAAACTTTGTTACTCAACAATAAATTCAGCCGTGTCTCCAACTTCTTTAAACATCGAGTAATGTATAATTTTTCATCTTCAAATTCAGACAAAGAATCCTTGATGAGGCTCGTATACCCAACTCTTGCATCAATTTCCCCAGGTTTATTTCCATCCTTAGATTTCTCGCTAAGCAAGAGGTTATTAGGAAGATTGCTGCAACTAACATCAGATTGCTCAATTTTCACATCTCCCGTCCCGTCCCGATTTGATTTGGTGTGGCTCGGTTATGCGTCGGGCACTTTTTTCTTGATTTGGTATGATGTGGCTTCGTCACGCCCTGTCGTGCATTTTTGATTAGATGTCGCGGGGCTTTGCCCCGTCCCATAACGATGCATTTTTTATTTGGTGTGGCTCGGCTTCGCCCAGCCCCGTCAATGCATTTTTATTTCGTTGTGGCTCGGCTTCGACTCGCCTCGTCGCTTTAGATTTTTGATTTGATGTGGCTCGGCTTCACCTTGCCCCGTCCCGGTGCATTTTTGATTTGGTGTGCGGCTTAGCCACGCACCGTCACGATGCATTTTTGATTTGGTGTGGTGAGGCGAACACGAAGCAATAAAAATATATGATACACATAATACTTTGAGTGTGGAATGCAGGTCATTCGGTGTTTCATGGTTGGATCTTTGCCAAAACCCGATTCGACGACCAATCTGATGTGCAACTTTAGGTATTTTATTGGAAATTTTTTTTCGCAACTCTAGTTAGTTGCTTATTTAGAGTTTGTTGAAAATTTGAAAAAAGATGATTGGAATTTTCTTTTTCATGGATTTTATTATTAAATTTGATACTATGAGGATCACATTTTTTCATATTCACTGGTATTTTTTAGTTTTAGATTAATACATATCAAAATACTGGCAAGACACAATAAAAGTTCCGCCAAAGTAACAGTTTCAAAGGACTTGGGAAACGATGTGTTGCCTGATGATAATAGCTCCACTGATATTTGTTCCATAGATGGTCGAGCAAGTAGATCACAAATCCGAATTTCACAATACACATTATTTCATTCTGAATAACATCCGGTTGTACTTCCACACACTGGTCTAAGATGTCTCAGTCAATCAAGAGCATCATTAGAATTGGCACACTATTATTAATTAGTTGTGCAAAAACAGCTCGTACCGCTTTAAGTAGTACATGTTTCAATTGTTAGCTTCTTTTTTTTCCAGATACATGTATCATCACCTACAAAATCAGAATGATCATACAACAAAAATAAGAAAGAAACTTTACTAAAAATTGAAAACCCTCTAATAGGGCTAATGTTTGCCAATAGTTGTTAGGATTTTGTTATTTATCAGGAGGAAAGAAAAATCGTAAGTGCAAAATAAAACGAAAGGATTAGGGTTCATTGATTCAGAGAAACAAAGAGACGGAAAAGAAAAGAGTTAGGGTTTACCAATAGAAAATTGGATTTGGTTGCAGACGCCATGATGACATCTCTAAAAGATCATTCATTCAGGCCCTTTTACAAACATCATGTGTGCAATAATATGAAGATTCACTAAAAATCATACAAACCCATACTTAAGAATTCAAAAAAGAAGTAAACCCTAATTAATATATGTGAATTACCTGAGCCAAGCTGTTACGTATATGTGCCTTACTTCTTCGATCATGTTAATCAATAACACAATGAGGAATCAAGATAAAATAAATCGGAGGAGAACAGGGAAGGAAAGAGGCGAGAGATGGAGGGCGGCAGAGAAGAATGGTTTTTGGGTTTTGTTCCAAGGTTTTTTTTTTTTTTTGTTCTCTCGATTTTTTTTCCTAGATTTTGTTTTTATTTTACTCGGATAAATTTCTTTATTTTGTGATAGAAAAGCCTTGTTTTTCTCCCCTTTGAGGAAAAGTGGAATGGAGCAATTCTAAGAGTGGATAAGAATGGGTGAGGGTCACCGTTCAACGTGGAAGCTTACATGAGTTAGGATTTTAAAGGAGTTAGACAGTTCTTCCATTCATTTGAATGCAACTGGTCATGGAAGATTCTTCTTTGGCCATGCTTGGTAAACTGCAAGATTCACAGAACACAGTATTGCACAGCATTATTTCAACTCTCTGCCCTCAAGAAATTCGTGGACGTCTGGTAGGACGCATCACAATATTTGTTATCCAGCATAAGCAGACGAAAACTGCAAATTTCACACTTCTTGAAGTGCCTAAATGTGGGCAGCCTTGAAAGTGATGCATATATTTCCAGCACATCTTTGCAACAAGCACCTGTGAATATACATGGCAGTACGGCACACCAACCAGGTTCTGAGGTGCGGACTAACCCTCTTGTGACTCATCAGAATGTGAATTTCCATAATTATAAGATTCAACACTAAGTTTTTATCAGAGGACTAAAATTGATGCCCATCTGACATATACTATCAGAAAGTTGAAGCGCCTCGTCCCACTTGTTAACTTTGATAAGGCCTTTAATGAGATCAAAAAGAATACTTATATCTGGAATATAACCCCTCTTTGTCATGTCTACATACAAACCAAAAGCTTTATCAACCTTGAAAGCTAGAGAAAGATTCTCTATCAGAGAAGCATACAAATTATGGCCAAGCCCTAAGCCATCCGAAACTGTTACCAGTTCTTTATACAACTCCAAAGCCATGTCCAGCCTTCCAGCCTTGCAGAAGCTGTGAACCAAAATCCTGTAAGCAGGAACTATCGGCAAGGAACCATCTGCTACCATCACGTCTAATAGACCAAGCGAGCTAATAAACTCTCTATTAAAACCTTCAATCACCTTACGATAACCAGTCACATGTGCTGGCCAGCAAGTCTGCTTCATCTCCTGTAGAAGTTCATGACCCTCATCCAGATGTCCTGCCGCACAACAATGGTCTATCAAGACCCTGTATGTTATAAAATTTGGAGCACAACCCTTTGCACTCATCTGTCTGAAAAGATTAAGGCACATGTTGATATCACCCACTTTCCCAAATCCATCTATCATTGCAGTATAAGTCACAACATTTGGACGGCACCCCTTATTTTCCATCAATACGAAAAGTTTATACGCTTCGTCGGTCTTTCCTACCTTACAAAGTCCGTCCACCATTTCGGTATATGTAACCACAGTAGGGGAGCAAGAATTTTCTAACATCTTGGATAAGACCTTCATAGCTAAGTCAACCCTCTTGTCTTTGAACAGTCTATCAATCAAAGAGCTGTAGGTGTAAACACTTGGACTGAGCCCACATTCTGACATCTTTGCAAAAACCTCTTGCGCTTCATCTAATTTTCCAACCTTGCAGAACCCATCAATAAGAGCATCATGAACAACATTATTCGGCTCACATCCTTCTCCTGACATCGCTTCGAACAAGTCACGAGCCTCAGACACTTTATGGGCTTTGCACAAACCGTCCACTAATGCTCCATATGTAAAAACATTAGGTTCTGTTGGATTATTTCCATCAACCCTAAAGTACTGATTAACATCTGGCATATCTCCATTTCCACCCATTCTTGAATAAATCTGACAAGCCTTCTTGACATCACCAGCCTTACAGTGACCGTCAATCAAAACTGTGTATGTGACAACATTCGGAACACAACCAGCTGACAACATATTCTCGAAAAGTTCATTTGCATCGGACACTCTCCTTGCTTTAAGATAAGCGTGTATAATTGTGGTATATGTCACCACATTAGGAAAACAGCCATCTCTTGCCATTTCGTCAAACAAGTTTCTAGCCTGCTGAACAAGACCTACTTTACAGAAACTATCAATCATAATTGTATATGTATAAACATCAGGAACAACACCATTGTTCTTCATTTCTTGGAAAACTTGGAAGGCCATTTCAATCTTGGAGGCTTCACAGAGGAAACTAATAACTTTGGCATACGTACTATTGTCCGGTATGAAGCCTTTAGTCATCAATTCATGAATAACTGCAAACGCCTTTTCAAACTTTCCAACCACACAAAGACACCTAGTGAAATGGCCAACATTTACCTTATTCAGCACGTACCCAGCATCAATCATTTCATTATAAGCCTTTTCAGCCAACTCCACTAATTCTAAACTAGGTGATTCATTATTTCCACAAATACCCCCAATTAAGATATTATAAACTACATAACCCGGCTGGCAACCACAAACCACCATCTTTTTGAGTACCTTGTAGGCGTAAGAATAGTCCCCTGAACTGCAATATGCATGAACAAGAGAATTAAACATCGAGAGATTCGGGTAACAACCCTCTGGAATCATCATATTAAGGATTCTTTTACACCTACCTAGCTGTCTTTTCCTCAAACACCCATCAAGCAACGTCCTATAAGTTATTACGTTCGGAACACAATTGTTAGACCTCATCCTATGCAAAAACTCCATAGCTTCTTCAAAAAGTGAAGCTTCACATAACCCACTGATCATTTTCGTGTAAATTACTGCATCGTATATGTAGTCTTCCTTTTCAATGATTCCTAGAGCTTCTTGCCACCGCCCAAACTTACACAGAGATCGAGCGAAGCTACCCAACGTCAAACCAGCCACACCAATACCGGAATTTGACATTTCCCTGTGAAGCAGACAAGCAGCATCCAACCGGTCAGCCTTGAGAAGGACCTGAAGTATAGCATTATAAGTCACCATAGACGGTTTATACCCAAAATCCTTGAGCCTCCCAAGCTCCTCTAACGCTGCATTCCAATACCCATTTCGGCAGCATTTCTGAATCAAAATATTCAGTAACTTTCCCAGGATTACTTTGTCACCATCATCTCTAATCTCTAAAAGGAGATGTTCAGGAACTCTAACATAATTGTTCTTATTGTTGCTACTATCATTATCTTCAACCCCTAAAGTGACCAACAGAGCAGCATAAGTGGGTGGCGTGTGGGTATACCCAATTTGTCTGGCGGCCCAAATGAAGAACTTAACTCCCACTTCCGGACGATGCTTCAATAGCTGTAGAACTTCTATTACTAAAGAATCTTTAAGTTTTCCTCTAAATTGCCTAAGAAATTTTTGTGTTTTGTCTCCAGAAAAGTCATCACCATTGTTAACAAGAATCTCATTAGAAATCGATATAGCTTCTCTAGAGTACTTACTTGATGAACCCAAGCCACATTTTAAACCTTCTCCAGCATATGTGTTACTCAAGAATGCAAAATCCTCCATAGAAACAGAAGCCTTTTCTTGAGAGGGAATTTGTCCTTCCACATCTCGGAGAATTAAAGGGGGCCGTACATCAAAAGGGTCATTCAGATTGTCTTCCTGCCATGAAGAGGAGGAGCTGCAAAATGCTCTGCTACAGAAACACTTTCTGAATGCATTGGAGCGGAAATTGATGACTGTGAGAGACTGACAGATAATCATCGTAAACCCTCGTTTGATCATACTAGTGAGACTTCTCAGGAGAGATTCCTAGAACTTTTGGTGTTATCTGTCACTTCATAAATCTCAATAGTAGTAGAAAGAAAGAGACCATTCTTGTCGCCATTTGATATGTTATTTCAGAGGCATTTCTTCTTCTCTGCAAAGAAGGACCATTTCAGTAATCGCATCTAACAAATTATCACAACAATCGCTAACAGATAGTTCATTTATTCAAGAACCTTAACTCACTCTCTCTATCTCTCGAAGAAATGAAAAATAAGCAAAACAAAATAACTTCTACTCATTCAAATTCATTCATTATACTAATAAAAAGTTCGAATAACAAAATAATCAATACCCATGAGAGAAAAAAAACTAAAATCAGTATTCCGCACTTAAACCTAATCAATAACAACAATCAGACTCAACCCAATTCTTCACTCAATGAGAAAACAACAAGTATCGTATCTTTGATCAAAATTATCTTCTCTGAGGCATTTTCGCAAGCACTTAAAGATCAAGTTTTTATCACTTTACTCTTGAAACCCAAAACCCATTGAGGGTTTTAGCATACCAATCAATAAACCAAACATGAATAAATGAATAAAACGATCAAATGTGAAAATTATGAAATTAGTAAGACCCTTTTGAGTAGTAGAAAACATTGAAATAAAAGATTTTGGTGAATAAGAATTACCTGAAAAGTTTTGATTGAATGTAGTTTAAGAATAGATTCAGTTAGAATCTAGTTCGACTACTTTCAGAGATAGGGGAACTGAGGTAGGGGAAAGGGAGTGTGTGTTCAGTGACTTCAGTCAGGTGGTCTTGTAAAATGTAGGAGCTTCCGGTTTTGCTCTAGACGAATAGGCCAAATCCACGATAAAAGCCTCCTCATATTAGTACTGGTAGATGCTCGCCCTTAAGTCAAGTATAGTCAACTGTCAAATGCAGACCGAAAACGGCTCTGCTACAGAGCAGGGGCGGAGCTAGTTTGTAACGATTGGGTGCATAAAAAATTCTCCCCGGACTAGAGGGTGCTAAATGGGCTTTGACTGCCATTTTTTTGAACGCTGTTTTGGGGACTAGCCCAAAACAGTGGGGGACTACTCTTAAAGTTTTGAGGTGGATATTTGAAGTATTTTTGGGTCACCCCTTATCTAATATTTTTTTAATATCAAATTTACCCTTGGTAATTAAATTAGTTAGATTAGTTAGTGTTAGTGTAATGATTAATTAGTGATTAGTTAGTGATTAGTGAGTTATTAATAGGATAGTTTTGTTAGAATGAGATGAAGAAGAAGGAGAAGAAGAAGAAGAAAAGATGAAGAAAAATAGGGAAGAAGAACCCAAAATTTTTTATTTTGAGTTTAGTAAATATGATATGAGTGATTCATGTGATGATACCTCCTCCTCAGAATCAGAACCTCCTTCATCTCCTAAACTATTTGTCAACACTTCTAACGATCCGGGTATGAGTTATTTCTTAGAGGATGAATGCTTTTTTCCCCAAACTCAAGCTAACGACCCAAATGATGAATTTTATCAGCCACAACCAGAATATGAAGTTATGGTTACTCAGGTATGTCTCAAAATTAGTTAATGTAGCTTGAATTGTGGAAAAAATAGGCCAAATCGAAAATTTCAGGAAGAAATTTCGGCTAGGTGATAGTAGTTCGGTTAGCAATTCTCCCAAAAAGTTAGCCGAACTCTCCTGTATGTGCAGTTCGGTTACTCATTTCAGCATACGCAGGTAACCGAACTCTGTTTTAATGGAGTTTTTTGAGAGTTCGGTTATCTTTTTCCAGAAAACGTTGCCGAACTAATTTTATAGAGAATACAGTTAATGGTTCGGTTGGGTCGAGTTTAGTCCCTTTATTACCGAACTATATGTTCGGAAAGCTCGCAAATCACCTTCATTGATTAGATAACCGAACTCTATAGTTCGGTTTAGTCGATTGTATTAATTATGTTGCCGAACTATAGTTTTGAAATATCCAAAGAACAAGTTCGGCAAGATCGCAAATGTTTTTTCATAACCGAACTTTTTGTTCGGCAGGATCGCATATTATGTTTACATTGCCGAAAATATAAGTATTTCTTATTTTTAGTTGGTATTGAAGTTGTGCTATTACTCGTAGGTTGCATCTGATCCAATAGAACCAATGGAAAATCAACCTACCCCTGTTGATATTTTGTACGATGACACGTCCCATCACTACATGAATGACTTGGTATTCAAAAGTCCTTTAGAGGCAAAGAGTTGGGCTACACAACATGCACTAAAAGACATGTGCGTATTAGTATTGAATGGGAGAGAGACCAAAACCCGCTTTGAAATGGTTTGTGAGAGAAGCGGTGATCCCGATAAAAGCCACAAGAGGAAGGGTTATGTTTATAAAGGAAAGACAAATAGGAAGAACAAAACTTTCTCAAAGAAGATTAAATGCCCATTCAAGCTTGCATTTAATTACAACAAAGAATTGGGTTGATGGGTTCTCTACAAGGTTATGGAAGGTTGTCATAACCACCCTCGTCCGGAGCATCTTGAAGGACATTTCATGGCGGCCAAGCTAACTCCTGAAGAGATGGACAAGGTAGCTAAAATGAGGAAAATGGATCTTTCACGGATTAAAATGCTCCAAATACTAAAGGAGGATAACAAGGATAACCACTCATCTTTGTCCACCATTTATAATGCAATAGTGACAATTAGAAAGAAGGAATGGAGAGATAGACAAGTGATGCAACAATTGTTTTTTTTTGGCCAAAGAGAAAGACTACGCGGTTCAAAAGGATGTGGATTCGGACGGAGAGATAACACAACTCTTCATTGCGCATCCAACGAGTGTTCAATTGGCTCAATGCTTTCATGAAGTTCTCATAATGGATTGTACTTATAAGACGAACAAGTACGAGATGCCATTGTTGAATATTGTTGGGCGTACTTCGACGCAGTCACCGTTTACCATGGCGTTTTGTTTTTTAAGAGACGAGCAAGAACCTAGTTACATTTGGGCACTACAACAAGTTAAGGCAATCTTCCGAGGTGATGATATTCCCGGGGTTATAGTGACCGACAATGAAGTCGCATTGATGAATGCAATAGAGGTAGTGTTTACATTAGCACACAATATGCTTTGTACATTCCATATATGGTGTAATTTGATCAATAGGTGCAAGCCAATAATTTGTCCACCCAAGAAAAAAGGATATGAAGAGATTAAGATGCTACCGGAATATGAACGAGCGGATGCAAAAGAGGAAGTTGAAAAACAATACGCTCTAAATTACGCTAAGTGGGTTGCTTTCAACAGTGAATGGGAATCATTGTGTTGGTCTCTTACCGAGGAAGAGTATCATCTAAATCTTGCGGAGTTTATCGGCCATTGGGATACTCCCGATTATCCCGGTGTTGTATCGTATGTTCTTCGCCAATGGTTGGAACCACACAAAGAGAGGTTCGTTAATGCCTATACCAACCAATATAAACACTTGGGAAATCAAGCGACAAGTTTAGTAGAGTCGGCTCACCATCGGTTGAAGAAGAATCTCTTTGGATGTGTTGATAATTTCGTAACCGTGTGGAATGCTATGGATAATTACTTCAAGCGCGACATTGATAGAATTAAAGAGAAATTCCAAAAAAGCCGTATATTCAAAATGACCGGAAAATACGCCGACCACCCATTGTTCAAGGGAATCCATTACAACGTATCTCGCCAATGTATGAAGTTGTTGATCATAGAAGTCGAGTTGATTGATAAGTGGGAAACCAAGAGGGATGAGGTGTGTGTATGTAACATGATGAAGTCTATGGGACTCCCTTGTCGCCATATGATAATCAACTACGAGCATGGCGTAATCCCTTTAAGCGACATTGATCCATATTGGAAGCATCTAAGTTTCATCCCTCCTCCAAAGGGAGAAGAAGCCGGAGAGGAGTTTGGTGATAACGACATGGGTAGAACCGTACTAGAGATGTATTGTGGCATGAACAAGCTCCAAAAACAAATATTTTGGGATGACATGAGGAAAATCATATATCCACAAACTTCGGAGAATGTTTATGAACCGTCAAAAGGCAAACGCAAAGGTAGGCCAAGCAAAAAAGAAACTAAAAAATAACTAAGAGAATATGCAAAGGTGTTACGTAAGAAGAAAAGTGAGCAAACCCCATTTACTAGAGATCCATCGGCCCATGAGTATACCGCGGAAATGTACTTGGAGCAAACCAAGAAAAGGGGTAGGAGTATTGAGGAGAAAGGCGAAACAAGTGAGCGAGATTTGAAGAAAAAAGGTACGATGTGTCCATCTCAACCAAGCCAACCATCTTCCGGCGACGTGAAACTTAAGTCTCTAATTTTCCCTATTCAACCATCTTCCCTAGACGTGAAGCTTGATGCTCCAAATAAAGACTATTTGAATGATCTACCTCTATACATTCGAGAATACGTTATATCCACCGAAGACGTTCCTCCGGATGGTAATTGTGGTTTTCATGTTGTCAATCAGCAACTTGGGCCTTTCATCGAAGGTGCAAAGCTAAATAATGGATGTGCAATCACTCATATAAGGCAAAGGTTGTTGTCCAAACTAAAGGAGAATCCGGCATTTTACAAGACAATGTTGTGCGATGGGGTGGGTAGTCTCAATGAGCAATTTGTTAAGTATCAACGTCGTCTTCATGGGGGCCATCTGATCACAAGGGATTATTGGATGAGCATACCGATATGTGGACACTTAATCGCCGAGGCTTTTAATTGTGTGGTTCATTATTTCTCAAAGTATGCTAGTTTCACCTTCACCCCGAAAACAACCGTATGTGTCGAGCAACTCAAACGAATGAGATGTGTGATGGCATTGATTAACAACAACCACTTTATAGGCCTTCGTTTAAAACCCGATTGTCCACTGCCTCCAATATCCGGAAACTCTTTTTGGCCTGCCTTTAACTACAATATAATGTTGGGTTGGTGTATTATATATGAGCATAACATGGAGATGTGGAAAGCTTTGTCGAAATCTGACGAAATTGTACATGAAGGTCGAATTTCACTTGATGATGATTAAATGACACATGCAATGTAACTAAGTATGCTTATCAATGTAATACTATGTTTTTTGAAGTGTGGTATTCATTATCGAGATAATGCTAGTATTCTATTGAGTTGACAGATAATAGTTCGGCAACCTGTATTTTTGTGCAGGTAACCGAACTAGTTCGGTTACCTGGTGAAAAAATACAGTTTGCCGAACTCATGTTATATATGAGTCTTCAGAGAAAGTTTCGGATACCATTGATATAATACTTGCCTAACCGAACTTTATAGTTCGGTTACAAGCTAGAAATTTAGAAAACCGAACTTTTAACCTGAAGCCTCAGGGGAGTTTTCGGCAACCAGTTTAAATGTTGCGAGGTAACCGAACTCTGTCTTCGGCAACCTTGTAGTATTTAGCTGTTCGCCGAAAATTAAGTTCGGTTACAAGCTAGAAATTTAGAAAACCGAACTTTTAAGTTGAAGCCTCAGGGGAGTTTTCGGCAACCAGATTAAATGTTGCGAGGTAACCGAACTCTGTCTTCGTCAACCATTAATTAGTTACAGGTTACCGAACTCTCATGTGTTTAAATTTCAGGTTGCCGAAAAAAATCCTGTATTCAAAATTTATTCCATATAAAAACAAGGTTCTAAAACAAATATAAAAGTTGTTATACATACCAAACTACGAAATCCATAACTAATAAGTTTTTTGAAACTAAAACCATACGAAATCACTAACGACTACCACGACGAACCCTTTTACCACTTTCTTGTTTACCACGAGTTTTAGGTTGAACTTCCTCATCACTTGGGGTTTCATCTACTCGTCCGGTTTCCTCCATGGCGCGACTTGAACATTCTCCTTGTTGTCGACCCCTCTTCAATTGCTTAGACCTACTTGGCTCCATCATTCTTTTAGTTATAAGACCCTCCCACTCGCCGTAGTAGTAGGTTTGTTCCTTAGTCGACATCGGCTCTCCACTGCGGATTTTAGCCATCAATTTCTTCAATAATTTCGTACCCTTCTTCACCTGATTCCAATTTTAAGCATAAGTAAATATATTTTCAATACTTTCAAACAACAAGGAAGTATAAGAGAAGACATTTTCTTACCACATTATCCCATAACATTTTTGCTTCTTCTCCACAAATAGGCATCTCCTTCTGACCTCTCTTAGCCTCCCTCTCCTTTGCCTTCCCCTTCGCCTTATCAGTCTTAGCTTGTTGTTCTCTATTTATCACAAAAGGATGACTAATTTCTTGATAAAACCCCGTATAATCTTCATCACATGCATTTACATCTCCACCACAAGGTACACAATCACCTAAAGGTAAGTAGTAGTTACGAAGTGCATTCCAATGTCCTACCGTAGGAGTTGGTTCATGTTTTGGAACAAAATATTTCTCGGTGTTCTTTGTTCCTTGAACCACCAAATTGAAATTTTCATTCTCCACGTCGGGATCCATTTGGACACAACAAAGTTGTCTTAGTATTCTCCTTGGATTATATATTGCGTAGCCATTAGGATACCAAATTGGTCCATAGTATGCCGAGACGGTAGAGAAACCATTCATATCTTCTTCATCTACAGGGACATCATCGGGTACGGCGTATGGGTGAAATACCACATCGTTCACCGTAAGTTTATCCAATTTCTCCCTCAACGAAGTCAACTGCTCTTCTTTAGACTTCTTTTGTGCGTCCAAAAACAACCATTTTCCCGCTGTAGGTTCGTCATAGGGATAAGCTGTCTTTTCCCTAGCCAATCCCAATGAAGGGAAGTGGTCATAAATCCAAACCTATGCAAAAATGCGAAAGTATTAACCACATACATGAAAATTTATTTGAAAGCAGAAAATTTTGGGGAATAATTTGCTAACTAACAATGTAGAAAGTTACCTGAATAAGAGTTAAGTAACCTCCAATTTGATTTGTCTTAATCCTCGACCCTTTGCTCATCTCTCCTAGAACAAAAGCAAGCACCCCAGTGGCCCAAGAGTATTGGTTAATCTCATCGAGATTCTCCAAAAGCTGTAGATAATGTGCATCCACCCTATTTCCAGAAGTGTCTGGGAAAATGACGGTTCCTAGCTGATATAACCAATAAGCGGTGACATGATGCCTAAGGGTCTCCTGGTCCATCACCAACTTTCCTTTCTCCACCTTATTTCTTGTCCCTCCAAAGGCTTCCTTCAACTTTACCAACTTGAATTTCTTCAACCTCTTCTTAAAGGCTCCATTTGTTTCTCTTGGATTATACTCATCGCCACGTTTAGGGGACCTCACAGAACGTCTAAACTCACATTGAGCCTTTCTTGCATCCCATCCTAGACATTTTAGAGCCAATTCTTCAAGAGCTTCATAATGCATCGAGGGGTTGTAGCCTTCTCGAAGACATTTACCTTCCACTGGTAAGCCGGTTATTCTCGAGCAATCGTCGGGAGTAATTCCCATCTCGCCAAATGGAAGATGAATTGTATATGTCTCGGGATAGTACCTCTCGAGAAATGCGGATACGGCAACAACGTCAAAATCCGCATGTGCATCCTATATAGCTCTCCATAAAACACACTCTTTCACCTTTGATTGAAAATCGTCACACTCCAAAGATAGATCCCATTTGGACGCCTTTTGACGCCGAATAAGACGTACTGCATCATTATGATCCTACGAAAAAAAACATAACATTATTAATACTTGACAAAACATGTCCCAAAAAAAAAACATTTTGTTAGGTAAAAATGAACTTAAAGAATACCTTTGTCGCATAGATCTTCGCAGCCCATGAGTGTTTGTAGCCAAACAAGGTGGCCCCTCCATCATTTGGAGTACCATAAGTTGGGTTCACTGGTGGCAAACACAAATTATCAGGGGGAATGTGTGAGTATCTATCACAAGGCGGCTTCGGCTTCTTTTTCTCTTTAACAGGAACAATTTCTTGCTCTTCTTGCTCTTCCTCCTCTTCTTCCTCTTCCTCCTCTTCCTCCTCTCCCTCCTCTTCTTCCTCTCCCTCTTCTTCATCATCCTTCTCTTCCTCTTGTCCTTCTCCTTCTTTTCCCTGTCCTTGTTCTTCTTCCTCTACATTCTCAACATGTTCTCTTTGTTGTTCAACCTCTTCATTTCCTTGGTCTTCATTTCCTTGCTCTTCTTCATCATCATTCTCTTCTTCAATAACATTATCAATTGTATTCTCCATCACCTCCTGATTGACTTCCTGTAATGATCCCCCTCCATGTTTTGCATTTTTGGTACCACGGTTTCGGAAATCCAGATGTATCCTACCGCGAGGTGTTGGAGTTCTCAAATCTTCGTCTACGTGGGTATTAGATTTTTTCCCTTTGTTCCTAATGAATGAAAACCACATTATTACCTAAACAGAATATTGTCTTATCAAATAAAGATGAACATGGGATTACATCAAACACACAATGTTAACAGGCTAAAGTTCGGTTATCTGGTATAAGTTGAGAGGTAACCGAACTACAAGTTTGTATGTGACAGATCAAAGTTCGGTTACCACATAGAAAGTGCGACGTAACCAAACTATATTTTATCAAAGTTCGGTTACCTATATAAATTTATCGAGGTAACCGAACTCATATTTTTCATATACAGAAGGAGTTCGGTTACGTTATTTTTTTGCGAGCTTACCGAACTTCATAGTTCGGTTACCTTAAAATTACTAATTGGCCAAACTGTTCTTCATATTGAAAGTTCGGTTACCTATATAAATTTATCGACTAAACCGAACTCAAATTTTTCATATAAAGAAGGAGTTCGGTTACGTATTTTTTTTGCGAGCTTACCGAACTTCATAGTTCGGTTACCTTAAAATTACTAATTCGCCGAACTGTTCTTCATATTCAAAGTTCGGTTACCAAATTCTAGGGTTTTAAATTTTTCTCCTAGCCGAAATCTCTACTGTAACTTTCATTTTCAGTGGTTTTTGATGATTTCTTCAACAAAAAACGATTCAAAGGAATGGGTACGAAGGAAATTACCTGCGGATTTTCATTTTGAGGGAATCAGACTCCTTGGTTGATGTTTGATGCTTCAATTCGTCTCCCAACTTTGCTTGAAGTTGTTTATCAACTTCAAATTGATTTGGGAGATTCGCTATGCTAGCCAGACCCGGACTCAATCCTGGAATTCTTGGTGTCTGCTTAGAACGCATTGTTTTATAAAATTGATTAATCGACGATGAATTTTTTCAAATCGACGATGTATACGAAGAAGAGGAGAAGAAGAAGAAGAAGAGGAGAAGAAGAAGAAGAAGAGGAGAATAAAAAAAATGTGTTTTAAAACTGATTTTTGGTTTTTATTTAGGGGTTAGATTAGTGGGTAGTGGTTAAATTAGTGGGTTATTAGGATTAGTTATAACCTTAATTAGGATAAGGGCAGATTAGTCTTCCCTAATCTTTTAGGACACCCCTTAAAATTTTGGGTGGACATTTGAATAAGAAAGTAGTCCCCCACTGTTTTGGGCTAGTCCCCAAAACATTGTTCATTTTTTGTATTATCAAAAACAAACCTAATACAAAAACAATTGGTCTTGGAAGCCAGCTGGTCAAGGTGTGCAACGCTAAGCTGGCTGCGCCCATGATTACATGGTCGGATCATCTACTAGCTCATGATAATTGTTTTTTTATAAAAAAAAACTATAATAACGTTAGCTCATCTACACTGAGGTCGGATCATCTACTAGTATCTGGCCACACTGTTCCAAAGAGAAAATATCTCGGAATTGACTCATTACATGCAAATTTTACTTACTACATTTAAAAAAAAGAAAAAAGAAATTGAGCGAACTTACGAGGAGAATTCATTAATCAAAGAAAAAAAAAAAAAAAATTAAACACAAAGAAGGGACCGAACCAATACTCCTCAAGAAAGAAAGGAAAGAGTGCAACGAGGAAAAAGAAAAAATAACGAAATCTATATGTGGGCATGACGATTCTGTCACCCCCCACTACTGCTCTTAAGAAACCCGGAGAAGAGTTCCATCAAAAGTAAGAATCTGAGTTCCCATCTTATTTCGCCAAAGTGTCAGCATGAGTGTTGCCCTCCCTTAAATATGCTAAAATCGTACCGTGCTAGGATACTGTAAAAAAATATATCTCATTGAGTCCTGAAAAGCCATGGCACCAAATCTTTATTACAAACTGCTACAATAATGTTCATAGAGTTACATTCAAACCAGATACGCCTAATATTGTACTGTTGATGTAACATCCCGTGTTTTTATCATGGCGCATGCTCAAAGATGCGTCATGGCCTGAGATGAAGCTTCATCCAAAGCTTCCGTTGCGTAATAAGATGCACATTTGGCACATTGCGTTGGAATATTGGCTAAAGGACAATAACACGCCAAAATGGCGCATTATGTTGGGTAGATAGCCTTGAGCAAATCTAGTGCTAACATAGCACATTACCATGTTATTGGCCTAGGGCCAATATCGCATTACTGTGTTGCATTAGGCCAGAGCAGGCTGGCTTAGGAAATGTTCAGCCATCATGGCCGTACACTGGAATTGGCTTATGGGTAAGAACTGAGAGTACAACCATCATGGCCGATTATTCAGAAATACATGGCAACGGCAATGGATAGTGAAGCAAGCACTTCAAAAATGGTACTTGGTGAATGTCATTTTCCTCCCCGAATCTAAGTTGTAAAAATGTCCTTAAGACATATATAGGGAGGGGTAGCTGGTTGAAGGTGCATATGCAGACTATGCGCCAAGTAAGCTCCATAGCTTAGCCGAAAGAGGATAAATGATGCTTAGGCCTCATTTATAGCTGCGTAGCCTTGCCAATGGAGCATATTAAGCATAGGCATTACTATGCCATGCCACGGACTCTGTAATGCGCAACCTTTGTGCATTCGGAACGACTTACACGGACTTGGCCATTACCATTATTGCTTGGCCACAGCCTTGCAAACGAGTTTTCTTAAGTTTCTTGTCCCTTCGGGTTAAGGTAGGGAAGGGTACGTAGGCAGCCACAGTGAGTTGCAGCATTGCCGGTCCAGCATTTTGTCGCTCATATCATCTAATTGTGAGATGATTGCGGCATATTGGCCTCTCATATCATCTGGCTCGGTATTGCGATACAAGAGATGATTGTGGCCACACTTGGTTAGGCAAGTTGCATGTCATTCACTAGACGCGCGCTCATACTACCTATCAAGCTATACGGAGTTGGCATATGCACCAATGGCGCACTGGGCATAGCCAGGAAAGTAAGTTACACCAATATGCAAGTTAGAGGAGCTTGCATAAGCTTAAGGAAAGCACGGCATGAGCCTGATTGATGCACCCTTGGAACGAGAAAGACAAGTGCATGCTTTCAGTGATGCCTAAGCTAAGTAAAGAGGTGGAATTAGGCCTACAATGGCCAATGCGTAAGTTCAAGGCATTTATGCCTAGAAAGGACTCAAGAGCCAGTGATGCATCAAATAATGTGTCGGCACTAGCATCAATGGCTTTAAACCCTTCGCAGAACAAGGGTAAGTTGGAATGGTGTGGAAGTTAAGTTAGCGGCATCATGCTTGTCGAGCATGCTTGCAAGGGCAAATGAACGTGCATTTGCTTAGTTTTAAGGCTCGATTAGTAGCATCTGAATGGCGCTTTGGGGAAGTTATGTCTTGCGCACCCAGGCGTGCTAGGCGTAATTTTCCGGTCCGTAGTTGGTATCAGAGTAAGTTCCGTGATAACTCTAGGGACTGTGCGGAGTGGACTCATTAGCGAGTATCTTCATTGAATGGAAACCTTAAAGTTGGAGAGTATGCGCGAAAAGAGTTTGTAGTTGCTATGCCAGTTACTTTGCGAATCGAGTTGTGCTTGTTTAAGTACTGTAAGTTTTCCTGGCCTAAGTGGCACCCCACTTACGAGTGGATATCTGAAAGATCGTTCAGAACGGTAGGCATACAACTGGACTAATCATCCCCACACGTTGGAAACTGGCCATTGGTGTGCATTGTGTGGACGGTGGGAAACTGGATCCTGTTCCATACCGTACTACAAAAATAAGTCGCATGTTGCGTTATACTAGTGCCAAATCTTTGGCACCAACCTTGTGAACCTTAGGACTCTGAAAAAGCAGGGGTCTAACAACCACACTTGCTAGTTCGACCGAGCAGTGTTCTAACAGACTCCTTAGCGTGTAATATGGGATTTCCGCATATGATACCTTGTTGAGATATCCTTCGGCAACTGGCCAAATTGATATTCTTGGTAATGTTGTGGACTCTTTTTGGATTCATGGGTATGCGGTATGGGACGTTTTCTTACAAGGTCCTAATTGACATTCCATGACAAACTGAAGAAACCTTGCGTGATTTCTGAGCATCTGGTATGAGACTTTTGCTCAAGAATCCAAACCGAAAAGTTTGTCCACGATAGTTTTGTTTTAAATTCGGGGAACGAAATTCTTTAAAGGGGTAAATGATGTAACACCCCATATTTTTAGCAGGGTGCATGCTCAAAGATGCGCCGTGGCCTGAGATGAAGCTTCATCCAAAGCTTTCGTTGCGTAATAAGATGCACATTTGGCCTAGGGCCAATATGGTGCCAAAATGGCACATTATGTTGGAATATTGGCTAAAAAGGCCAATAACACGCCAAAATGGCGCATTATGTTGGGCATATCGGTCAAGTCAAATATGGCACCAAGAGGGTGCAATCTACAAGCTATATTGGCCTGAAGCCAATCATGGCGCATTTGGGTAAGCTATATTGGCCAAAGGCTAATCTCGCATAAAATGGTGCATTAGGCTAGTTGGGTAGATGATCTTGAACAAAGCTAGTGCTAACATAACACATTACCATGTCATTGGCCTAGGGGCAATATCACATTACTGTGTTGCATTAGACTAGAACAGGCTGGCTTAGGAAATGTTCAGCCATCATGGCCGGACACTGGAATTGGCTTATGGGCTAGAACTGAATGTACATCCATTATGGCCGGTTATTCAGAAATACATGGCAGCGTCCATGAATAGTGAAGCAAGCACCTAAAAATTGTACTTGGTGAATGTCATTTTTCTACCCTAATCTAAGTTGTAAAAATATCCTTAAGACATATGTATGGAGGGGTAGTTGGTTGAAGGTGCATATGCAGACTATGCGTCAAGTAAGCTTCATAGCTTAGCCGAAAGAGCATAAATGATGCTTAGGCCTCATTTATAGCTGCGTAGCCTTGCCAATGGAGTATTTTAAGCATGGGCATTATTATGCAGCCATGTCACGGACTCCGTAATGCGCAACCTTTGTACATTTTGATGGCACGGCACGGATTAAGACATTAGCATTATTGCTTGGCCATGGCCTTGCAAACGAGTTGGCTTAAGTTGTTTATCCCTTTGATGATAAACTACGGTCAGTGCTTGATTCCTTTAGGGTAGGGAAGGGTACGTAGGCAGTGAAAAAGCGGGGGTACAACTACCTCACCCTATATTTCTCTTAGCAATCTGTATGGACTAATTCCAATATACTTTCAAGAGAATCAACTAGACAGTCAGACTCAATCTTAAGAAAAAGTATATCAAAGAGTTATATCTCAATTTCTCGATTCAATCCGCAATCAAACAAATAGGAATTTGCGAGCCTGATTGAATACAAGAGAAATAACTTGATCGGTACCAAAGACCAATGTTCAAGGATCAATCAATTTCAATCAACAACCAAAGGTTGGATTTACAAATTGATCGATTCAATGCACAACCTGTGATATTTCAATTATATAACAAAATATAATGCGGAAAAGAAATAACACATACACCAGAAGTTTTGTTAACGAGGAAACCGCAAATGCAGAAAACCCCCGGGACCTAGTCCATATTTGAACACCACACTGTGTTAAGCCGTTACTGACACTAGCCTACTACAAAGATAACTTCGGTATGGAATGTAGTTGAACCCTAATCAATATCACACTGATTCAAGGTACAGTCGCGTTCCTTACGTCTCTGATCCCATCAGGATACTACGCACTTGATTCCCTTAGCTGATCTCACCCACAACTAAGAGTTGCTACGACCCAAAGTCGAAGACTTGATAAACAAATTTGTCTCACACAGAAAAATCTATTGAATAGATAAATCTTTCTCCCACAGATATACCTACGAGTTTTTGTTCCGTCTTTTGATAAATCAAGATGAACATGAACCAATTGATAGCCCGGACTTATATTCCCAAAGAACACCCTAGTATTATCAATCACCTCACAATAATCTTAATCGATTAACGAAAAAAGATAATGTGGAATCACAAACGATGAGACGAAGGTGTTTGTGACTACTTTTCTATCTTGCCTATCGGAGATATAAATATCAAGCCAATCTTACGATTGTACTCAATCACGATAGAAAATAGCAAGATGAGATCACGCAACTACAGAGAAAATAGTTGGGTCTGGCTTCACAATCCCAATGAAGTCTTTAAGTCGTTAACCTTCAGGGTTTTGTGAAAAACCTAAGGTTAAAAGAGAATCGACTCTAGCTTATACAACTAGTATCACATAGGAGGTGTGGGGATTAGGTTTCCCAGTTGCTAGAGTTCTCCTTTATATAGATTTCAAATCAGTGTTTGCAATCTAAGTTACCTTGGTAACAAAGCATTCAATATTCACCGTTAGATGAAAACCTGATTAGATTCAAGCTAATATCTTTCAACCGTTAGATCGAACTTAGCTTGTTATACACAAATGAAATGTTCCTTCATTTAGGTTTGGGTAACTGTACCTAAACGTGTACACTTAGTCGGTTCAACAATAATTAACCAATGGTTAGCCATATGAGCACTTTCATATCAACCTTATTCATCTTTACCCTAGTTCAAATGACTCAAATGAACTAGTTAGAGAGTTGTTCAATTGCTTAGATCTTGTAGAAATATACAAGACACAATCGATTTTGATTCACTCGAATCAATTCATGAACATTATAGCCACGGTTTGCAAATATTGCATTTCTTATTATATAAATGTTTTAGTTCATGAACAAACCGATTTTAGAAAGTAACCTTCTTAAGTATGCAAACAGGTACGCATACTAAAGTATCCGGATTGAGTTTTTTTTTTCACTTCCAAACTCCAGCAGAAATTCACAGACATGAAACTTCCGCCAGTATGCGTACGGGTACGCATACTTACCCGGATTTCCAACAACCGCTAGTACGCATACGGGTATGCATACTTTAGGTTCTCGGTTTTGGACTTTTACACAAATGTGAGAACACACTATGTTTATATCCAAACATGGTCACTTGTTCTAAACTCTCATTTCAATCATTGAAACTTTCTTAGAGGATGTTAAAATAGTTGTTATACACAAACTATTTTCATCAAAGCGATTTTCAAGTTATTGAAATAATCAACATGACTTTCGTCACGAGTAAAGATGAACTTGGCTAAAGCGAAAGCTTACCAACACATATTTCGAGAAATAGATAAGCGAGATAAACTCGGCTCTAAATAGCAAATGTGTATTATTGAAGTCTATATAGCAATACGACTTTTGTCTCAAAATAGGAGATAGAATAGATAAACTTTTGAGTGATAGATAAGTTCAAGTCTCCATATACCTTTTGTTGATGAAGTTCCGCAAGTTCCCTTGAGTAGTTCTTCTTCTTCATTCGATGAGCGCCCGTGGATTCTAAAGCTCAACTACACTTACTATCTAAAGCAATGCCCTAATCCGAGACTTAGCTATAAGTAGACTAGAAATAAAGACTTATAGTTTTGGAAACTAAACTTGACAAACAAGCTTGAGATAGCAACGCTTGCGAGTTCGACCGAGCAATGCTCTAACAAGAAGCAATAATGATTGCAGCATTGTCGGTCCTGCACTTTGTCGCTCATGTCATCTAATTGCGAGATGATTACGGTATATTGGCATGTCATATCACCTGGCTCGGTATTGCGATGCAAGAGATGATTGTGTCCACACTTGGTGAGAAAATTTGCATGCCATTCACTAGATGTGCTCTCATACTGCCTATCAAGTTACACGGAGTTGGCATATGCACCAATGGCGCATTGAGCATGGCTAGGAAAGTAAGTTACACCAATATGCAAGTTAGAGATGCTTGCATAATCCTAAGGAAAGTACGAAACGAGCCTGATTGATGCACCCTTGGCATGAACAAGACAAGTGCATTTATGCCTATAAAGGACTCGAGAGCCAGTGATGCATCAAATAATGCATCGACACTAGTCTCAATGGCTTTAAACCCTTCGCAGAACAAGGGTAAGTTGGAACGGTGTCGAAGTTAAGTTAGCAGCATCATGCTTGTTGAGAATGCTTGTAAGGACAAATGAACGTGCATTTGCCTAGTTTTAATGCCCGATTAGTAGCATCAGAATGACGCATCGGTGAAGTTAAGGCTTGCGCGCCCAGGCGTGCTAGGCGTAATTTTTCGGTCCATCACAATTGAGATATTTTAAAAGCATGAACGATACCCCGAAATTCTGCTATTACCGAAGTATTCATTCCCAGGTGCATTGTAAAACATCTCATCGTCAGTTCTAAATGATTACGAAGTACTACTCTACACCCGTCCCTGTTAGAGCATTGCTCGGTCGAACTCGCAAGCATTGCTATCTAAAGCTTGTTTGTCAATTTTAGTTGATCAAAACTATAGTCTTGATTTCTATTCTACCAATAGGTGTTTCGGACTAGGATAAATTGTGTAGTTGAGCTTTAGACTTCACAGTGCTTACAACTGAAGACGAAGATCTACTGAAGAACTCAGAGGAACTTCATCAACAAAAAGTATGTGGATACTAAAACTATTCTATCACTCATAAAGTCTATTATATTCTTACATATCTCTTATTGAGACAAGTCGTATATGATATAGTCTTTCATATCATACACATTTGATATTTCGAGCTGAGTATAACTCGCTTATCTATTTCTTGAAATATGTTGGTACCTTTCTGTCTTAGCTACATTCATAATCATTCTTGACTTTATGTCAAAAGATGATCATGCGGAAATTTCCTTGAAACATCTTACATGATTTGTGTGAGACAATCATTTGATGTCAACTTGGAAAGTTTCGTATTGATTATTCAATCACTTGAGAATTGCTTATTTGCTAATGGTATGTATGAGACATCCATTGTCGTCTTCTAAGAATGTTTCAATGATTGAATTGGGAGTTTAGAGCTAAAACCTTTGTCTGGAAAACCATCAATGTATGCTTACTTAGGTACAATTTGTGTTGATAAGGTTCAGGTCTGGAAACCAGGTATGCATACCTGTTCGCATACGGTTTCAACTGTGAAAATCCGGGAACCAAGTACGTGTACTCGTTCACAAACAGTTTTACCTGAGGTTGGGTCCGTAACTACAGTATGCATACCCGTTCGCATACTGTTGGTCAAGACCAACTTTCCAGAACTTGAGTATGCATACCCGTTCGCATACTTGAGTGGTTAAAGTTCTAAAATCGGCAAAGTATGTTTTCATACTCATGAACAAAATATATTTATATAATAAGGAATGCAATCTTTGCAAACCATGGGTTTGAATGTTCATGAATTGATTCCTTCGAATCAATCCGATTTTACTTTTATTCGTTCAAATATTTTACTATAAGATAATGAACAATTGAACAAATATATGAAGAACACAATTAGATCCTTTGATTATCTTTGATTATCATAAGTTGATCTAGATGTTTTAGATGAATGTGTATTAGACAAAAGTGTTCATATGGCTAACTTTGGTTAACTATTGTTGAACCAACAAATGTACACGGTTAGGTACGGTTGCCCATATCTAAATGAAGTATATTTCATTTGTGTGTGACAAGCTAAGTCCACCTAATGATGGAGAGATATTGCTTTGGTTTCAAGCAAAACTTAGTTTGCATCTTAAATCAGGATATCATCTAACGGTTAATAATGAATGCTTTGTTTCTAAGCAAACTAAGCAAACCCTAATTTGAAGACTATATAAGGGAGAACTCTAGCAACTAGGAAACCTAATCCTCACACCTCCTGTGTGATACTAGTTGCGACTAGAGTCGATTCTCCTTTAACCTTGGGTTTATTCCAAAACCGTGTAGGTTAACGACTTAAAGACTTCATTGGGATTCTGAAGCCAGATCTAACTATTTTCTTTGTAGTTGCGTATTCTGATCTTACCTGTTCTATCGTATTAAGTACTATCTTCTCTAAGATTAAATCGATAATTATCTCCGATAGGTAAGATATAAAAAGTAATCACAAAGCTCTTCGTCTCATTCTTTGTGATTCCACAATAACTTGTTATACTACCATATAGTTAAAGTATTGTGAGGTGATTGATATTTCTATGCTGTTCTTCGGGAATATAAGATCGGATTATCAACTGGTTCCTGTGCACCTTGATTTTTCATAAGACGGAACAAAACTTCATAGGTATTTTTGTGGGAGACAGATTTATCTATCTTAATAGACTTTTATGTTGGAGACAGGCTGGTTTATAAGTCTTCGACTTTGGATCGTGGCACCTTTAGTTGTGGGTGAGATCAGCTAAGGGAATCAAGTGCGTAAAGTCCTGCTGGGATTCAGAGGCGTAAGGAACGCGACTGTACCTTGATCAGTGTGAGATTGGTTAGGGCTCAACTACATTCCAGTCCGAAGTTAATCTTGTAGTAGGCTAGTGTCTGTAGCAGCTTAATACAGTGTGGTGTTCAATCTTGACTAGGTCCCGGGGTTTTTCTGTTTTGCGGTTTCCTCGTTAACAAAATTTCTGGTGTCTGTGTTATTTCTTTTCCTCATTATATTTGTTTATATAATTTAAATATCACAGGTTGTGCGTAGTTCAATCAATTAGTAAATCCAACATTTGGTTGCTGATTGAAATTGATTGACACTTGGATATTGGTCTTTGGTACCATCCAAGTTATTTCTCATAATCAATCAGGCTCACAGATTCCTATCTGTTCGATTGCAGATTGATTTAGGAAATAGAGATATAACTCTTGGACACTTTTTCCGTGATTGAGTCTTAATGTCTAATTGACTCTCTTGGAATTGTATTGGAGTTTTCCATACAGATTGCCTAGCGAAATAGTGGGTGTGGTTGTTATACCCCTGCGTTTTCAATTGGTATCAGAGCAGGCAAACACGATAAACCTAATAAGTTTGTGTTTGTGTATTCCTTAAGAGTGCTCTTATGGGAAATCACTTTGGGAAATTTGTTATGGGCATCTGTAGCACACACCAGAAGTTCCTAAAGATTGTTTATAGTTTATCTTCTTCAAGACCTCTGGTCCCGCAAGATAATCTCGAGTCGTCTGAGACATTAAAACTCCTAGATGATAAAAAACAATCTAAAAGAAAAAATAAAGGTTCCTTTATGAAGGTGCGTTCCAGGAAACGTGTGAACAAAAGCTCAAAGATATGGAACCTCACTAGACTTCTTCTGAATCTTTTTGAGGAATACTATCATGATGGTCCTTTTGACAAATACCTATTCAAGGCTTTTGAAAATGTGTTTAAGTCACTGGAAAGACTAATTTCGATTAAGGAAAAGATTGATGCTGGTAAAAGTTCTTATTCTGTCATTTCAGGTACTCTTGTCATGCAGACAAGTCTTGTTAACAACCCAGTTGAAATGGATAAAAAGATTTCCGATGTGGGAGTTACAAGTTCTAAATGTCAGAATACTCCATTCCTTAATCATAAGAAAAAGGAGTCAAAAAGATCAATAAACCTTGAATATCATCATTACTATGATTATTCTTCCGGTACAGTTCAGAAATATCGACCAGAGATGGTGCGCAGAGTTCCTTCTGCCGATCTAGCTTCTTGGTAACAAGATTGGCTCCACCCCATCTGTATATAACTTGAGATGGGGCAAGTAACGGTCTGACTACTTCTGTGTCTGTATATTATGGGTTAGTTTTGCTTTTATTTATTTATTTTTAAAAAAATTTCTTTGTGACAATTTTTCTGTTCACCTAAAAATATTTTTAGTTTTCTACTATAATATTTCCCAGGGTGAAAAACTCACGGTTCAGGATCTAGTATTGGAATCATGTTTCCTTTCTGGCTCTCCGAACCAGTACGGGACCAAGACCATTCGGGTATTTAAAGGCTACAGTACGCATACCCTTATTCATCTTCTTCCTGTCCGCGTACGAAAACGACAGTTCTTCTAGGGTTCCCATATCAACTCCATTAAAACCAAGTTTG
This sequence comes from Papaver atlanticum, assembly GCA_023531105.1. Classification (NCBI taxonomy): domain Eukaryota; kingdom Viridiplantae; phylum Streptophyta; class Magnoliopsida; order Ranunculales; family Papaveraceae; genus Papaver; species Papaver atlanticum. The sequence goes on along the minus strand of JAJJMB010006318.1, from coordinate 1,142,455 downwards.
AGGTCAAAAAGAGGCAAAAGGCTTTTCTTCTCACAAGAAGCATATCAAGTAAGATTTTCCTTCTCTTATCCTTCTCAATTTCTAGGTTACATGGGGAAAGTAAATTGTGATGATGAGAATTCAAAGAAGATGTCAAAAAATCCTTGTTCATCCTCTTCTATGAAATTGAACACACATAGTGACCAAGGCTCTATTAGACTTGTATTTATTAATAATTCTAGTAGTGAGACTTTTGAAAATATTTTTTTAGTGAATTTATATTAGAGAAGAAATTGGTTGAGGAAAGTGGTCATAAAGAAGATTTGATGTGTTTTAAGAAGTATAAGCTTGGTATCATCTTTAATGGTTTTGGTGAAGGTTTTGACACTCTTACAAGAGTCTTTTATGCTAACATCCATGATGTTAACCTTGAAAAATTGGAGTTCAAGACTATGATAAATAGGAAAAAGATTCTAGTTAATAGAGAGTTCATTTCAAAGATTACCAAAATTCCGTTGGGTAATTTTCGCCTTCCTAGGCCAAGAGGAGAAAGACCATCATATGAAACCATTTCAAATGGTCTTTGTGGCAAGAGTTGATCGGATTGAAGGGAAATTTCCTACCCATGATCTTAGTCTTGCTTTGATGTTTTTCTGAAAACTTGGTATTTCTAATCTTTGTCCTTCCACAATTGAGAATTCTCGATAGAGTCGTGACTTTGCGGAGTTGGTCTATTTCCTTGAGATGGGTGCACAACGTCTTGATATTTGTGTATTTATCATTCTTCAAATGGTATCAATGACTTCATCTAACAGGAAGTTAGACTTTCCATGCTTGATTGGGCTAATATGTAGTGCACATTCCATTGATCCCATTGGTAACTCCATTGGTACTCCCAAAGTTGTTCGTTCTTGTACCTTCAAACGTATGAAAGCGAATCTTTACAAAAGGAAAAGATGTGGTTCTCCTGACGGTTCTTGTGATCCTACCACCTTGAGTATTCTTCATCAAATTAACAAGGGTGTTTGTAAGATCGATTCAAAGGTAAAATGCGTGCAAGAACAATTACTTGTAATTGCTACAGAGTTTCCCGAAATCATGGAGGAAATGGAAAAAGTTCAAGCTTCTTGGATGGATTCCGAAAGTGAAGATGATGTTTAGATTCCTTAACTATTGTCTTCTTATTTTGTCTAGAAAACTTCTGGTTTAAGAATTTATTTTCTTATGTTTAATAAGAATAACTAGAGTTTGGTATAGCCATTATTGTGATTACACATAGCTATTGTCAATGTTTTTATCATCTTGAATTGTTTTTAGATTTATTTATTTATATTCTAAAATTTAAAAAGATGATTTTGCAGTATTAATCTTTATTGGTTTTATATATTTCAAAAATAATATTGTATGGGATATGTGTTTTGCGTCCGTGAACTGTGATTATTCTATACATGATCAAAAGTTAAGTCTATTGTGTCATTATGCAAATATTGATGGAAAATAGAATGAACTTTTTAATTATATGTCAAAGATTAAATCTATGGTATCATTATGCAAATTTTGATGAAAAATAGAATGAATCTTTGTATATTCCGTAGTATTGATCTTTCTCGGATCCACTCTTTTGTGAATGTACTCTATGGCTCCGTAAGTTTTCTTATGTTGAGCAAATCCGATTAAATTAATCTATGAGGTTCCTTGTGGATTAATTTAGTTGAGTTTTCTGGATACAAATTTATGTTTCATGTAATTTGTTAATGTCCAAAGAAATACTTATTTTCTTGTAAAAGTAAGGTCGCTCTTGTTATTCTCTTGGGAATGACATTTTATGGGGGGGATTCTTAATTGAACTTGTGCTTAATTGCCAAATCTTTGTGAGGAGTGCGGCTGTGGAATATTGTAGGAGTTATCTTGTATCTTTATTAACTCCTTGATGAATACACTAAGTTTCGACTATGCGAAATCATCGAAACAAAGTTGATATGTTCTCTTTTAGTCATGAAGTATCTCTATGATAATTTCATTATGATCCCATAATTTTTGTACCTTTGCCAATTTATATTGACAAAAAGGGGGAGAATCATTTTTGTAGTTCACACTATATACATATGGTTTACGGATCATTATGTAAGGGGGAGTGGTTTTCATTGTGAGATGAAGTATTGACTAAGGGGGAGTGATATGTATCACCATAGTATTATTGTCAAAGTTGTGGTATAATTGAACTTTAATGCTGTGTAATAATACTATGACACTGTATTACAATACAAAAAACTATCTTGTTGGGTATTGTTATAGCGACGGATCTTCAACAATGCTGCTGAGTCGAACACATTCAGAATAAATTGTTTACTTGGAGCGGCGAAGAATTCAAGTAATGTTGAAGAACCAAGGAAATCAAACATGATAGATGAGAAGCTACAAAGTCTTATTTATTTTGTAATCCATATATATTGATAGTTTTGTCACTAAAATTGACAAAGGGGGAGATTGTTAGAGCATTGCTCGGTCGAACTCGCAAGCGTTGCTATCTCAAGCTTGTTTGTCAAGTTTAGTTGATCAAAAATATAGTCTTGATTTCTAGTCTACGAATAGGGGTTTCGGACTAGGATAAATTGTGTAGTTGAGATTTAGACTTCACGGCGCTTACAACTGAAGACGAAGATCTACTGAAGAACTCTGAGGAACTTCATCAACAAAAGGTATGTGGAGACTAAAACTTTTCTATCACTCATAAAGTCTATTCTATTCTTACATATCTCCTATTGAGACAAGTCGTATATGATATAGTCTTTCATATCATACACATTTGATATTTCGAGCTGAGTATAACTCGCTTATCTATTTCTCGAAATATGTTGGTAGCTTTCTGTCTTAGCTACATTCATCATTCTTGACTTTCTGTCAAAAGACGATCATGTGGAAATTGCCTTGAAACATCTTACATGATTTGTGTGAGATAATCATTTGATGTTGACTTGGAAAGTTTCATATTGATCATTAAATCACTTGAGAATTTCTTATTAGCTAATGATATGTGTGAGACATCCATTGTTGTCTTCTAAGAATGTTTCAATGATTGAATTGGGAGTTTAGAGCTAAAACCTTTGTCTGGAAAACCATCACAGTATGCGTACTTAGGTACAAACTGTGTTGATAAGGTTCAGGTCCGGAAACCAGGTATACTTACCCGTTCGCATACGGTTTCAACTGTGAAAGTCTAGGAACCAAGAACGTGTACCCGTTCGCAAACAGTTTTACCTGAGGTTGGGTCTGTAACTACAGTATGCATACCCGTTCATATACTGTTGGTTAAGACTAACTTTCCGGAACTTGAGTATGCATACCCGTTTGCATACTTGAGTGGTTCAAGTTCTAAAATCGGCAAAGTATGTTTTCATACTCATGAACAAAATATATTTATATAATAAGGAATGCAATCTTTGCAAACCATGGGTTTGAATGTTCATGAATTGATTCCTTCGAATCAATCCGATTTTGCTTCGATTCGTTCATGTATTTTACTATAAGATAATGAACAATTGAACAACTCTATGAAGAACACAATTAGATCCTTTGATTATCTTTGATCATCATAAGTTGATCTAGATGTGTTAGATGAATGTGGATTAGACAAAAGTGTTCATATGGCTAACTTTGGTTAACTATTGTTGAACCAACAAATGTACACGTTTAGGTACAGTTTCCCATATCTAAATGAAGTATATTTCATTTGTGCGTGACAAGCTAAGTCCATCTAACGGTGGAGTGATATTGATTTGGTTTCAATGAAAACTTAGTTTGCATCTTAAATCAGGATTTCATCTAACAGTGAATAATGAATGCTTTGTTTCTAAGCAAACTAAGCAAACCCTGATTTGAAGACTATATAAGGGAGAACTCTAGCAACTGGTAAACCTAATCCCCACACCTCCTGTATGATACTAGTTGCGACTAGAATCAATTCTACTTTAACCTTGGGTTTATTCCAAAACCGTGTAAGTTAACGACTTAAAGACTTCATTGGGATTCTGAAGCCAGATCCAACTATTTTCTCTGTAGTTGCGTATTCTGATCTTACTTGTTCTATCATATTGAGTACTATCTTCTCTAAGATTAACTCGAGAATTATCTCCGATAGGTAAGATATAAAAAGTAATCACAAAGCTCTTCGTCTCATTCTTTGTGATTCCACAATAATTTGTTTTACTACCATATAGTTAAGTTATTGTGAGGTGATTGATATTGCTAGGATGTTCTTCGGGAATATAAGATCGGATTATCAATTGGTTCCTGTGCACTTTGATTTATCATAAGACGGAACAAAACTTCATAGGTATTTCTGTGGGAGACAGATTTATCTATCTTAATAGACTTTTCTGTGGGAGACAGATTGGTTTATAAGTCTTCGACTTTGGGTCGTAGCAACTCTTAGTTGTGGGTGAGATCAGCTAAGGGAATCAAGTACCTAGAGTCCTGCTGGGATTCAGAGGTGTAAGGAACACGACTGTACCTTGATAAGTGTGAGATTGGTAAGGGCTCAACTACATTCCAGTATGAAGTTAATCTTGTAGTAGGATAGTTTATGTAGCGGCTTAATATAGTGCGGTATTTAATCTAGACTAGGTCCTGGGGTTTTTATGCATTTACGGTTTCCTCGTTAACAAAATTCTGGTGTCTCTGTTATTTCTTTTTCGCATTATATTTTTTTATATAATTGAAATATCACAGGTTGTGCGTAGTTCAATCAATTAGTAAATCCAACCTTTGGTTGTTGATTGAAATTGATTGACACTTGGATATTGGTCTTTGGTACCATCCAAGTTATTTTTCATAATCAATTAGGCTCACAGATTCTTATATGTTCGATTGCAGATTTATTTGGGAAATAAATATATAACTCTTGGATACTTTTTCCGTGATTGAGTCTGACGGTCTAGTTGACTCTCTTGGAATTGTATTCGACTTGTCCATACACATTGCCTAGAGAAATAGTGGGTGTGGTTGTTAGAACCCTGCGTTTTCAGTCCCTACCCCGACTCCCCAACTAGCAACCGTCGGTGTTAAACTTCATCCATCCTTCCAACGAGGGAAGTCACTTCATCAAAATAACTTTAGCAACACGTATTTCTACTGTATTAACTCTAAAGAATTTCAAAGTTTAATGATCTCACAAATAAGTATCCGTGTAACCTTTCACCGGTCCAGCCGATTTAGATATTAGGTCTTTTAACTTGCTAACACAACTTTGAATTTGCGTCACATAATTTTGAAACTTCGCTTGATTACTCATCCACTAAAGACATTAATGTATAAAAGTTTACGCACTTTCTAAGGGCTAGGATGACGTTTTACTCAGTCAAATATAACAACAACTGAACGAGACATGATTATCATAATTAAAAACAACTACAACCCATCTTTAAAAACCTCTAGCATAAGATTATTCAAACATAAGATGATCAGTAATCTCTTTTTGATAAAGAATGAGGAATATTAAACTGACATAAGCTAAATGAATATCAATATTATTTTATGTCACAAGCTTTTGGTGAAGAAGTTTCCAGATTACAGGCTCACTTCTTCGTAAAACCTTCACATCACATTGATCATTATAAATTCTGCGCGCCAACAATATTATTCTTCCCGACTAAACCCATATGCAACTTTCAAAGAAATAACTTGTGCTGCCTACCCAGATTCACGTATCTTCTAGATGGATTGCAAAATGAACTTGATTGATATCTTGAGTTAGTATACCCACTATTTATTATAGTATTTATTATAGAACAAGCCAAGACCCACCTTGAGTATACCTTGCAATTGGATCTCAAACCCATTAGATCTGCTAGTGGAAATTATAAATTTGTTCACCCTTTATAACTCCAAATTTTTTTTATACTTCCATCTCTGATTAACCACAACACGCTCGACAGTATTATAATCGAATGCTTCATGTTAAAGCGAATGCTCAGCTGGACCTACATACCTTGGTATGTCAAGTATGTGCTCATATTTTAGTTGCCAAACCTATTTCTTGATTTATCTTACTAAATTCAGCTTCGGTTTGTATATTGTTAGAGCATAGATCGGTTGAACTCACCAAGCATTGGTATGTCAAGTTTGGTTGTCATATTTTAGTATCAAAACTCATCTAGTGTCGCTTGATTAAATATTAGAGTCAACTTCGTTTAGATTAGACTAGAAAGTTTAGGAATGTTGAGACATACAAGTATTATTCCGAAGACCTGAAGAATGTGAAGAAGTAATGAAGTACAACGACGACATCATCCTTCCTCTTGAGGTTAGTAATATTGACTTGAACTGTTTCATTCCTAACGTATCTTTCAAGTCGTGATATATTGAAAACATAATTGCGAAGCTGTATATACTGTACATATTGTATATAATACTTTAGTGATGTGACATGATCATAATAGTATGATCATAGTATTAAGGAATTAGACTACAAAGTATAACACTTATCTTTTGAACTTCGTAGATATGACATCGACATAATCTTGTATATAGTGTTATGATTATGTGAATGGGTTATGGTAAAGATTTCATCTTAGGAAACAATGTTTTACATTTTTTTTAAGGAAGTACATTCATGAACTTGCTTCGTGAATCGAAAGGGAAATCAATAGGCTTATTGGTCCGGTTGTTCATTGCATATCTTTGGATGACCAATATGTGTGAGTTGGTAGAACCGATCTTAACAAGGTTATGTATCTTGGTATAACTGATCACAATGCCTAGACTTATGATTTGGTATGACCGGTCCTGGTAATTGGTGTAACCGATCCTAAGTAATCACCATGAGATGGTATGATCGATCATTGTAATTGGTGTGACCGATCCTAGTAATTGGTGTGACCGATCATAAGTGTTGTGTGACCGATCCTTGTAATTGGTGTAACCGGTCCAGGTAACTAGTGTGACCGATCACAAGTAGATACCATGTGTAGATGGAACCGATCCTTGTAACTGGTGTAACCGATCCTAGTGACTGGCGTGGACGATCACAAGTAGGTACCATATTTAGGTATAACCGATCCGAACCCATGTATGTGACTTGGTAGGAAAAATCACAACTAACCATTGTGATTTGGTATGACCAATCACATAATAGTCTTGAAATACATGCAAACTAATTCTAAACTTGTTTGGAAGTGTGGTATAACCGATTCTAATAAAGAAAATCCATGTAAATATGAAATAAGGAATTGCAGTGAAAAGATGTCAACATACTACGATCATGTGCCGAAATAAATTATGAATCTTTTAATTAAGGTTTTTAGTTTTATATGCTTTAATTACCAGCAATTAATGCATATCTTTAGAGAATAAAAATTAGTAATGTGCATTTACTAATTCGAGATTTTCTATTGAGAGATTTCGTAAATATTGGACCAACATTTATTGGAATTATGAAAACCGAATTTTGGCATTCATTGCATATCTTGAGAATATTTTCGGTTTTGGAAATTCCTTGGTGTCCAAACATCCTTGGTCTATAAATACCTAAGTTTGCATTTCTAGCAAACTATCCTAAGAGCCATGCAAACTTCATTTCTTGTTGTTTCTGTTGGAGCCGTATAATTGGAGAGGAAAGTATCCTAATTAGGTGAAATCTCTTACGACCACCCGTTTAAAGACTTCTGTGGGATCAAGAAGCTCTATGAGTACTGTTAGTGGGAAACTAGATAATTGCAATGTTATTAGTTTTCAATTTGATTTGATTGACTAACGCTTGTTGAAACTTTGATTGCACCGAGTTTGTTTATGCTTGAGAATCTTCTCTTCTGATATAAGATTCACTCAGATTAGATCAAAGTATCGACGGGATCTTTAGAACTGTTGTTAGATCTAAAGACATTCAAGTTGTGTTGTGCAGGTTTTGAAGATAAAAGAAGATTTGAAGACGAATAATATTTCTTATTAGTTTTCATATCTTGTGGATTTAGTGCACAAACCTTGATCGGCTGGGATCCAACTAGAATCAGTTTATCTTTGATAGATCTGATTGATTAGTTTTGTGAGATCGACATTCTCTATATTTCTTTTTGAGATCTATATTGATTGAGTGCGAATCTATACTTGACTATTTCGGTAGTTAAAGTTAGATTGATCTAACCAGATAAAGGAGTTTATTAGATTAAACGGAAGAGTCTTTCTCAAAGACTCATCTATATCTTTAGCAAGATTGATTAGAGTGGTTACCAAACAAATTCTTCCTTTGTTGTTTGGAATATAATCCAAAGGACTTGCTATTCACGTGCGTGACTATAGAAGTCGAAGGCGCGGGGATACTGAGGGAACTAAGTAGCTAGGGGTAGTCTGCTTGGTCTCAACTATATGAAGTTGGTATTAGATTTTGTATAGCAGCTTAATTCTGAGAGTATTCAAAACTGGACTAGGTCCCGGGATTTTTCTGCACTTGCAGTTTCCTTGTTAACAAAATCTTGTTGTGCCATTTATTTTACTTTTCCGTATTATAATTGTTTTATTATAATTAAAGTAAATTGCACTTTACGTTAACTCCGCAATACTTGATAGTGATCCTATAGAGTTTGGTTATTACCAAACCTATTATCAAGTAACACACTTTGTTGTCGTATTGTCTCGATCTTGTATCCAAAGTCAATCACACAAGTTATCTTGTTGTTGTATTGTCTCGATCTTGTATTCATAGACAATCACATGAAGTGTGAACCGAATTTTCGTATTGTCTCGACTCTGTCCATAGACGATCACATTTGGTAGAGGACTTATAGGTTGAAAAAAAAAGATTGTGGTGTATTTGGGTACATGGGTAGTAGGCTAGTGTCTGTAGCGGCTTAATACAGTTTCCCAGGGGTTTTTGCGCTATTAAGGTTTCCTCGTTAATAAAACTTCTGGCGTCTTGTGTTTTTCCTTTCCCGTATTAGATTGTTTATGATTGGATTTACACAGGTTTGTATGTATTCATTCTAAGTAGATACGTCCGTTTAATTATAATCGATTACGAGACTAGTTTCTTGTAGAATTCGTATCTTGAAATATTGATAACAAGTTTAATTACTTGGTAGAATTCCGATTGAATTATTTGGATATGACTAGATTGATCTTGGATTTTGATTTTTGAGATTGTCCAAGTACTCAACTTAACAATCAGGTTCACGGACTCTGTGTCTATTACATACTGATTGAGTAGAGTTTAGAGATATAAACTCTATATACATATTCTCAAGGATCATTAAGTTGGTCTACTTGCAATTGTATTAAGTTTTTTCCATACAGGTTGTTGAATGGTGGTGTACTTGGTACCCCCGCGTTTTCAACAACTTCTGAGGATACTCTTTCGAGCCTTCTTAGAATGATAAAATCACTCAACTCATTAATGGTTATGATACATAAACATATTATTCTTACCTTCATCAAAGTTCAATTATACCACAACTTTGAAGTAATACTACGGTGATATGTTTATCCCCCATAATAGGTAAAACCTATAGATATAAATCCACTCCCCCTTACATAATGATCCTCAAACCATATGTATGTGGTAAGATACTACTTAATACTTCTCTCCCTTTTGTCAAAAAAATTGGCAAAGGTGAAAAATCGAGATTGTAATGAATCTTAACAAAAGAGTATTCAAGACTAAAGAAACACGTACAAAATTTTAGTTTTGACGATATCACTAAGTAAACTTAGCAATTCTATCGGAGACGTATAGGTACAAGTATCTCATATGAAATTCACATCCTCTCTCCCCAAAAAGATATGACGATTAAGCACACGTTCAAAAACTCTCCACCATTTGATGTCATTCCCAAGAGAACAACATGAGTGACCTAACTCTAATCACAAGAGAAGGATTTTCTTGAACATTAACAAATCGAGTAGACTTGTATCCAAAAAAAATTCTCTCTTCTCGCCAATTGCGGACAAAGAAGTTAAAAATAACGATCTTAATGTTAGAGGCACCAAAATCAAAATTTTCGTGAGAAAAATATATCATCGAAAAAAACTAACTCTAGGCCAGTTAACAACAAAAAGACAATTTAAGTGTCATGACTCAACATAAGAATATATCTTCACTAGCCGCATGTACGGACGTAGAGATTAAAGTTTACTCCTTATTCCTTGGCGGTTATGCACTTAAGGAGATAAAAGATTCCTATAAACTATCTTACGGAATCCAAGTGCATTAATTTCACAATAAATGTAATTGTGGAGAGATCAATACCGCGGTTTTCAAAAAGTTTACTCCTCTTTAGCCAGTGACGAACAAAAAGAGTTAATAGCTTAACTTTTGAGCATATACGAGATTTCAGTTTTAATTACCGGAAATATGATAGAAAAGAACACATAAATCTCATACGATAATGCAATACATATATATAATCGATAAAGATTAGGTACTGCAAGTTCATCTTCCAAAACCAAAATTTAACTAAATAAATCTTAAACATGCAATATGAAAATTCGTTTGAAATAACTTGTGTAATCACATAATATGTTATCTTTAACCCTAATTTTCCTTCTCGAACATAAGAATAAATTCTCACAAGAAGTTACCTAGTAACACAAAAGAAAAACATCTGAGATAGCTAAAAGAAAAGAAATCAAACTTCATTGATCTCCTCATACATTTCTAAAACTCCATCATAGAACGTATCACTAATATCCTTGATTCTTTTGATGGTAGAAAAACCGTGTTCGTGAGTTAGTTAGCATACCTTGCGGTTGACGATACGAACAAACTCCCTAGACTTTGTGCATTCTGAGATGAGCTTATTTTGATTTCTGATCATGACTTTCTACTTCTCAAGGATCTTGGCTTGACCATCGATTAGATGATTCAATTGCAATTGAAGATTTGCAATCTCAACCTTAGAGTAATTCCTTTAATGAGTCAAATCCTTAATGGATTTAGCAAACCAATAATTTTTTTTCCTTCATACCACCCTTTTTATTATGGATCCATGTAAAGAGATTTCTTCCCTAACATCTTCTTCATCAAGAATGATGGTATTATGAGATCTCTTTGAGCTTCCTATTCTTCAGGTATGTAGAAAAATTGAATAGTATTTCAACTATATATATATATATATATTCCTCACGACTAGGAGTTGGAAGGAATTTAGGAAAGACACACAAACTTCTTCAAAAAGGTATTCCAATTATCATTTTTCAGGATACGTGAACCGGTTACAAACACAAGGTTTGCTGACCGTGTAAGGAAGTAATTTGATAGGCTTTTTAGGTATTAGATCAGTCACAAGACGAACTTGATTAATACGTACCATAACCGATATTGCTGAACATATTTTAGTTTAAGTATCAAAACTATGATTAGAAAAATCTAAGAGCATAAGAGACACACTAGCTTGCAAATTGGGTTCTCATGGATTTTGTTCTCGTCTCTTGCTTAGGAGTCAGATAGGCAAGGATAATTCAATTACAAGCATACTATGATTTGAGACCCACATAGAGTCAAATTGCGGACTCATATTTGATGTTGTTACACCAAGTCAAAGGCTTGACTTAGTACTGGTGTAAAATAAAAAGAAAACGGAATATACCAAGCATAATGGAGCCATGCTCAACAGTACTACAATCTTCTTCCTTTGTATTTATAAGATGTAATTGAGAATAGAGTTCTAACACAACAATTAGTAAGACATTATTAAACAACAAAAGAACTTGAGTAATCCTCATTATCAGAAGTGTAGAAAATTATGATATTCATGAAGTCCTCATAAATTTTTAACTTAGTTTTGAGAATGCTAGGGTGAGACAAAGACTCACCATTTATACCCAGAATGGATATTTTGAGGTTGTTTTTCTTATTTTGACGATGATGTTTACCTTTTCCTTACTTTCGTCTAGTTCTCCTTTTAGAAGTTGGTATTATCATTGTAATTTGTTCCAAAGATGGCGTTGATGACCCTTCTTGTCTCCCAGATCTGACAGGTACATACAAACATCTTTGAATGAGGAATTCTTCAAATACAAAAGTCTTGGACCTCCCGGAATCTGCATTAGAGAGCAGGAGCCATAAGAATTATGTTCTCTAACACATCGTACCCAGTAGTAACAACAGGATTGGCTTCTATAACATTAGGTAATACGAGTGTTTTGGGGTAAAACCTGGTTCTGCTGGAAATGGTAAATTTGGGTGTGCCGCCGAGAAACGAATCTTAACCTAAACAAATGTACTGCACAGGAGTACTTTAGATTCGAGAGATCAATGTGTACAATCCTGGCCTAAACCAAGAAATGGTCGTTCCAGTCTTGCTTCAGTCACAAAAATGAAGGAGAAGGGTTGATCTTAGGGAGGGAAGCGAAGAAGGTGTTGAGATCAAAATGGTTAATTCTGAAGGTGTGGTTGTTTTATGACTTGTATCAGAAGGCGGAACTTGCTTACGGAATGTAATCTATCATTTCTTGGTATTTTTCTGTATACTTGTGTTGATAGCCGTTGTCGGTTGAAATAGGTTGAAAACCTATTTATATAAGTCATAGTTGAACGCACCCTGATCTCATAGGAAGTGGGAGTAGTTGAGTGATGGAGAAGTGGGATCGTGTGAAAATGTTGAAAACCACGTCTTTCAATGAGGGAAGACTGGTTGGTGTACTCCCACTACTTCTCTGCTGCCACTAACTGTCCGCCTTTCCTGACACTTTCTCATAATGAGTGTGTTGCACGCCGCACGCTGTAAACCGCCAGACCAATACCCTGATGAACATCCCTCAGTTTGTAACATGTTTGATGTCTCGAGTATTTTCGTGAAAATATGCAGCAGGTTGCTGAGTGGGTCTTGTTTGCAAGACCTAATTATTTTGACCAATCACGCGCAATTTAGGCGGCGGGTGGTCATGTATTACAAGTCAAGCCATGAGGCTTGCCGCAAGAAATAGCACGCAACGCTTCTTAGGTCAAATAATTAAATTATTTGTGAAATCGATATTTATAAAACATCGTTTGTAATCGATGCATATAATGCATCGCTTTTAAGCAAGCAACTCAAACTAATCGATGCTTGTAAAGCATCGTTGCATAAAGATGCTTTAAATTATTCGCGGAGCCTAATGTCTTAAAAGGAGCATGACCGGCCATTTTCGAGAAGCTGTTAGGAGCCATTCCTGCGCGCCAAAGGTAAGCCAATCGGTCCTTATAGGAGAGTGACGGCTGGCGACCACGACGACATCTTATTGGTCTCCTAAGATTTGATCTAGGACGGTCAATTCGGCTAGCGAAGTTGGACGGCCGAGATGATTTGCGGCATTTAACGACTGCTGCTGAATTTATTAAAATTCCTATTGGCAGAGTGACTAGCCATTTTTGGGCGATCGTTTAGGAGTCATACAGGCAGGCCGCGGCTTGGCCGATTGTTCCTTATGGAAGAAGGGTGGCCGGTGATCACGACGATGTCTCATTGGTCCCCTAAAATTAGATCTAGGCCGGTTGATTTGGCTAGCGAAGTTGGACGTCCGAGATGGTTTGCGGCAGTTACATACTGCCGTTAATTTAATTTAGGGTTTAATAACCGTGTGGGCAACCTACTTTGGGCTAACGATTTTTGGTGTTAGCCGCATGCTGGGAGCTGTTCGATCGGCAAGCACAATAGCCGGGCCGCTGGTGAGTGTATCCGCACCTTCCCCGTTGATTTAGATTAAATCTAGGCCGGTCAATCCGACTGGCGGAGTTGGGCGGTCAAGATCGTTTTGCGGCAGCAATATAGTGTTGCTAACATAAATTAGGGTTTTGTAACTCACACGGCCAACCCACTTTGGGTAATCGTTTAATGGCTCCGCTTGCGAGTTGGAAGGATTCCGATTGGCCTAAGCACTAGTGGGCTCGCCGGTATGCGTGATAGTGCTTGTCCGACCATGTTAGGAGGTTGCTAAACTTGATAAATCGACCGGCCAAAACATACGGTGGTGATCGTTTTCAGACTGACATGGGCAGCCTATGTCCAATTCCTTAAGGAATTAAGTACGTCGACCAACTAACTTCCAATTTTAATTGAAAGTGCATGTTGCGCATTTAAAGCGATCTTATTGGTTGATGGAAAAGGGGGGCCCGGCAAGCGGCAACATGGAGCGTGGCCGATCGGCCACGGGTGGCGCCTTTTGGAGCAGATCGGTCGGCCAAGTGGCGTGGCCACGCCTCCCTTTGCTGTTGCTTTTACTTGCTGCGGTTCCTCTTTATTTCTTGTGTTTCTACTTTTGGTAGGATTTTTCTCCTACTAGTCCATGGCGGATTAATTTCCTAGCTTACCTAGGTTTGGTCTCGACCAATAGGGTTTGAGATATTGCGCATGCCGCAAAAAATACCTAATTTTTGTAAATTAGTAAAATTAGGTTAGAAAGATTGAATTTTGTGGGATGACACAAAATCAATCAATTTCTGGTGAATTTTGTGCGTTCATATAGAATCACTAATTATATTTCAGAGGACAGCATAACTTTGCATGTCTCTAATTGAGTACTTCCATGCAAATCTTAATCCTGACACTTCAGAAATTAATGCTACTCTGCTGCGAGCGAACATTAATTGTCATGTCATGTCAACATCAAGAGTTTGGCTGGGTAACACGGCATATAATGGATACTCAGCAGGCTCCGGCATTAGTGAGTAATGCATCTAGGAGCTTAAATACTCATTAGGCTCTATACTAGTGAACAATTCATCTAGGAGCTTGAGTTTCAATATAATATGAAGAGAGACATAGGCACTCATCAGATTTTGATATATTCTTCAAATTCCCTGCGGAATATAGACATATCAAGGTCTACTACTTCTGAGCTAATACTTGATCCGATTCAGCATTTTCTTTTAAAGAACAGAGTTTATCCAACGCTGGTGAGTGAGCTTCAAATAAACAGAAAAAGCGGGGGTATAACAACCACACCCAATAATTCGTTCGACAATCTGTATGGACTAACTCCAATATTATTACGAGATCACCAGCTTATAAAACGAGCTCAACCAAGAAAGATATCAAAGAGTTATATCTGTTTTTCTCAAATCAATCAGCAAATCAAACAGATAGAAATCTATGAGCCTGATTGATATGAGAAATACTTGGACAGTACCAAAGACCAATGCCCAAGTGTCAATCAATTTATATACAACAAACAAAGGTCGGATTTACCAATTGATTGAACTACGCACAACTTGTGATATTTCAATTATATACACAAATATAATGCAGAAAAGAAATAACACAGACACTATAAATTTTGTTAATGAGGAAACCGCAAATGCAGAAAACCCCCGGGACCTAGTCCAGATTGAACACCACACTGTATTAACCCGCTACAGACACTAGCCTACTAAAATTTAACTTCAGACTGGAATGTAGTTGAGTCCTAACCAAGTCTCACACTGGTTAAGGTAAAGTAGCATTCCTTTTGCCTCTAAGACTACGTCGGATTTTGCACACTTGACATCCTTAGATGATCTCACCCACAACTAAGAGTTGCGACGACTCAAAGTGGAAAACTTATAAACAAATTTGTCTTCAACAGATAAGTCTATTCTGATAGAAAACTATCTCCAACAGAAATACCTACGAACTTTTGTTCCGTCTTTTGATAAATCAAGGTGAACAGGAACCAACTAATAATCCGGTCTTATACTCCCGAAGAGCAGCCTAAAAATATTAGTCACCTCAAAATAACTTAACTATATGGTAGTAGAAGAAGTTACTGTGGAACCATAAAGTCTGAGATGAAGAACTTTTTGATTACTTTTTATACCTATCGGAGATAAATCTCGAGCAAATCTTAGAGAAGATAGTACTCAATACGATAGAACAAGTAAGATCAGAATACGCAACTACAGAGAAAATAGTTGGATCTGGCTTCATGACCCCAAATGAAGTCTTCAAGTCGTTAACCTAATATGGTTTTGGAAAAACCTAGGTTAAAGGAGAATCGACTCTAGTCGCAACTAGGACATAGGAAAGAGTCGGGATTTAGGTTTTCCAGTTGCTAGAGTTCCCCCTTATATAGTCTTTCAAATCAGGGTTGCTTACAATCAAAGCTAAGATAGCTTAGTAACAAAGCATTCAATATTCACCGTTAGATGAAATCCAGATTTAAGATTCAAGCTAAGTCTGCTTAGGAATAAAACAATTAATCTCCACCGTTAGATGGTCTTAGCTTGTTACACACAAATGAAATATACCTTCATTTAGATATGGGTAACCATACCTAAACGTGTATATTGAGTTGGCTCAATAACAGTTAACCGAAGTTAGCCATATGAACACTTTTGTTTTAACCACATTAATCTAACACTTCTAGATCAAATATGATAATCAATCAATCATAAAAGATAATCAAATGAATCGAATTGTGTTTCACATAGATCTGTTCAATTGTTCACAATATATATGAACAATTGGAAACAAAATCGAATTGATTCGTAATCGTACAAAGTACTTATATAAGAATAAATTCATGAACAAAGATTGCTTTCCTTAATTCATAATTGTATTTGTTCATGAGTATGAAAAACATACTTAACTGATTTTAGAACATGAACCACTGTGTTCCCCAACCAGGTACGCGAACAATAGCTCCGGACCTTGGCCTTGTCCAGCCGTTCGCATACTAGGTACGCAACCAGCCGTCTCGGACCCAACTCAGGTAGAACCGTTCGCATACTAGGTACGCAAACAAGTTTCCCGGACCTTAACAGTTAAAACCGTCCGCATACTGGGTACGCAAACAAGGTTCCCGAACCTGAATCACTACAAAACAGCTCACATACTAGGTATGCATACCGTGTTGTATCAAGACATGGTTATTTGTTCTAAACTCTCATTTCAATCATTGAAACATCCTTACAAGACGACAATAGCTTTCTCACACAAACTATTAGCTTCAAGTAATTTTCAAGTGATCGAATGATCAATACGGAACTTTCCAAGTCGACATCAAATGATTGTCTCACACAAATCATGTAACATGTTTCAAGGAAATTTCCACATGATCATCTTTTGACTTAATATTTAGTTTCCAACAAATAAATTGTTTCCAACTAAACTCGTCAAGAATAATAATGAACATAGTTAAAACAAAAAGCTTCCAACACATATTTCGAGAAATAGATAAGCGAGATAAACTCAACTTGAAATATCAAATGTGTATAATGTAAAAGTATGTATAACTATACGACTTAGTCTAATTAGGAGATAGAATAGAATACACTTCTGAGTGATAGATAAGTTTTACTCTCCACATACCTTTTGTTGATAAAGTTCCCCCGAGATCTCCTCAGTAGATCTCCATATTCAATCGATGAACGTCGTGAAGTTTAAAGCTCAACTACACATTCTATCCTAATCCGAGACATAGCTATAAGTAGACTAGAAACCAAGACTATAGTTTTGATCAACTAAACTTGACAAACAAGCTTGAGATAGCAATGCTTGCGAGTTCGACTGAGCAGTGCTCTAACAATCTCCTCCTTTGTCAATTTTAGTGACAAAACTATCAATACATATGGATTACAAAATAAATAAATTTTGTAGCTTCTCATCCATCATGCTTGATTTCCTTGGCTCTTCAACATTCCTTGAATTCTTCGCTACTCCAAGTACTCCAGCGATTCTGAACGTGTTCAACTCAGCATCATTGTTGTTGAAGATCAGTATCCATAACAATAAGCAACAAGTTGCTTTCTTATTGTTATACAGTATCATAGTACTATTACACAGCATCAAAGTCAATTGCATCACAACTTTGACAATAATACTACAGTGATATGTATCATTCCCCCTTTGTCAATACTTCCATCTCACAATGAAAACCACTCCCCCTTACATAATGATCCGTAAACCATATGTATGTAGTGTGAACTACTAAATAATTCTCCCCCTTTTTCTCAATATATATTGGCAAAGGTACGAAAACTACGGATCATAATGAAATTCTCAAAGAGATAATTCATGACTAAAAGAGAACATATCAACTTTGTTTCGATGATTTCACATAGTCGAAATTTAGTGTATTCATCAAGGAGTTTATAAAGATACAAGATAACTCATACAATATTCCACAACCGCACTCCACACAAAGATTTGGAAATTAAGCACAAGTTCAATTAAGAATTCTCCCCCATTATATGTCATTCCCGAAAGAACAACATGAGCTACCTACTTTTACAAGAAAAGAATGATTTCTTTGGACGTTAACAAACCACATGGATTTGTATCCGGTAAACTCGAATAAATTAATCACAAGAGGACCTTATAGATTAATTTAATCGGAAATGCTCAACATAAGAGAACTTACGGAGACACACAGTACTTTCACATAGGAGTGGATCAGGGAAAGATCTATACTGCGGAATTTTTAAAAGTTCATTCTATCTTTTATCAATATTTGCATAAAGACACAATAGACTTAACTTTTGAGCATATATGAGATAATCATAGTTCATGGACGTAAACACACATATCCCATAACTTATTTTTGCAATATATAAAACCAATAAAGATTAATACTGCAAAATCATCTTCCAAATAACTTAGAATTTAGATAAATAAATATAAAAACATTGCAAGATGAAAATCGTTGAAATAGCTATGTGTAATCACAATATTTTCTATTCCAAACCCTAGTTAGCCTTCTTAAATATAAGAAAAAATTCCCATAAGAAGTTTCCTTGACAACAGAACAAAGAGACAAACTTGTAAGAAAAAACTCGTAAAGAACATACAAGATGATTTTCCCTTAGAAGGTAGAATCAATCTTTTTCGAACGGATTTACACCAAGAATGGCTACCAAAGGCGTATAAAAAGATTTTCTTAAAGAAGAAAATACAAAGTCATTAACGACCATGTACCGTAGTTCACATAAGAGGATTGTGAACATTCAAGAATCCCATAGTAACGCGTACTACTGCCCATTCTTGAACTTTCTTCTTTGTGATTAACCTACAAATGATCTAGAAGAGAAGTACTCCAATAATCCAAGTGCCCAAGTCCAAGAGAAGTTGAACAAGTGCGACGAAAAGGAGCAAGACACTCAAAAACTAGAGACGGGACAAAGACCAATCTTAACTCATCCAAATTCAGGAATTCTCATCACCACTTTGAAAAGAATTCAAAGAGTAAGAGAATGCAAAAATAATAAGGTCATTTCGAGTTTGGAAGAAGAAGTTATGGCCAAAACAAGTTGTCAAATATTGACGTCTACAGGCCAATTCGCAAACGGATGTAAAGCTGTTTGCAAACGGTGTTCGCGAACTAAAATCCCTGGATTTTAAATTTAAATGATGGTATGCATACCTGGTATGTGTACCATGAATGCCAACCATCCCGAACTACTATTTTCAAACCTAAACATTTAAGAACCTTAAACACAAATCAAGTTAGGTAGACATGAACGATACACAAGGTACATGGATCATTATAAGTACTTTAAGCAAATAATAAAAACATAAATCTTGCTCAAGTATATGGACATACCTTTTTAGAGGAATCCAATCGAATTCTACATCCTTACCAAAGATTCAAAATCTTACCCAACATAATATGTGCGCCCCAATTCTTGTGCTTCCCTCACCTTATACATAGCAGGGCATTTCTTGGTGAGGATGCACTTCCAACAAAATCAAGTTGTGTTGAGGTGAACAATGTCTTGCTCACCACAGGTGACAAAAACCGACTTTTCCGCAACTATGGATTTTTCACAATCTATAGTCTTTGGCTTACTTTGTTTCTTCTTCCACCAATTCTTGTGTTTCACATTTGAATTAGGGATAATTGGTGTTTGATACTCAGGTTTTGTCCAATGTTAGGGCTTGGTCTAACATTTGTCCAATGTTAGGGCTTGGTACCTGGACTGAACGTTATTGTCTGTGATCTGACCTTAATTAATTTTGTAAAATAAAAAATTATAAAAATACTGAATTTACAAGTCTAGCCCTGAAGTGGGTCTAAGATCCAACGTTGTAAAAAAATAATCTATTAGTCTACGGCTCAGATGTAAAAGACGTCCAATTAATCCCTAATTCTTAACTCTTCTTCCTCCGTCTGCATACCCAACTCAATCTTCTTCTGCAACAACTACAACACACAATCTCTTCCAACAGCAACTCACTTCTTCCTAGCAGTAACTTCATCTTCCAAATTCCTTCGATCCACTTCAACAACAACCGCCAGATTCTTCTCTTCTTCCCTTGATTTCAATATCAACAACAACAGCTTTACATATTCACCCAAATCCATTTCTAGTCCTAAAACTTATATAAATCCATCCATTTTCGATCTTTGACTGCGGATTTCAAATTCAACTCAAACCCACTCTTCTAAATCATTCAATTTCATAACTCAATTGAATTTGGGTCATGTTTCTTGCACATCAGTTTCTCCTTTAAGACCCAGCATCATCTCTTTCTCCATTATTTCTCCATACACTTTTTCCGGCATCAATCACCACCAGAATCTTTGTTATTCTTTGAAAGCAAACCGTTGAATTAGTGTATGTCATCACTCTTCCTTGCAAATCCCGAATTCTCAATAACAAAAACCTAATTTTCTGAATCAAACAAACCCTAAATTGTTGAATCAAATAGAACCCCAATTTCACTAAATGGAAACCCAAATTTCTGAATCAAACAAGCCCCAAATTTCAATAAATGCAAACGCCAGGTGCTAAATCAATCATAACATCATTTTTTCGAATCAAATCAAACCCCCAATTTACTGAATCAAATCGAAACCCCATTGCTAAATCGAAAACCAAATTTCGCTGAATCAAATCAAAAACCCAGTTGTTGTTTTGTTCAAACTGGTAGTGGTGATAACGGTGGAGTGGTGTTACACCGGTTGAAGTTGTGCGAAAAAAAAAGAAACAGAAAGTGATGGTGTTGGTCGTGCTGTGAAGAAGGATGAGAAGAAGAAACTATGAAGTGAAAATCTTAGATAGAAGGCTATAATAGTAAATTCGTATTTTAATTTAACTTTAATTTAATTATTACTTTCGTTTTCAATCTATTTAATAATTTTAAAACATAAATCAACAGTTAACCTAGTCAATGATAGTCAACGTTCAGTTCAGGTACCAACCCTAACGTTGGACAAATGTTAGACCAAAGACTAACATTGGACAAAACCTAAGTATCAAATACCAATTATCCCTTTGAATTATCATAAAAAACTTTTTAACTTCCAACATCAACGGTACCCACTTCTGAGTGCGTTTAGAAACAACCAGAACCTTCTTCCCATTACCCGCTTCTTGATTTCTCGAAAGAGAATTGGATTGATTATTCTTTTGCAAGTTAGTTTTTCTCCAATTGGGAGCATCGGATCTTGTCTTCGTCTTTACAAAGTTATCCTTTTGATAATCATTACAATTGTGAAAAGACTTCGTATGCCATTTATAAGCAAATATAGGTTTATCACAGCACTGATTCCTTTTCCTAAAGGTTGGATGTTCACAACCAGTAATGTCAAGGGTGTTAGCCTTAATATACGATCTTGGTTTAATCACTTCTTTTGACACCCAAACAAGAATATCATGAAGTTTTTCATTCCTTATACAAAAACGACATCTCCTTTCCAGGTGACCTTTGTTTCCGCAATGATGACAAATATAAGGAACGTTCTTACCTGGATTCATGTGTGCTGGTTTTGGAGGTTGACATACTTTGCTCTTTCGAACCTTAACTGCATGTGAAAGAATTTCACTTTTGCCATCAGTGGAAACCTTTTGTTGAGAAGAATGACTAGCCTTGACAATTTTACCTCTTTGCTAAAACTTGGAGCATCTATTCCCTTATATCCCAACCCTCGTGTATCACGATGATTTTTACTTGCTCTTAGCATAGTGGTTAATTTGTTTGAGCTAGTATTAAACTTTTTCAAGTCCTCTTCCAACATCTTGATTTTATCAAGAACAGCAACAGCTAAATCAGCCTCAAGACGTTTTTCTCGAGTGCGACAAGCGTTTTCCCTGTCATCAGAACTTATTTGATGGGAGTTAATCCTTGCTTCAGTTGCTGCAAGTTTTTCTTCCAACTTATAGAAATATTGACGAAGATTATCACATTCAAGTGACTTTTTACTTAGGTCATTCACACGATCTTTGAGCATCGAATCGTTAATGTTGTTCCAAGAATAAAGACCTGAGTAAATTCTTCTCAATTTCTTATTTTCTCGACAGAGATGGGTTAGAAAAGGAGTGACAGAAGAAGTCGTCAACTTTTCCACCGGTTTCAACAACTTAACATGCACTGAGATTTTTCCTCATCAACATCTCTATCAATATCTGAGTCACCTTCATCACAAAGTTCATTCAACTGTTCTTCAAGGTGTGTTTCCCAGTTATCAGCAATTTCTACATCACGAGGATGTTTAGATATTGACCCAGATGTGACAGCTCTCGCAAGTGAATTTAAGCTTTGAAAAACATCTGGTAATTTATGAACTAGTACGTTATTAGAGACAGACTCGTCCATAAAAATCAGATTGCTACAAACACAGACTTATGAGGTCTTAACGTGTTTGCCTGCTCTGATACCAATTAAAAAAGCGAGGGTATAACAACCACACCCAATAATTCATTCGGCAATTTGTAAGGACTAACTACAATATTATTCTGAGAGCACCATCTTATAAAACGAGCTCAACAAAGAAAGATATCAAAGAGTTATATCTCTTTTTCTCAAATCAATCAACAAATCAAACAGATAGAAATCTATGATCCTAATTGATATGAGAAATACTTGGATAGTACCAAAGACCAATGCCCAAATGTCAATCAATTTATATCCAACAAACAAAGGTCGGATTTACCAATTGATTGAACTACGCACAACCTGTGGTATTTCAATTATATAAACAAATATAATGCGGAATAGAAATAACAAAAACACCAGAAATTTTGTTAATGAGGAAACCGCAAATGCAGAAAAACCCTGGGACCTAGTCCAGATTGAACACCACATTGTATTAAGCCGCTACATACACTATCCTACTACAAGTTAACTTCGGAATGGAATGTAGTTGAGCCCTAACCAAGTCTCACACCGATTAAGGTACAATCACGTTCCTTACGCCTCTAGAACCACGCCGAATTCAAGCCTTTTTTTCTAGACAAAAGATATTTCTTTCTCACCCACAACTAAGAGTTGCTACGACCCACAACTGCGAACTTGATTCCCTTAGCTTATCTTACCCACGAGTCGAAGACTTATAAACAAATCTGTCTCCCACAGATAACTCTATTCTAATAGATAAATCTGTCTCCCACAGAAAAAACAACAAAGTTTTGTTCAGTCTTTTGATAAATCAAGGTGAACAGAAACCAACTAATAATTATACTCCCGAAGAGCATCCTAAAAATATTAGTCACCTCACAATAACTTAACTATATGGTAGTAGAAGAAGTTACTGTGGAACCATAAAGTCTGAGACGAAGAACTTTGTGATTACTTTTTATACCTATCGGAGATAAATCTCGAGCAAATCTTAGAGAAGATAGTACTCAATACGATAGAACAAGTAAGATCAGAATACGCAACTACAGAGAAAATAGTTGGATCTGGCTTCATGACCCCAAATGAAGTCTTCAAGTCGTTAACCTAATATGGTTTTGGAAAAACCTAGGTTAAAGGAGAATCGACTCTAGTCGCAACTAGGACACAGGAAAGAGTCGGGATTTAGGTTTTCCAGTTACTAGAGTTCCCCCTTATATAGTCTTTCAAATCAGGGTTGCTTACAATCAAAGCTAAGATAGCTTAGTAACAAAGCATTCAATATTCACCGTTAGATGAAATCCAGATTTAAGATTCAAGCTAAGTCTGCTTAGGAATAAAACAATTAATCTCCACCGTTAGATGGTCTTAGCTTGTTACACACAAATGAAATATACCTTCATTTAGATATGGGTAACCATACCTAAACGTGTATATTGAGTTGGCTCAATAACAGTTAACCGAAGTTAGCCATATGAACACTTTTTTTTTAACCACATTAATCTAACACTTCTAGATCAAATATGATAATCAATCAATCATAAAAGATAATCAAATGAATCGAATTTTGTTTCACATAGATCTGTTCAATTGTTCACAATATATATGAACAATTGGAAACAAAATCGAATTGATTCGTAATCGTACAAAGTACTTATATAAGAATAAATTCATGAACATTAAGCCACGGTTCGCAAAGATTGCATTCCTTAATTCATAAATGTATTTGTTCATGAGTATGAAAAACATACTTAACCGATTTTAGAATATGAACCACTGTGTTCCCCAACCAGGTACGCGAACAATAGCTCCGAACCTTGGCCTTGTCCAGCCGTTCGCATACTAGGTACGCAACCAGCCGTCTCGGACCCAACTCAGGTAGAACCGTTCGCATACTAGGTACGAAAACAAGTTTCCCGGACCTTAACAGTTAAAACCGTTCGCATACTGGGTACGCAAACAAGGTTCCCGAACCTGAATCACTACAAAACAGTTCACATACTAGGTATGCATACCGTGTTGTATCAAGACATGGTTATTTGTTCTAAACTCTCATTTCAATCATTGAAACATCCTTACAAGACGATAATAGCTTTCTCACACAAACTATTAGCTTCAAGTAATTTTCAAGTGATCGAATGATCAATACGGAACTTTCCAAATCGACATCAAATGATCGTCTCACACAAATCATGTAACATGTTTCAAGGAAATTTCCACATGATCATCTTTTGACTTAATATTTAGTTTCCAACAAATAAATTGTTTCCAACTAAACTCGTCAAGAATAATAATGAACATAGTTAAAACAAAAAGTTTCCAACACATATTTCGAGAAATAGATAAGCGAGATAAACTCAACTTGAAATATCAAATGTGTATAATGTAAAAGTATGTATAACTATACGACTTAGTCTCATTAGGAGATAGAATAGAATACACTTCTGAGTGATAGATAATTTTTACTCTCCACATACCTTTTGTTGATAAAGTTCCCCCGAGATCTCCTCAGTAGATCTTCATATTCAATCGATGAACGCCGTGAAGTCTAAATCTCAACTACATATTCTATCCTAATCCGAGACATAGCTATAAGTAGACTAGAAACCAAGACTATAGTTTTGATCAACTAAACTTGACAAATTAACAAGCTTGAGATGGCAACGCTTGCAAGTTCGACCGAGCAGTGCTCTAACACAAACGCTTTTCTCGCATATAATATTTTCTGACAGTGTTCTCAAGAATATTAACCTTTCCATGATTAGGGTTTAGCTCTTGAACAAGTTTATTAATAGTGTCAGAAAAGGATTCAACAGCTTCAACGAGATCACGTTCTCTGTTGAGAGATTGGCTGAGTTCATCAGTATACCGAGTATATTTCTCCTCAAGTATCTTATTACAGAGGAATAATGATCCATAATCTCATAGGATTTTTTTATACTTCTGATAAGTTCCACTTCATATTTTGATCATACACCTTCAGTGGGTTTGGGGAACACATCTTTAAAAACTGAGGATGTATTCTTTACCTCTGGATTCAGAAGACTCAACTAAGGAGTTATCCTTTGAGGTAAGTTCCAAATACTTGGTATATTAAAACCATTGGAATCCGTTTAGTACGTACACACATGTTTAGAACGTTAGTCAAAACACATACTTTTTAGGTCTTAACGTGTTTTCCTGCTCTGATACTAATTGAAAGTGAGGGGGTACCAAGTACACCACCTACTTTTTTGTTCGAAATCTTGTATGAAAAAAACCTTAATGCAATTCAAGGTAGACCAACTTAATGATCCTTGAAAAAATTTGTACAAAGAGTTTATATCTAATTCTATTATAATCAGAAAGTTTTAGTCAAGGAGTTCGTGAACCTGATATGACCGTAAGAGTCAGATCAATATCTAAGTTCAATATAATTGATCCAATTACCAAATCATAATTTTTCCAAGTACGAAACTTGTTATCTATCTTTCAAAATACGAATTCTACAAGAACAAGTTCTCATAATCGATCACAATCAATATAAATTATATAATTATGATTGATAACGTATTACTTGTGATAATCTTATTATAAAGAAAAAAAATATAATGCCAAAAAGGAAAAGCACAAGGAACCAAAAGTTTTAGTAACGAGGAAACCGCAACAACAGAAAAACCCCGGGACCTCGCCCATATTTGAACACCAAACTATATTAAGCCGCTACACACACTAGCCTACTATCATAACTTCGAACTGGAATGTAGTTGAGACCGAATCCACCCTCCAAAAGATTCAATTATAGTCGTGTTATATACGTCTATTGGACCTCGCAAGGTTCTACGCAATTGATTCCCCTAGTTTACGTCCTTTACAGCCTAAGAGTTGCTTCAACCTAAGTGAAGACTTTTGGTACCAATCTTCCTCTAACAGATAAGACTTTATGTGTTTGCAATTGACAAAGCTAGCAAACCTGAAAATCAGGAACTTATGACTCCCGAAGAGCTTCCTAGATTATTATTCACATCGTAAGAACAATCTTAGATGAATACAATTGAGAATCGTTATCGGATATCTATCTTGCGGAATCCCAGTTGTTTGAGTCTCTCTATTTAAAAACTTTGAAGATCGAAGGTCGCTTAAGATTCAAGATTATATAGCTTGGGAATCAAGCAAATACTTTCTATGTTTAGATGAAACTCTGATTAGGGTTTCACATAAGCATGTGAGAAATTCGACTTGAAATCACATAACAAAATATATATTATGGTCAACCGTAATCGAACCATGTATAATGATAGTTCATTGTCGGTTAACCATTTGAACCATAAGCTTAGCCATATTCATTTAACACTTTAGATTTTAATATCGATGCACAATCACAAGTGGTTTAGTGATCAAATATGTCTTAAAGGTTTTTTCGAGAGTTAGTCAAACGCCAAACATATCGTAGAAATAGTTGAATTCATTTGAAAATATTCAGCAGGGTAAGTACGTGTACTAACCCTAGTTCGTGAACTCAGACTGCCAAGATTCGTGTATCAGGTATGTGTATATATTATGGACAGACTATTTTGTTACACATATTGGGGACGTGTACCGTAAGTAGATCATTTTGTTTTGGTATGCGTACCGGGTACGTGTACCATAAGCCAATTCACGAATTCAGGCTGTTTTGGTATGCGTACTGGATACGTGTACCATGAGCCAGTACCGAACTAGAGCTACGTCGATATGCGTACCACTGATCCCATACCAATACAGTTATGCCGGCATGTGTACCGTACCTGTATCCATATTTTAATCATTAGTTCTATTCCTCTCTTTTAATCAATTCGAAACATTATCAAATGACATCAATGACGATATCATCGCTCGGGATATTTTCAAATGACTAACTTGAATCATTACTTAGTTCATAAAAAATTAAATTATTCTGAACTAAATTCATCAAGTATATGAATGAATATTGTTTTGAATCATTTTTCGAGATATTTAACAAGAAAAGCGTGACTCGAAACTTCTTTTATGCAATGTTTAAAGTCCATGTAGTCATACGACGTAGTCTCAAAGATAGAAAGGTGAATATTTGAGTAACAAGATGATTCAGTCTTCACATACCTTTTGTTATGTAGACTAGAAATCAAGATATAGTTTTGTGCAACAAAATTTGACAACAAGCTTGAGATAACAAAACTTGCGAGTTAGACCAAGCAATGCTCTAACATAGTATGCCATTGAGGCAAGACCCCCATAAACATTAAGGACACCATCCCTAATAGAAAGAAAATATGCAGAGAAAAGAAGACCATGCCCAACGAAGAATATCAACTACCCATTTTAAGAATACCAAGCACGAAAAAAATGCCGATAAGCGAAAACATAACCAATCAACAATAGTTAATTTTTTTTTAATTCATACGACGTCCTATAAATGTAATAATATGGAGTAGCATATTCTTAACTCGATTGTTCGAGGATTTTTTTTTTGACAAGACGAGAGCAAAAAAGGGTTCTATTAACAAATTTGAAGAGAGTGTATTGGCTTGCATCCAATGACATTTTGTAACTCCCTAATTGAGTCCATGCAATGTCCAATTATGTAGAGAAACAAATATGATCAGAAAACCAAAACAAATACATCATCACCCAACTAATTAGTAGGACTCCAGTTTGACTTTTAAACGAATTCCCAAGTAATTGCAACAATTTTTCAAGTAACAAACAACCCTTTTGTTGAATAAGTATGTAACATCAGGACTTTCTTTCTCTAAATTTTGATAAATTCACCATAATTTGATATTATCTAGCTCTATCTAGTACGAAGCATCTCAGAAAAACTAACAAAACACTTTCCACTTGATTGTATTTTCAAGGATACTACAGAGTCTAATTTCTGGATATTCTAGCAACTAAATAAACATACCCAATAATAAAAAATCTCTAAACATGAGTTATTCAATACCCGATTAGGACTCAATTTTACCACTATGAACAAGCTCTACAAGTGAAGTTCCAAATGAAACAAGAATTTTTCTGGCACTCACCAAATCACATCCATCGGGAACCACAAATCTTCAAATTTCGAATAACACATAACAGTCACTTCACACTTAGTACAACAGAAAAAAGTTTTTCAAAGAGTGGTTTGTAAATAAAGATGAAGCACTTACAAAAAAAAATTGATCCCAAAGATACAACAAATCAAAAGAGCTAAGATTGATTTTCAGCAAACCCCACATCCAATTTTGAACTCAGTAACTCCAATTCCAAAAAAATAATAACCTAAACTGGAATAATACCCAAATTTAAAATCTGTCATCATTATTAGCTAGGTTTTCGAAATAGGGTTTTATTGTAAATTAAATTTATAATTTGGTTTATGATAATCAAAGATGACTTCGAAGTGATGATAATAATATTTCATGTTGGAGAAACAATATGGAGAAAGAAGATGGGGACGGATTTCACAGAAGGAAACTAGAGATATTTTTCTCTTTAGGAAAAGAGCACGAATAAGGAGGATGAAGATGCAGTATGGATTTCGATTTATTTTTTGTACCTACCTTTATCATATGGATACTTGGGTAAATTACTAAGAAATAGCTATCCCTTATCATTAGAAACAGGTGGGGAGAACCTTGGTACACTCCCTTCGAAATGGGCATATTCCTATGCACATGCCTAAAAAATTCCTTTTTGGCATACCAGGTGGCATGGCAAACTAATTGCGCCACTATGGGAAAACCACTAAGAGACAGAGTTTCTAGCGACCGATATTGATAATATCGCCAGCACTGTGAATATCGCTCGATATTGACTCTAGCACCAGCGTTATAATTAATATCGCCAACGCTCAAATTTCTAACGCCTATAAATATCGCACCGTTTCTTCGCCTATAAATATTGAGGAGCTCGAACGTTTGTTTGTGTTGTGGACTCTAGGCCAATGTCTATTTCCAAATGCTAGCTCAGTGGTGTTAATTGGTTTTCTCGAAGCATTAGAAGATTTAGATCAAGCACCAACATATGATTGGGGGTTTCCAATTTTATCAGAGATTTACATATCCCTCGGTAATTGCTCGACGTGTGTCTAAGATAGTTTTAATGCTTTTTGGGGACTGTTGGAGGTAAGAACCAATATTTTTCACACTATTTGTTGCTATTTTCACATGAAAAATTTACTAACCAATAATGTCATTATTTTCAGTATTGGTGGCATACATATTTCCATGTTTCAGAACCTTCTCTTAAGAATCACACCAATATTTCCGGTCATACTGAAGTACGATTCTGAGAATTGGTAAGTAGAACAGATTGAAGATGGTCAACATACTGCTATTATTCATAAGATTCAACAGTTGTGTAGAACAAGACTTAACCTTGTCTCCCGTCCGTATGAAACAATCCCTGAGTTCAAAGAAGAACAAGCTCAGAGAATGGTACAGCTAAGCCTTAAAAGGATCATGTTATACAACCCTATTTCTGAAAAGGGTGTTTGGTATTATGGTGAAAGACAACTTCTTCAGTTGCAGAAAAGAACGGTGATAGGCGTCAACCCCTATCCAAGTTCAGAAGTTTCTGAAGACTACTACTTGAAATTGACAAGGGAAGGTCATCATTGGCAAGAAGCTGATGAATTGATCCAGGAGCCAACGGACATAAATGACTATGAATATTGGTTTAATTAACACTATTTTCAATCCCAATATTGCTATGCAACTGCAAAGTTTGGATCGGACGGATTTCCCTGCTTTAGGTAGGATGCAACTTGGCGATGAATTTCTTCCTTCCAAACCTCCACCAGAGACGGGCGACGCATTTGCATATCCTTCTCAAGCGGGTTCATCGTCAATTACGCCACCATATTTTTTTGGATGTACAGACTATATCCACCACATATAGAGAGATTGTTACTTATCCAATTGTTTCCAGTGCACTTGATCGGACTTATCCATACTGGGGGGGTCAATCCTACACCAGAGCAGTATCAGACCCAGTTGAACTATTATCATGCTCTATTACATGAATTTCATAGATTCCACTTGGATGAGTTGCAAAAACTGAGGGAAAGCATGATGTTTGACATGAGTCAAGGATTTGTCGGTCATGATGGTTCAGGTAGTAGTAGAGGAATGAGTCACAGTGTTAGAGGAATTAGTCCCAGTGGTAGAGGAATGACTCATTTGAGTCCCAGTGGTAGAGGCATGAGTCCCAGTCGATCAAGTCAGCGAAGTCGTTGAAGTGAAAGAAGTTTGAGACTTCTTTCTATGCAGGAGGTACTAGAAAGTTCTACTCCAAACCAAGTGTTAGATACTTAAGTAGTATGTGAAGGTGATGAAAACGTTGGCATGGATACAACTCCTTCACGTCTATTTAGGCAAATACTAACTGACATAATGACTCCTCGTGCCGGTGTGAACATGGAAGCAATTAGGCAATCGAATCTGTATACCCCAATTGCCTCAACCCCCCCCTCCCCCAAAAAAATATATTCCTCAAGCTCATTAGCATTTCAACCATTTTAGCAAACTCCACCAGCATATCAACAAAACGCATTTCAAGATTTGTATCATGTTCCCCTGCGCCCTATACCCATTAATTATCAAGGTTATGGTGATTCTGATGAGACTCAACCACCAAGTGAGTCTCAAACCGGCTCGTTAACTGATATGTTAAACAACACTCTTGATCCAGAAAACGCGGGCAATTGGGTCTTTGGTCATGAGGGAAATGAGTAGTTTATGGACGTAATTTAATTTGAATATTTCAAATGTAATCTTTTTATTTTAATTAATGGAAACTATCTTTTCGATTAATATTCAAATAAAACTAGTTTTACATTTCATTAAAAATTAACCTTAATTGCATAACACAATATTTAAAAATTGAATCCCTGCACGTGAACCTCGTAGAGTTCATGACATTCGTCGTGACTAAACCATCTTATGTTTTCTTCAGCAAATTTGGTATGAGCTCTAATTTTTAGTTCTTCGGTTGACAACCCAGGATTATCCCCTTTTATCATCCACATAATTTCCGGATAGTTTCTCACATCGTTATTGATGAAACAATAACGATTTTGAAGACACTCATTTGTTCTGCTTGAATTTACGTGACTTGACGTCATAAACCTTTGAAACACAGTGTCCCATAAGTTAGAAGTCTCTAAATTGAAATCTCAATCACTTGCAACTGAAATCCAACATCAAAATAGAGAAATATCTTCTTCTCGAGTGAAATTCACTTCGGTTATACGAGCACTAGGCATAGTGAAATGAATTTGAAGTAGAGATGGTGTGAGTTGAAATTGGTATTTATAGGGGAGAATAGCCGTTGGATGAGGAACTGATGAGCGATGATCAGAACAACGAGCGACATATTGACTAGCGCTGGCGCTAGAATGACCAACGAGCGATATTTTAACCATCTAGCGATGGACACTCTATCACTCGCTGGAAAGTCTGTCGTGTATGCCTAAATGTTATAATTGACATATGGGCATGAGTCCAAATTTGTTCACACTCCTCTGACGAGTGTATATTTCACATATTCTTCTGACTGGTTGATTATTTAACTGATGGCCCCATTACCCTCCATGTTTAGAATCACGACCCTCATTATGTAACTCCCTAAATTAAATCAAGGGTAGAGATTGAAATGTTATGTGCACACTCGTTAAGGAGTGTGCACAAATTCAGACTTTATGGTCATATACGTTTGACACTTTGGCATACCCAAAGTGGGCACATATATGGCAAAATATGATGTTTGCTATATGCATCGGAATATAGCAGCCTTGAAAGTTGAGCAGTTACCTCTTAACTCCCACGAGTCCCCAAATAACACTATCCATTTAAGACCTTAAAAAGGTCGTATATTCAGTGAAACTCAAAGTGAAAAGGGTTTAGCTCTACTAGTTAGGGCAGGCAGAATCAAAAGGGTTTCGCTTTCTTTCTTGAAAAATTCAGAATATGAAGCTTAAACAGTTAGAATCTTATCTGGGTAATCTTGAACAGTTCTCAAATCCAAAGGTGGGTTTTCTTTTCCCCTCTAAATTCCTATCTCTCTGACTAGGTTTCCTTCTTCCCTATTTTTCTGTCCAAAGATTAAAATTGATTCGATGTTTATTCAGATTGAACTGGAACAGTACCCGACAGGATCTCACATTGCATCTCGAATGTTATACACTGTAATATTCTCTTTAAAGATATCACCTCTTTTTTTTTTTAAGTTTGTTACAGTTCTTAATAAGGGTTTATATTTGTTTGTGGTTGTTATCTTTTTAGGCAGAGAATTCATTTGGGGATATAAGTGGGAAAGTAGTTGCAGATTTTGGTTGTGGGTGTGGAACATTAAGTATTGCAAGTGCTCTTTTGGGTGCTGAGTAAGTAATTTACTTTTTGCTTTCTCTTGTGGGTAATCTAATGGCAAAGAAATTTATTGCGAAGAAATTGATGATTTTGATTTGTTTGTTTGGATTAGAAAGTGGGTGTTTTTGTTTGTTGAGTTTGTTCTTGTATGTTTGTTATTGAGTATGCATTGACTGTGTTTTGGTGATTTTTAACAGATATGTTGTTGGTATTGATGTTGATACGGAGTCCCTTGAAATTGCGGGAGAGAATGCAGAGGATCTTGAGGTAATATCTCACTTTCGTTGCTCCATCGTGTGTGTGTGTGTATGTGTGTTTGTATGTCGTGTAGATTATTGATTGGAATGTAGAGACTATGTTAAATGATAACTGAAGATTTGTGTTATTCATAAATCTAGACAGAGAGAGCTTAATCGTGGGATTGTGGATGTGAGCGTTTAATGATTTTGTGAACTATAAGAATAGACATGTTCACTGATGGATTGATGGTTTTGTTCCGAAATTTTGTTGGCAGGTGGACATAAATTTTGTTCAGTGTGACATCAACAATCTGAGTTTGAGAGGTACTTCTGTGTACACTTGCTTAACTACCTTTTGCAAGTATTGAAGCATTCTGTCACTTTGATTTTTTTTTTATTTTTTTTCGGATTGGAACACTGAAAGTAAGTTTTAGTGAGATTAATCTTGTGTCTTAAGTGTATGGTATATTTGCCCCGCATTAAAATAGTCCTTAACATAGAAGGCAACTGCGTAAATCTAGCTGTCTCTGGCTGGTTGTTTCTTTTGGTCTTTCCAGTTGCCACGGTCTCATGTATACCAGTTACTGATTATGGTAGTTTATATTATAATGAAGTGTTGTACTTTGTAACTCTTTGACAAGAAATGAGAACCTCTGCGTTAATTGACTTGTTTAGTAGTCATCATAGTTTGTTTTTAGTTTTTACCCTTCCATTTCTCTTTTAAATTTCATTAAATTGTTCATGAGATATGATCATTTATACAGGTCAAATTGTTGACACTGTTGTAATGAATCCTCCATTTGGTACAAGGAAAAAGGGTGCAGACATGAATTTCCTCGCTGTGGCTATGAAGGTGAGTTGAGGACTGTAATCAGTTTCCCGACTTTTATGTCGGAGCATCTTCAATTGTCTGTACCTATTCTAATCCAATTTTGGTATCAGGTTGCATCACAAGCTGTCTATTCCTTGCATAAGACAACGACCAGAGATGTAAGTCATTTTCTTTAGTAGTTGTGGTAATTATATAAGCTGCACTATGTGGCTTTTGCTATACTGCTTAAATCCTTGCTCCAATTAACAATAAGGATACAATCACAGCATATAAAGAAGACAGTGTTACGGGATTTAAATGCCAAGAGTGCTGAGGTCATATGTGAGGTATGGCAACAACTTATCTGAACCAGTTGCTTTGTCTTTTCTAGGGAATGTACACGGCCATGATGTCATGATTGTATCTGAATTGGCGAAGCATGTTAAATACTATTCTTATGTGTTTGCATACTTCTGTTTTGTGGTTTAGCTTCGATACGATGTTCCACAGCTTTACAAATTTCATAAGAAGAAAGAGGTTGATATTGCAGTGGACCTATGGAGATTTGTTCCTCAGAGAGATCAAGAAAGGTAATGACATCATCGAAATCTTCACTATTTTGATGAAAGAAATTTACTAATGCAGTGTATCTCTTAGACAAAAGTACATGTTGAATTTTATACAAAGGTAACATAACTTTAATGTACAATGGTTCGGCCTGAATAGCATTCGAAGTACCAGTATCTGTTCTTAAACTTTATCGTCCCCAATGCAATTTATCGAGTTCCAGCTTCGTTTCTGTGTATTTATTTTCAGGTAGGCATTCAAGGAGAATCGCTCCTTGAACTATACTCGGATTCTATGCAAATGATCGATGTGCACTATTTTAGAACTCATCTACCCATTGATTTGGAGACTGGAGTAGTGATTGTTGGCAAACTTGAATCGACTTCAATAAAGTGTCCTATGGGGTTTTACTTTAAATGTACAGTACAATGACTCAAGTCTTTGGTATGGGCTTGGTCCTGCGATTGGCATTGAGATCTGCCATGAACAGGCTACTAGCCTACTGCACAACATGTAGCCTCGTTAGAAATGTGCATGAAAAATAACTGTGGCACGATCTTTATCGAAATCAAATAATTTTTCAACCTTTACCTGCCACCGCACTGATACGAATATTAAAAAAATTCACGTAAACCCAGGATCATATCTACCTTATTACCATTGGTCCGGCAGGAATCTTCCAACCTATATATACAGTACACGTACGGAGGCTCCTAATGGAGACAGCAGAAAAACTACAGATTTATCTCATTTTGCCAGTCCCATCATGTCGTGGTTTAGCGATCCTGAGTTGTATTTGGATTTTGTAGTGGGTGAACCCCGTTTATGGAAGCTTACAAAAATAAAATAAAATCTGATACTCCATCTGCGCAAAGCGATTTCACTTTGGTTGGGAATGTAAGTAATGCTATTTACCTCTCTTTGGTCGACCACTCTTTTGCGTGGAGAAGGAGCGATAATGATGCTTTTGCAGCTTTCATCTTTAGGAATGATTTGGTAGTAAACTGCCAAGGTTTGGTGATCACTGTCACATTCCCTCGAGATATAAGTCATCGTCCTGACGTGAACCGTGGAACTTATTTCTGGTCGCACGAGGTTCTAAACATGCCCATGTATATGGTCTACCTGTTCCATCAATTCCTTACAGACCGGTCCGGTACATAGGAGGAGGCGAGTTAACTCCAATACACGAATCCGATTCTGTTCCAGTCCCACAATCTTAAATAAAGCATGTGGAATTCCTTGTGGTCTTTGAATTGTAATTGCTTTCGTTCGTTTATGTTTGCCTATGGCTTATGTTTGCTTTTTTTTCTACTTGTTTTAACTCTCCACTTGACGTCAGAGATCTGATTTCCGATTCTAAACTTTGCTGATTTTACAGAAAATTGTATGGGTTTGGAAGCCTCTAAAATAAATCATAATGTGTTCTGGAGCTTGTCTCCAGTCTTGTTTAGTTTGAATTTGCTTTTCCTGAGTTACACTTACATAAACTTGTATGTTGCTCAAGTACAATACATACAACTTCATCAACTTGTCATATTCATTGGCTATCTAATGTGCACGTCAAGCATCATCCTCTGTTCAACTTACTGATGGTGGACTCGCAAGTACTCTCAGCTTCGAGTTCATGACTCTCTAGTCCATCCTCATACATATAGGCAAGGATTAAACTTAAGCAAACGAAAACGATCTATACATATTAAGGCTGCTACAGATACAGGGGTACAACGGGCTGTGTGGGCATCCAGTAAAGATTATAAACCATTTAGAACAAATGTCAACAATGTCATCTCCAAGCCTGCAACTGTTTGCAAAAGCAAAATTGGAATCCCAACTGATATAGAGGGTGTATGGCTTAGCTCCACATCAGGCAGAGACCACGTACCAGAAGTGATTGTTCATTTCATTTAACGGCGTGTTTGGTTGACGGGAAGGGAATACGATACCTGGGAATATGATTCCAGGAATATAGTACCCATGGAATATGATTCCTTTAATCTCGTTTGGTTTAGTCAGGATTAAGATTAAAAAGTAAGGGAATAGTTACCAAAATAAAAAAGTATTGAAAGAAAATCGATTCCCAACCGACATGAATCCTAAACCCACCTTCTAGATGGGTTTTCTATTCCCTTATATTTGGGAAACCTAAAAGTAAAGGAATAGAATTCCTGCGGTTATTACACATACCAAACAAGGGTATGTAATCATATTCCCGGGAATACGATTCCATACCCATGAAACAAACACGCTATAAGAGTAACCATATTCCTGCCTTCTAGAAAGTAAACTTCTTTTTCGACGAGCAACCTTTCAACAATCTGAAACATAAATACTGTGTAATTCATCAGATTGCAATCATATATATACCAGCCTTCCGAAGTCATGGATCCATACATGTCATTTTGTTGATTTGCTCAATTCAGAACCACTTAAAACTGGAAGGTAACTTATCGAGCTAATTTTGCTATATTCGAATTTCTGGTTCCAGCTTGCTAATTTTGTAATTGCGATGTGCCACTGCCGAGTGCCACTGTGCGTCTGTGCCAGTACACTAATAGTATATATTGACTTGGGGTCCAAATTTAGATTTTAGCTGCTAGATCCAGTTGAAGAGTTTAGTCTAGTGCGTTTACGGTAGGTATTTAAATTTCACGTAGGCATTCTGCATTCAAGGAGAATATCTCGTAGGACTATATTCTGAATTCTATGCAAATGATGACCACCTCCTCCTCTCCGATCACTTTATCTCTTGGTCCTTTTTATCTGACTCCGACTCATTCATGGTTCATCACTCAAATCTTTGACAGAGAATTTTGTATACGAACGTGACCTCGACAACTCCATCAAATCAAACACCTGAGTAGAAATGCGATCATGACGACTCGTGTGGCTGCAAGGTAGAACTTGAACACCATATGACTTGGGCCCTGCTTAGTCTGTGCAAATACGCAGTGAATCCAGTGATTTTTCCTTGTTGCATGTCGATACCTACAATTTGGGCCCTGCTTGGCCTGATGAGAATTTTCTCAGTGGAATTAGCTGATTTTTTATGTGCTTATACAAAATGACAATTTCAATCAAAGGATTTACCCCTCTGAGAAATCACTAGTGTAGTAAGTGAAGATAGTATGGTCCCTGTTCAACTATTCATTAGTTAATCCCCATCATCTCAATAATTAATATCTCAAACTTTGTCTCTTTACACCAAAGTCAGTATATTCTTTCTTTTCTGCAGTATACAAACAGATGGTTAGATCTTCTTGTACAAACTCACATGGTTGCAAATCCAGGGCATGATCATAGTTGCAGCATGCAAGCCTGTATAGCTTTTGACTCTCAGTCTCTTTCTCTCTTTCTCTCTCTCCATGAGATTCATCAACAACTGCACTTTGATCAAATAAACAAATGTTCAAAGGCATGGGAAGATCTATAAACAATCATCAATTAACTAAGAAAGACAGAAACTTGAGAATATATTACATCATCAACATGTGTATTATTATGCACTCGTCTGGTTTATTAACTTCATCCCCAAAAAATTAAAAAGAAGAAAAAAGAGAAGATATTATTCGGCATTCTAAGATTACGTGCGCGGATAAAGTACAAGGCTACGTGCACCAATAACCAACGACTACGTTTCAAGCAAAAGAGCGCGCCGGCATGAGACTTGTTGAGCCTATAATGTTTCCATGTTATATTTTTCACAACTAGATTGCAGCCAGAGTATAAATTTTCTGTCTGGTAAGTGCAACCACTCGTCAACTGGCTCATAAAACCTATGTACCTAGGTATTTTCACAAAACTCCCCCTTAACTTGCCATTTTATTCTCTGTTTGTATTTATATAGTGGAATATATTCCCATCTCTTCTTACCTTCAATTTTGGCTCTGCCTAGCCCTAGTAGAAATCATGTTTATCCTTTCGGAAAATATATTATACATTTTAGTTGCCAATTTGGTTCTGGTCGTCCAATCTCCATATCCTGCAGCTGGGTGGGGTTATGCCAAAAGTTCATTCCCACTATATTTTTCATTTGAAAACTTACGCATGCATTCAGATAGTTAACAAACTCGGCTATTGTTGGCCCTTGCCTGCAGTGGAGTACTGATATGGTTTTTGTTAATTATGATGTGAAAGAAAATATTTAAAAACAAGTTATAACTCCTGAATCCTTATAAAGCCGTGTTTTTAAATGATTAAGTACGTAATCAACTCATAATTAAGTTAATTGATTCCTAGTAACTAATCTGGCCAGGTTCAATGACTCTAATCAAACAGTATCAGAGATGATCAGTCGTCTTACACCTGTTCTATGTCTCAAACTAGTACACTATCTTTTGCTAAAATAAGTTTTTCTCCTTTTCAAGCACACACACTATCCATGGGTACGTGGTAAACCTGACACTGACACCTGACTAATCCATGGAGCGGCATGGAGATCCAGCTAGCCGGCTGTTCGACCGTCTTCTGAGGGGTCTCCGGGAACAGGTGAAGAACCCGAATCAATATTGATACTTGCCACGGTCCATGGGCAGAGTCAGGTATAGGTAACTACAAGAAACTTAACATATTGTAGCACCCAATGGTTATGACATAAACTCCTACTAGTGTCACGATAACCTATGTAGTAAGAAGTCTATTGCTGCACCCACTCTCTATTACTGCAGTATCCCAAATTAATTGAGCTATTTGGTTTTAAATTTTATCCCATAAATAATCGAGCTATTTCACTAAGGGGATATCTCTAATACTACCCTTTTAATTGATTATTGTTACTATAAGAAAAATGTATAATTTGATATTCATGTTTATATTCGTTACGTAGATGTTTTAAAATGTTTTTCAACGGTATAAAGTTTACGAAAAATCGTGGTATAGTTTAAGAGATAAATCATTTCTAAGTTTTATTAGTTATTATCCATAAGGGTATAATTGTAAAAAAATACTTAAATATATTCCCCTTTGCTCCATGCCTTAAGAATTGTGCAAACTACAAATAGCTCAATTAATTTGAGACGGAGAGAGTAGCTTTTAGCTGCACTTGAAAACTATTGCGACTAATGTTTTTTCTTTTGCAACATATATATTGAAGATGTGACAATATATTAGATTTTCTTGTAGTAAATATTGTATCTACTTGCAACATAACTCCAGCGCTTTAGCGCCTGATACTCGGACATTCGCCCAAGGCATTTTCTCTATTCTTGTTTCGCCTGAAAAACAAGGGTCATCTTGCGTCCTTGGTATATCTACACGACATATATAAAATGGCTCGATCTTCAGTATTCACCCTGTTTTTGGTCCCCAAATGCTTATTTATGTGTTAAAAAATTTTTTTCTTAAATTTGCCATTTTGCTTATTATTTGCCCCAGTACGACGGCAATTAATTTTTTTTGGTCCCCTTCTACCTTAGATCCTAATTTTTCCGCTAATAAGGAGTAAACTGCAAGTGAAAGTATCCAACTTCTAGCTACCAACTCAATACCGTGGTGGGTATGAATTTTATGTAACGTGGTCCTAGGTATACGAATCAAGGTTTTGAGTCTCAACTTTGATTCACAAGCTTGTATATGGATAGACTCACATGCAAACCAGCACTAAGTAAATAATTAACTAATTAATTAGGAATGGATGGAAGCCTAATCTCCTTCGACGAAAGATTAGTGATGATGATGCATCTAGAAATGTTTTGAACCTTTTGAAGCAGACAAACTTTTCTCTTGCTAAAATAAAAAAATCGAACTTTTTTTAAACTTAATTAGATCTAATGACATATTAATCTCTATTTTTTTTTATAATTAATTGATTAAGTTTGATTAGGACAAGTTAGTGAATATAGAAATGATCACAAGATACACACCAAATGATATTAGTAAGAAAATGGTGATAACTATGATTTTTGATGACCAAATGGATTTGTCAATCAACAGCATAACAAATCATATCTAACAAGTACATTATGATCATGAGGATGTTGGTTCTCTTATTATTGGTTGCAAAACTAAACTAAATGTTAAAAGGGCTGACCAAATCCATTAATGCAGCACCTACACTGCTAAGGCATTACTTGAGTATGGAGACTTTTTTGGAGATGAAGGTGACTAAAACTCATTTTATTCTAGGTCCAGTAATGTAGCATGGGCCGCTGATCGTTCTGCGAATAAAGTGTATTTACTTTGACTAGTTTTTAAATTTATTTTGGAAGGAAAAAAAAAAGAAAAAAAAAGAGTTCTTCTGCTTGTTTTTCATCTCTTTCTTTTTCTTAATATACGGTAAGGTTTGTTCACGGGAAAGTTCACAAACTATATTATAAGCCTAGCCAGTATAGATTTCAATTTTTAAATATCAGTTTTATTTATTTATTTAACGGAAGACTTTATTAATCATCATCAACAGAAAGAAGTTTACAAGCATTGGATGGAAGTCTGACAACAAGCTGGGCTCCAATCCCTTTTTGGATAACAACACCTATCCTATGAAAAAGGAAATCTCCAACAGTAACATTCTCATCATGACTAGACATGTAATTCCGCAGCCTTTTCAAGAACTCCACCGTATCACTCCCTAGCTTGCCTAATGTAGAAAAGGAAAGAACACCAAACCCCAGCCTCTGACTAGGACATTTCTCAAGGTACTTGGCCCTTTTTTTAGCAACCGCGCTATCAATTGCCCGACCAAGAACAAAATTACGCTCCTAGTCACCCGTGAAGGGGGAGACACCCGTAACATCCAAACACATATCGTGGCCACTGTCCCAACCATACACAAGGATATCGGCAGGACGTAAAGCTACTCCATTATCTGCAAGGAGCCCCAAATCCACTTTCTTTCTAGCTGAAACACCCGCTCGATAATAAATGTCTGCGAAGGTATCACGGGCAAGATCGTGCCTGTACTTGAGACCAACTCCTTTATTGCAGTGTAAGGTATGATCCCCAAAAATATCCATACCTTTCCCCAAAAATATCCTTTTTTTTTTAGCTACATTGGACAAAAAACCACAAAACTAAATAACTACTCTCACTTCCCTCATGAAGGTTCTTCCAGCAAGGTCATCATGAATCAATGGACGAATAGCATCTGGAGGTTGGTTAATCCAAACACCCTCTGACACCTTTGCTGCTCCACCTTTAGCTAACCAATCAGCCACCAAATTCGCCTCTCTATATCTCTGTTGAAAGATAGTAGATTCAAAATTCTCTTTTAGAATACTAATATCTTCCACAAGAGCATGTAAACTCCATGGAACTTGAACTTCCTTGTTACACAGTTGGATAGCGTAAGTCGAATCGCTTTCGACCTCTAACTTCTTTTTTCCCATTTCCTTAGCAAGAAGCAAACCATTCCTTATATCCCAAACCTCCGCCACATTATTATCATCCTTGAAGATGTGCTTAGCATAACAAGCAAGAAATCCACCATGATCACCACGCAGAATTCCTCCTATATATATACCTGTAAGGCCTTGCTGATTTGAAGCTCCATCACTATTCAGTTTAGCATGATCTTGTTTGGGATAGGTCCAAGGGACTGGAACATCAACATTTTTGTGTTTAACCTGTCTCATCCGGTGTGCAACACCAATAAACTCTCTATCCTCCTTCAAAGCTCTAGCAAGCACCCTATTTGGCAGGAAAACAATCCTCCTAAATATTAGATCATTTCTTCCTCTCCAGATGGACCACAAAACAAAAGGCATTATGTGCTTCCACTCAAAACCCCCTATCTTTCCATCAAAGTTGCACCAATTCTTTAGAGCAGTATGTGAGATGTGATCAGCAACAAGTTGAAACCCAATCCAGCTCTGCACCTTTCTCCATAAGGGTTATACCATCTTACAACAAAAGAAAAAAATGGTGAGGTGTTTCAAAATCTTGATCACAAAGTATACAACTCGGATGACTCCCAATGTGTTTTCTGTACAAAGATT
Source organism: Papaver atlanticum (assembly GCA_023531105.1). Taxonomy (NCBI): domain Eukaryota; kingdom Viridiplantae; phylum Streptophyta; class Magnoliopsida; order Ranunculales; family Papaveraceae; genus Papaver; species Papaver atlanticum. Next base: position 1,100,080 of record JAJJMB010006318.1, on the reverse strand, counting down.
CATTCACGCTAAGTCTATTATGACAGAATAGCCACAATAAATATTTAATTTTATGTGGAAATTTCAACTTCCACAAAAACCTCCAATCCGAATTGGGTATTCCCAACTGTCATATGGAAATAAGATAATTATAAGCCTCATTGACCATGACTTCACCGCTTTTAGTTTCATCCCACACCAGTTGGTCTGCAATCCCCTCGCCACCTGCAATAGGTCTAGCCTTAATATCGTCAGCCACCTGTTCAGAGATAAATGCATCAATTTCCTCTAAATTCCAGCATCTTTCCTGCATGTTCATAATATCTCTCACCTTAAGATTTGGGCAGATTCATATTATTTTAATTTGCAATGGCAGAAATAGGTAAATTATACAACCATGGGTCATTCCACAAGTTCATAGAATTACCATCTCCTATATTCCACCTAATGCATTCTCTAACAACATCTCTCCCACTAAGAATACTTCTCCAACTTGAAGAACATCTACTCTTAGTGTCGCAAGACCAAAAGTCAGCTTCCGGGTAATACTTAGCCTTAAGAAGAGAGGAAACATCCAAATCAGGATTAATAGAGACTCTCAGCCATTATCGGTAGCAAGGACAGGTTATTAAGTTCAAGGTCTCTAATACCAAGCCCACCATACTCAACAGGGAAGCAAACTTTTGCCCACCTCAACTTATGTAAGGTTCTCTTGTCCTTGTCACCTCCCCAAAGAAAATTCTTTTTATATTTATTTAATTTAACCAAAAGGCCTTTAGGGAGTTTAAGCATTGACATCACATGATTTGAACAGGGTTAAAGAACCGATCTAATTAAGGTTGACCTACCTGCCATGTTCAAATTTTTGTTTTTCCATCCTTGCATTCTGTTCGCTAATTTTTCATCCATATCATTAAATGTACTAATATTTATTCTACCCCATTGAAGTGGAATACCAAGGTACTTACCTTAAGCTTGTGTGATTTGAACCTTAAATGCAGCTGCCATACCTCTAGAGAAGCTTCACCCCAAATTTGCAGAAGTGAGCAATGTAGATTTGACATCACTTATTTTTTTGTCCAGACCACCTGTAAAACTTGTCCAAAATAAGCCTTAGACTACAAGCATTCTTATTTTGAGGAAAATAATGCAATCATCCGCATATAAAGAATGGGAAATCACAGGAGCACCCCTAGCCACCGAAATACCAGTAATTTCTCTCTTTCTAATTCCCTCATTTATGAGTCTGGAGAGAGCTTCCAGGCATATAATAAACAGAAAGGGGGACAAAGGATCCCCCTGTCTTAAACCATTAGAAGGGCAGAAACTCCTACTAGGAGAACCATTGATCAAAACCTGAAAAGACACAGTGTTAATGCATTTCCAAATCCAATTAACAAATGTATAAGCAAAACCAAGACTTTGCAAAATCTTAATCAAAAACTGCCAATAAGCTTTACTGAAATCTAATTTCAAGGCCATCCAACCCTTTCTTGTGCTTAAAAAGAATGCACAATTTCATTACATATCACAGTTGAGTCAAAAATAGATCTACCTGAGACAAAAACATGTTAATTTGAAAATATAATCTTATCAAGCAGTGGCCTTAATCTGTTGGTAATTATTTTTGTTATGATTTTCTTGGATAAATTACATAAGATGATTGGCCTATAATCCTTAATAGAGTTGGGACAAGACTTTTTAGGAATCAGGGCAATGAAGGTCTTATTTAATCTAGAGTCAAGATATCCATTAAGAAATAAATCCGTAACTAGTTGAACCACACTGGCACCAACATGTTCCCAGTACTTAGAGAAAAAGAATCCATGTAATCCATCTGGTCCCGGGGCTTTATATGAACCCAACTGTTTCATAGCTATTCTAATCTCTTTAATAGAAACAGGACAAGTAAGTCTAGAGTTATCACTGTCATAAATAGTAGCGGGGAACAATCTACCAACATCAGAACCATCACATTCATTCATAGAGGAAGAAAATATATTTGAAAAATGATCAACTACATGGTTTTCAATTTCATCAATATTATCAAGCCATCTAGCATTATTATCCAACAGGCTACCAAGCATATTTCTACTTCTCCTAACCAAGGTAGAAGAATGAAAAAACTTCTTGCTCAAGTCCCTTTCTACTAACCAACTATCTCTGGATTTCTGCTTCCAAAATATTTCCTCCAGCCTGAGACAATTTAAATATTCACACAGGCAATTAGTCATATAAACTTTATTATCATCAGACGGATTATTATCGAAGTTATTCTGAGCATGGCTCAAGTCTTGCAAAGCCTTTTTAATGTTAGTATTCAAATTCCCAAACACATTTTTATTCAATTGTTTAGAATCCTTTTAAAAATTATCAACAGAATGGAAATAGTGTTGTTGAGTGCTCGAAGACATATAAGATTTCCAGGCGTTTTTCACAACCTCATTGGACCTCTCGTCCTCAGTCCAAATTGCGTCAAGTCTGTATGGTCTAGGTTTGAAAACATTTTTAGGATCCAAATCTATTAATAGAACTCTATGGTCCGAATCATAATAAAGAAGATGGAGTACCTGCGGATTCGGGAAATGACTGCAATATTGGGGGTTAGCAATAACCCTATCAAGCTTTTCCTTGATATTTTCCATCCCTGTTCTTCTATTGTTCCACGTTTAGTTAGGGACGTGAGCTCCCAAATCAATGTGACCACACTGATTCATAATGCTTTTCAGCTCCTCCACCTTATTAGCATCAAGTTTCCTGCCACTAACCTTCTCATGTACACTGGCCATGGTATTAAGGTCCCCCATAACCATCCAATCAACATTGTTCAATTCATCTATACCTTTAATCTCTTCCCAGACTCTCTTCCTCTTTGATTTGTTAGTGCTTGCATAGATAGTAGACAAAATCCATGGCTTCTGACATTTGTCTGTCACCACTGCATGAACAACCCATCTGGAATTGTTTCTAGCTTGAATATCTACTTCCTCCTCATTCTAAAGTAAGCACAAACCCCCAGAAAAAACACATGGTTCCACAATAATAGACTTATTGAACCCAAGTTGCTTAACAATTTCAGAAGCATGTTCAAAAATGGATCTAGTTTCGAGAAGAGCAACTATTTTAGCCTTATGTTTTTTAATAAGTTGCTTCATCACTCTTTTAAAAGAAGGTCTTCCAAGACCTCTACAATTACATGTAAGTATCTTCATATCAGAATTCGACATCAAGGAAAAAGGACAATTACCTCGAAAAGAACTATTGGCAAGAGCCAGTTTCTCCATCTCCATCATCTCTTGATTCAGTTGCACCAATGGGCTGAACCTTGTCTTGAACATTCTCTGAACTCCCCGCTTCAAATCCAACCTTGCAGTAAACTTCATCTCGAACTTCAGCAGTCCTCTTGAGCTTTTTATAAGAGATGGAGTCTCTACTAATTGAGGAAATACTGCTTCGAGCACCATCGCCTCTTGCCACATCTTTGACACGCAATCTGGAGTTTCTTTCCGATCCTTTAGGAACTCGGCTGGGTCCACGTGGGGCCATTTGGAAGTAAAAATCTTGACCGGGCTTAAAGTTTTTTGAATTTGAGTCAAAACTCCATTCACATTCACTTGTTCTGGAACATGCACCGATTGCGGCAGTATTGAAAGTAACTGTCTTTGTAGCTGATTTACTTCCTCCATCATCTGAAACATTTGATCCATTCTTGTTTCCTACTCTATTATTAGTTCTACCAAACTGTTTTGCATTGTCAATAACTCTTCTTGTGCTCTTTTCACCATCAGGTCTTCCACCCTCCATTCCTCCACAAACAACATTTAAGAGGCTTGATAAGACAAATTCAGGGGTATTGAATGACTGCTCATCTTGGTGATTATTAGAATGACTAATTCGAGATTTGTCATTCCCTTTATAAGCACCAACTTTACCAAATGTAACTGCTCCATTATTACCATTCAATCACACATTATCATCCTTATGAGTTTCAAACATGGGAGTTACAGAATTATCATCATTAATATCATTAAAATCTCTTGAATTTTAGTCCTCATTTTCTATAACACTAACATTTTCCCTCCTCAAAAGTTTGAAACTTCCATATTGCATTAATTTATCTCCATTATCACCACCCACTCCATTGGAATTCTTGACCTGACCAGATTTGAACTATTAGAATTGGCTGGGTCAAAAATAATTTAGGCTTATAAAATAGTTTATTACTGATAAAAATTAAACTTCGGTTCGGTTTATTACTGTTCGTATTTGGTGAATTGATAAAATTAAACTTTCAAGGTTTTTATGGAGGGAAGAAATAATTTGTAAAAGCAGATTCGACTAATTCAAGATTAAGTAGAACAAAGGGTAAGTAGTATGGCCACAATTTTTAACATCCACGACTATAATATACTAAGATCTAACATACGTTATTAAACGGTATAAACAAATGAATTCGGTTCGTTCTTAGGGAAACCGTCTCGAGATATGTCGGTATTGCATAATCTAAAATCATTGAATTAATGGTTCAATTGGATTTAGTCATTACGAAATTATTAAGATTTTGTATTGCGAGATAGATACTGAGATAATTTAAAAACAGAAAGAGTAACTTGGTCATTTCATGACAACTGTGATATCCCTATCCCATTATCCTAGATGGTAGAGGGTGTGAATAGCCAAAAGTCCCATAACCACAGGGGCGGAAAATGCTTCAAGCCTCCAAGATTCCTCCCCCAAACTATTCTTTCATGATATCTTACTAATTCATCAGTTATATGTGGTATTCGTCCACCATTTCCAAATTTTTTTTTAACTATTTTCAGAGCTATGATTTAGATTGTGTACATGTGTTGGAGAAGAGCTGTGGGGATTTCGGGGGCATGCAGCAGCTTCCACCACGGCAACAAAAAGTCTTGCTCCTGTTTCTCAGAAAATACATTTCCATATTTCACATGTGGCCGTGGATTTTGTAGGTTCCAAGACACCCCATAATCCTCATAAAACAATATGGTAATAATAACTGATTGACTTTCTCAGTTTCTTGGTCATATTTAGTTTTTGTTTAACAATTTTCTTCTTCTATGTTTACTGATATTCATTTTAGTTTTGAATATCCTATGCTTAAAGAAAAATATCAAGGTCCCCCATCCATCCATAAGGCCACTATGACTTGAATTGGAACCATTTAGACAAATTTTAAATTTGATTTGGTTTGCAGATTTACAAAAACTTATTATTAAAGAAGTAAACAAGAGATAAAAGAGAGTATATACGCTAAACCCCAGAAGGATACTCTGTCCCAAAGTATTCATGTATCAGCCAGGATCCCATCTTGTGTATTTTTTTAGTAGCCACCTACTCAAGTTGATCCGTAATCTTTTATCCGAGTACAATTAATGTCTAATACAATCCTTAGACAAAAAGTTGCACTCAAAGAAAAATATATTGAACATGAATACATCTGTTTTGTGGATCATCGTGCCATCGCCAACACCCGGTGTCGTTGTAAAATAAGTAAATAACTCTCGGTTGCATGTTAACAATCATGCATCTTTGGGTATAATTATAATAACTAACTCGGAAGCAATTTGAATGGCGGAGGTTTTTTCCTTGTTCTTGGGGTGCTGGCTTGTAGCACTCCCTCAGTTCATCTTCGTGTTGGTGGGTTGTCGTTTTTTTCCCGATGGTTAGTAATGGTGAGTTGTATTCATATAATTTACCTCCTATTAATAAAGGATTCTCTTAAATATAACACATGTTTTTATTAGCATAACCCATTTAAAATTAGTGTTTTATCTAACCAAACAGATTTTTAAAATCATTATACGTAGCCCACTAAATTATACATAGCCCAACATATTAAAATGATCGTTAAATCTTTAAATAATAAAAAAAAAGGTTAATTATCTAGTTTTTTTAATAATTTAGTTTATCTAAGATTTTGACATGATTAATATTTTTGAAGAATAATCAGTACCCTCAATATTGGTGCAATAATGATTGAGAAAACTCATCTTAGAGATATCTTTTTATGGATTATGTGTATGGAGTTTTAGGAAAATGGCCCTTTCGCCTGCGGTCTTGTTTTTTTTTTTTTTTTTTTTACTTCTTTGCTTCAGGATTCTGAAACTGAATTCTTTCCATCTCTGTAAGGTAGTCTACGTGACTCGGATTGCTTCCTTTGTATACGTGGCTTGGGCTTGGTCTCTTTTCCTTTTTAATATAACTTTTTCATTCGAAAAAAGAAAAGAAAATGGTCCTCGGAAAGAATCAAACCCTAAGTGAATTGCGCTTCTGACTGATGTTGTTGTGGAATTTTTTGAATGAAACAATTAGAATAGATACTCCTATTAAGTTTAATATTATCATGATTAAGAAAAACGAATATATCATTATAGAGAATTTAAGAATTATGATTTATTTAGTTTGGGGAAAAAGTAAGAATTAGGGTTTATAATTGTGTGAGAATTATAACTAAGATTTAGGATTTATATGGTGAAGTATGATCAAAAGAAAATTTAGGGTTTATTTTGAGTAAGAAGGAAAATTTAAGTTTAATTGTTAGTAAAATTTAAGACATGTTTGGATTTCATTTTAACTTAAATTTTTTGGGTTATGGTGAATAAATGTATGTACTATATTTAAGAGAAGTCTTAATAAAAAAATTAATTTATCGACCGAAAAAGACCATAAAAAAGCAATTTGAATAAAATTATTCATGTACTTTGCCTCTGTTAGCCTATTTGAGAAATTTTAATTTATCGACAAAAAAAAGAAAACAATTTGAATACAAAACTAGTAAAGGGTAAATAAAAAGGAAAAAATCAAGATGTTTTTTTCTTTCAAACAAACAGAGTACTCTGATAGTCCATTAGTGGCCCAAATACCAAGTCTTTAATACTTGAATAAATGGGTATTATAGTCCTCGACAAAACTCAAGTACCGAACAACAGATATCCTTTAATTATAGGGTTGTTAACATACGGTTCCAATTTCTAGGTTCGGGTTCAAAAAAGGTGGAACCAGAACTAAGCTAAATAAGATACCCAGGGTATTATTGGGTTTTCAAAACAATTATGTTTTCTGATGATCTTTTTTCTTCATCATTTGTGCCTTGAATACAATTAATTTTGTTTCATATAATATTTTGTTATTTTTATTTTAATGCTCTAAATGGAAATTTAGTTTAACAAAAAAAAAACATGAGAATTTTTTTCCCCAAGGGAACTCGATAAAAACCTTCGGATATCTAGTAAAAACACTAAAAAGGACAAATATTAACAGGCAACCAATGGATATAACTAATTAGGACCCAATAACTTATCAGTACCAAACGGTTCTACCACTCAAATACCAACATTGCCAATGTGTCCAATTTTAAAACCCGAAACCGGACCCAAAATAACCAGCTTCAACCTGGATTCAACACCCATTGACATCCATAACCAATATATAGGTGTTGTGCCCCCCAGCACAGCTCAGTCCGCGACGCCAGGTGCTTAGCGTGTACGTGTTGTGTGAGAGATTCAAGCATATTGTCTCAAGCTGTGCTAGAAGGCGCACTGTGTTGTGCAGTCACACTTATTTTATATTTTCTAGAAAAAAATATATTTTTTACAAATATTTAGGTACAATATGTTTTTTAAGCATATACAATATCTATTATTATAGAAATAAATCACTATAGTTAAGGATATAAAACATCAAAAATGAGTTAGAATAAAGATTCTTTTGTGAAATATCCATGAAATTGGATGTATTGAAACGTGTTGTGTAGTGTCTTATGCATGTTATGACGTACTGTGCTGATGTACCTATTAGTCTGGCATATCACAACATTCTAAGCTAACGTGTTGCATCGTGCCGTGTCGTGCCTAATTACCTCCCATGCTATGCTGTGCCCGAATTTTAGCATGCTATGTTGTGTCGTAAACGTGTTGAGATGACACATTTTACACCTCTCCGTTAATACATATTCTCTTTTACATTTTTAGAGCTCTCTATATATCTGAATGGTAACAAATTAACTTACAGAGAACCATCAAGTGATCTAATAGTTCTCATGCTCCCTCCCAGTGCAGAGGTAGGGGGTTAAACTCTGTAATTGCCAAACCAACTCCACTTTAAGAAGTTGGGATGTAATCTAAGGACATTGTACTATCCGATCAAAATTTTTTTTTATGGAAGAAGCGACACCATAAGATGAAACAAACTTTAAGAATTACATTCTTTTCCAAGTGGCAATTGTGCTTGGAATAATGCGCCCATAGGAAATACAATAAGCAGAATATAAGTAAAATGCGATGGATCTTTGGGTTTTATTACCATGACGTCTTTAGGGGCGACCCCGAAAGAATTAACGGCGACTATAAGACAAAAAAGGTTGGAAAATACTTATATGTCGCTTCATAATCGGTAGTTTAGTATTGGTTTTTATCAACCGATTGTGTCTATGTTCTTCTCTTCTTTGCTTTGTTTTGAAATAATTGAATTTGGGGCTACTACCACAATCGGTAGATAAAGAACATCACGAGACTACCGATTGTATAATCGGTAGAGATAATAAACATCACTGAACTACCGATTAAGCAAATAGAGAAATTCAAAAAATTCAAAATTCCATTGGTTTTTGAAAATTTGGAATTTGGGGCTACTACCACAATTGGTAGATAAAGAACATCACGAGACTACCGATTGTATAATCGGTAGAGATGATAAACATCACTAAACTACCGATTGAGCAAATAGAGAAATTCAAAAAATTCTAAATTCCGTTGGTTTTTGAAAATTTGGAATTTGGGGCTACTGCCACAATCAGAAGATAAAGAACATCACGAGACTACAGATTGTATAATCGGTAGAGATAATAAACATCACTAAACTACCGATTGAGCAAATAGAGAAATTCAAAAA
>JAJJMB010006318.1:1071889-1091178 GCA_023531105.1 Papaver atlanticum | reverse complement strand
ACATCACTAAACTACCGATTGAGCAAATAGAGAAATTCAAAAAATTCAAAATTCCATTGGTTTTTGAAAATTTTGAATTTACGGCTACTACCACAATCGGTAGATAAAGAACAACATGAGACTACCGATTGTATAATCGGTAGAGATAATAAACATCACTAAACTACCGATTAAGCAAATAGAGAAATTCAAAAAATTCAAAATTCCATTGGTTTTTGAAAATTTGAAAATTTGGAATTTTCGTAACACAAACCAACATACATCAATATAAACTACCGATTGTAATATTGTCTACCGATTATGGAGGGCATTTTAGACATTTCAAAAAATTTGAGATAAGGGTGGCTTTATTTTAGTTTTGGGTAACCCTTTTTTTTCTTATTAGTCGCCCCTTATTCTTTCGGGGTCGTCCCTAAAAACGTCAGGTTTATTACCCTCTCGTATAATAGTTCTCTAGTAGTTAAATAAATTTCATGATTTAGACAAATAAAGAAATGGATTGGACCCCTCTATCTCCTCTCATGTGTTTAGCGCATAAAAAAGGTTTTTATATTCAAATTATCCTAGGGATCGCAACAAAGTTATCCAAAAGAACACATAGTCATAGAGATACCTTAACAAACAAGGGCCAATAACTCTGACCTAATTCTAAGTTTTTTAATCAAATTGATTAATTAAATTATATTAATCAGTTGATTAATTAGACAAAAATTACCTGTACTAGATACGGTATCATTAAGTAATCCAGAAGATTTTAATTTGGAAGATCCTATGGGATTCTTTCTAATAATTGGGATTTTTCATTTATATTTTTGTACTTTTTATAAATATTTTTAAGTCCAGATGCTTGAGATATAATTAGTCCCTCCCACATGTGCACTACCCCAATAAAGAATAAAAAGTTAAAGCCTGAAAGTTTGTAACCAAAATAAGAGTACCCTTTCTTGTTCTTTTTCTTTTCTTTCTCCAATCATGTTTTACCCTTTTTACTTTTAGGTAATTCAAAAAATAAAGGGAAATTGCCAAATTGGATTACAAAGAAAAATTGCGGGTCATTTAGCAATTTTTAGGCCATGAAACAGATTTTGGATCACCCTCACAGTGGCGATCACTCTCATGCTGCAGATTTTAAGTCACTAACCAAATTCGAGTAATAAGCATATCTTTTTTCCAAATATATATTTTGAATTGCAATGCCAAATTTATTTCAAGTATTTTCATCCCAGTTTATTATACCCAAACAATTGATTCACATCTCTTTATTAAGTCATACACACGCAAAATTTTCAATTCTTAACTCAAGAGCTCTTAATTAGATCGTACACACGCAAAATTTTCAATTCTTAACTCAAGAGCGAAGATACATTGTTCTAAATAAAAATTAAAATTCCCGAAATCCAAATTTTATATAAATGGACTTAGTAGTGTCGCAACAATTTAAAGGCACGAAAAAGTTTTCAAGTCATTTAGAAAATTGAAGTTAAGTGCAAAACTTCAGGTTATATGGAAAATATTACCGCACGAATTTAAATTAACGTGCAACTTAAATGAGTCATGAGATGGAATGGCATTGCAATAGAAAATCTTTTAAAATGGCAAATTTGCATGATGGACCAAAGTTTGGCACATAAGACTAATTTGCCTTGCTTAGCAAATTTGGGTCATAAAACAAACGATCCCGGTGTAGATTTTTTGTCAGTCATGGATATAATCGGTTTCTAGGTATAATTGATGCCGATTTTTGGTCGCATGATAATTCTTTTGGGGTTAGGTTCGGATCATATAATGTGGATTTTGGATTACCTTACGATGTTTGGATCATTGGGATATCTGAGGGTGAGTTCGATTTTGGGTCACGAGGCAAGAAATGCTCACACTATTTTTTAGAAATAGAAATCATGTTGAGGAAGGGACTCGGAAGTTAATATCTAAGCCAAAAATAAGATCCAATTCACTAAAATGCAACCATTTGCTGCAAATACTCATGAAACGACGCCTTATTGATATTTATTTCGAAGTACTTGCTTTGAGTTACTGGACAGGTTTTACGACACACATAAATAGTTAGGCTATAAAATTAGATATACTAAGCTGTGATGCACATTTTGGGTAACCTCTAGAGTTTAGGTAACCCAGAAATTTTGCTTATATCTAAAGTCACAAGTCGGAATATGGGATGCAAATAAGAAGAAATTTGAGTTATAGTGTAGATTTTGGATATCGAGCCAAAATATTAAGTGGCTTCGAAAATTTGGAACACTACTTAACCTGGCTAGTTTGGGGCCTAGTCCAGTTATTTGGGGCCTGTTACTAGATGACAAAAAGGTTATTAGAAATAAATTTCACACAATCCCTTATCCAACTATTCTCTTACTACATATTTTACCCCTGATTAATTAGCGTTAATTAATCGTATTAGGTGTTAATTACATTTTAGATGTGATATCAACTAATGATAAATCGATCTTCAAAATATCAAACAACTTAATTTTTTTGTTTTTTTTTCGAAAACACTACCCAGAATCGGTTTACCTTCATGCACTCGTAAACCGATTCTGGGTTGGTGTTTTCAAAATTAACAAAGGAATTCCAGAATCGGTTGAAGTATGCACAGATAAAATCTGATTCCCATAATCTGGGTTTTGTAGGACATATATAAATCGATTAATACCTTTTATAAGAATTTTTTTCTTCAATAATTTCATATCTACTCGTTTTCGTAGGAATCATGGATACACTTAGCAAATGCATCAAGCCTTTGATCCTAGGCGATCCTAGTGGACGAGTTATAGTCTCGTGAGGGTTTACATAGAGATCTACCCAAAAAACCTACACAAAAATTTCTAAAACCTTCAATCTTTGTCGGAGGAATCCGAGTTTGATTCACCAACCATAAAGTCCAGGGAAGGAATTTTAGATACCATGAAGTGATATCTTGCATCAAATATGAATGCTCCCCCCTTTTCCTCCAAGTAGCGCGCTTTCACGACTTGGTGCTACAAAAACACGACACAAACTTACTTTGTTAATGGTGTTTAATTGGAAGATCAAACCACATGGATCACGTAAAATAAACCAAAAAAACACTTACAAATTGTTCAATGGACAAGCTAAAGTGACTAGCGTTCAAAATCCGATGTTGGATAGATAAATAAGCAAGTATCACATTTTCGATGACTTGGTGCCTATCATGGAATTGTTGAACACTTCTTCCATTCGGATTCAAAAAACCTTCCCTATATTTGTTATATACTTTTGTCCAAAAGGTTTCAGCATCTACCCTTACGGAGGACTGATTTTTAATTCGAGCTTTGGTGATTGCCAAATCTTCGGCAAAGTTAAACGATGCCATTTCTTGTATGTGGAGGTATGAAATGAGTAGTTGTGGAGTATATGGAGTGAGAGGGTATAGAATGAGCAATTTTTGGGCAAATAGGGTCCAAGGATGATGTTTCTATATATAGAGAAAGACCCCAACGACTAGTTTTTTCGAAAAAAGTGAAATAATTTGGCATAATCGGTCTTCTCGAAGGTCCATACTATCCGATTATGTTTTTGTGCCACCAATAATCGGTCTTTATGTTAGCCAATATAAACCGATTAAAGACAAGTAAAAAATTTGAATTTTCACCGACAATAATCTGTTTATATAATTTCACATGTGATCCGATTCTATTTAGAAAAAGATACAGAAAAAACTGCATAAACCAACAATAATCGGATTACAATGACCCACACATAACCGATTTCATTATGGACCCTCGACAATCGGTTTATGTTGAGATAGCGAGTAGCCTGATTGTTTGCCTGTGTTTGGAAAACAGAAATATTGAGCATGCATAAACTTGTTTTAAGATACACATAATTATAATTAAAACTTTAAGTGCATTACGTTCAACACCAGGATCACCTTAACCATCCCAAAAGAGTGTTAAAACTTAAAACTTAAACAACCAAGTCTTAAAAACTTAAACTTATAAATCGAAGAGCACCAGCATCAGGAGCAGCAACACCAGGAGCATTTGTAGCAGCAACAATTTGCTTCAGCAAGGGCTTGAACTTCAGCCATTTCTTCAAACATACCTTCCAAATGTCTGTCGCGATCCCTCTTAGCTGAAATCAAATCCCTCATTCTCCTCGCAAACCTGATGACCTCAACGAGCTCTTCCAGTGCAAGCTTGTCTAGCAGTGCGAGCGCTTCCTCCAGACGGGTCTCACCGCCATAGGAGAACTTGTAGAGGCTTCTTTGTGACACAGGTTGTGGTACCCTGTGAATATCCTCATGGGGGAGCTCTCTAGAGTAAAATGCTATATGGACGAAGTCCATATGTACAAAAAAAAAAAAATCTAATTAAATATCGGTACATATGAAAACATATGTAATCCGATTCTAAACACAAAAACACACATGAATTTCAAACATTAAGAATCGGTTTATGTGGTACATATATAAAAACCGATTGTGAAATGGAATCTGAATAAACAATTCACAATCGGTGTGTTACCACGCAAATAAAACCCGATTGTGGGATCGCAGAGTTAAAAAAAAATTAGTACCAAGAATTGATTACTCTGCATGCTCTTCATGGCTGAAAAAAAACCCCAGAATCGGTTTATACGATATGTCAATATAAACCGATTCTGGGTAGATCAGAGATTTTGATTTTCAAAAATCGAAGATTTAAACATATAAATAGAGGTGTAAAATGTGCCGGCCCGGTAAAGCCGAGCCCACGAAGTCACATGCTTAACGTGCTACGTGCTGGGTTGGGATGTGCCAGAGACGTGCTGGGATGGGCCGTGCTAAATGGCGTGCTGTGCTGTGCCAAAAAAATAATCGTGTTGTGCCGTGCTGTTCTAGCCCACTTATTTTATGTTTTCCAAAGTAAATATTTTTCCGATATTTTAGTTAGTGTATGTGTTATTATAGGAATTAATCAACATAATGAAAAAAAAATGTCAAAAATTGGCTTAAATAAAGACATTTTTGTGAAATATTATATACATAAAATGTGATGTATTGCGTTGTATTTTATGCATAATTTGGCGTGCTTTCTTCGCGTGCCGTGCTGTGATGTGCCACGTGCTATGCTGATGTGCCTATTCGTCTGGCACAGCACATCACATTAAGCTAACGTGTTGTGCCCGTGCTGTGCCGTGTTGTGCTCGAATTTTAACGTGCTGTGCCATAAACGTGCTGGCCCGACCCAATTTACACCTCTACATATGAATCAATGAACAAATGCGAATACTAGAACGGATTGATGGAGATTTACCTTTTTCTTGATTGGATCGCAGATCGTTAGAGAAGAGGATCAATTTTATTTTATTTTATTAGTGTTTTGAGAATTTGGAAAGATTAAGATGAAAATAGAAAGTTTTTTTGATTTAAGTTTTTTATGTTTTTGGATTTACTTAAAATGCTTTAGATTAGTATTTATATGGGTTAGTTTTAGGAATGAATTTGGGGGTAAATTAGATTTTTTGAAAAGTTTGGCACCCCATAGCCATTTGGTAGAGTTGGAAGAAAAATTTGATAGGCCCCAAATAATTTGCCCGGGCCCCAATTTAACCGGGCTAATTAAACTGTCCGATTGATATTGGCCCACGAGATAAATATTTTAGGGGTGAAGTTTGCTACATTCTTTGAGGGGTGAAGTTTGCTAATAGGAATTTTGTACGATCTTGGGTATATTTTTTCCTTTTCTATATTATGGAGAAACAGTGCAGTAGAAGTTGCAGCGGTTTCATAGGGATTGCTTTGCAAATCTAGTGGTGTATTATTGTGTCTAACAAAATGGACTACTGATACGTAGTATTGCATGTGATGATAATCTACTCTTAGATTTCGCTTAGATTCTGTCTCTGTACTATATTATTGCCATTGTCAGTTGAGCTAGTTCTCGTTCGATGTAAGCATAAAGTGCGTAAATGAAACAATTTCTCTTAGAGTCCACTAAAACTTCATTGGTTTCTATTGAGTTGAATACGCAAACTAAAACTTCGTGCTGTTTTATCATATAGGGATGACCACTAGAGTTGGAACCCGATCTGCATCTAATTTTACAAGCTATGTATTACTAAATTGAATATATAATTGTTATTTTCAGTGCTATGGAAAGGAAAATTCAGCCTTTAGAAGTGTTATAGATGTCAAACTTAGTTATTATATGTACTTCTATTTTATTTGTTGATATTAGGTACTACTAGCTGCAAGAAAATATTCAACATGTCAACCAAGAAAGTATAATATGTTTCATCAGGAAACAGTGGTGGTTTTCGAGATAGATACATTATTTGAGCAGAAAACAAGAGGATTAGATTGCAACGAAATCTTGACTATATTGTATGTGTTAGATTATAAAGAGGTAGATTAATAAATATTATGCTTCATGAACTAGCTTGTAAAAACGTACACGCTGTTACACCAATTCTTTTTCTTTTTACCTTGTAGAATAATATCCCAAGTTTCTCGTCAGTCGGTGTCGATCGACTGTCTAAAAAGTCATCGGGTCCTCCTTGTACAAGCTCATTTGTTCCTCACTTCCCAAAAGCTTTTCTCTCTGTCCCAAGGTAGGAAAATGAGATCCATTGCTATAAGTTTTACTTTCTGCACAATAGTAGTTAAGTTATCCATTCCTTGCACCCAGAAGATGTGCAATGACAAGTACTACTATAGTAGTGACTGCAAACGTCCGTATTTGATGTCTAACATTGGGCGCCAAGCAAGGCGGAGGCAGCTTATGGTTAGTAGGTACAACTGCTCCCACTTGTCACTTATGTTTTTTGGTAAGTTAAATATGTTCCAGTACAAATACCTTTAAATTAGATATTTTGTTAATGTTTCGCCTCCATACACGAGGTATTTTTCTTTTGACCCCTCTTATCTTTGATGATGGCTCGGTCCCTAGCGTTGAGTACTTGCATTCATAAGCTTTCAAACAACCACTGCTCACACATCATGTTTTTATCGTTTTAACATCACAAAGCTGATCACACATCATATTTTCATCGTTTTTGGTTGAATGTAATATGATTGACGAACCATTTTTTTAAGGTTAGCTTTTGGTTTCTAACCCTAGAAAGAGACATGTTTTAGTAAAGAAAAAATGTTTCTTTATTTTATGTTTGTATGGGCCATTGTCGGATTCACATGAACATCAGAACATAGTTAATTAAAAAAATTAGAGGTTTCATTTGGCTTTCCACCACACGATTACACACCGTAGGTATATAAATAAATCAAATGACCCCACGAATCATGCTCCAAACAGCTCAATCCGATTTGGTTCAGTGACAGTATCACAACAACTAATTTAATTAGTTGTTGATGATTTGAACTTCTAGTCTTCTTCTACTAGGTCGTGATGAATGATAGATATAGTATATGATATATAGCTTCGAATTAACTTGTTTGATCACTTATTGGGAAGTCCACATCTAGACATCTATGTAATCTTGGACATGTTGTTTGATCTGTATTATGCGTTTTAAATCTATTTTACCTATATCCAAAAAAATATATACTAGTTGAAGTAATAGTAAGGTAATGAGCCTCCCTATAACTTACCGATGATTTTACACTTCCAAGCAAATTGATATCCCTGTTAGGCGATACGTTTTCATGACAACTACTTTGAGTTTGTGGTTATCACACGATGACTACTTGCATGTTGTGTAGATCATCTTTTCCTTAGTGTACTCCAAGATGTCATGGCTACAAAGGGTTATATTACGCTGGGGGAGTTATCAAATTCCATATGGCTGAAGTCTTGAAGAGTTGTTTTTGTTTGGTAATAGTAATTTTCCGAGAGATTTGGTTGTCTCTGTAGCAACCTTTCTGAATGAGTGATAATATACTTCTCATTTTATTTCATTTATACATGCACAGATGCACGTTGTTTTCTCTTTTCGTTTTTTTGATTTCTCTTTCACTGTCTAAAATTATAAGCCATTTTCCATTTCAGAAATAATAATAATAGCATCGATTCCAAATCAATAGATCACTACAACAGAGATACCGTCAATAAATCCAGCATCTATGGAAGACCTAGCTAGTTGAGATCTCAAAATGACAACTAAACAAATGATTCATCTGGCATAAGAAAGATCTTTGAAAAGTTAGCAAAATAAAGTTTCTGCTTACTTTATTTACGGTACATGTTAGTGTAAAAGTATTTTTGAGGAAATGTGGAGTGGATTGAATTGGTGGCATAATATTTCACTGAAATAACCAAATTCTTATGGAGATAGATTTTTATTTCTCCCAAGAATCAACGTATCTCTTGGAAGTACAATCAGAGAATATGAAAGTGATATACCGTGATACGGTCTAATTTTTTGTTAGAATTAATTTATAGAATCTAGTTTTTACATATCTTTCAAATTAAGCAGTTGTACACTAAACGCAGCTATTGATTGCACCATTCGCATATAGTATTTATATGGTTGTCCAGTTAATCGTGGACCACAAGTTTAACAATCAGATTTTCCTTTTTTGAGATGATTTTTCCGATGGAATTTTTATCCCGAGCCGATTTTGGTATCAACTATCGAACTTTTTCATTTTCATGCTCATTTTCTTTTGTGGAAAAGCCTAGCCATTCCCCCCTTTTACCTCGTCAAGGTAATCGAGCCAACTCTTTTCCTTTTTAATGATCGCCTAGCCAGCTTATCACTTGTTGGCGTGAATTCTTGTTTAAAGTATTGCCAAATGGTTTTGAATTAGGTTATTAGTTATTACAACCTTACTTCAGGGATTGTGATTTATTATCAGATCAGTTAAGCTATACCCGTACATGAATGACCGTACGACTTCACCAAACTCCACATATTCTAGTATCAACTCAGTCTAATATCTCCAACGGATTTTTATTGATAATGTCAAAACAATTTAGCTAACTTTTTCCGATTAAACGTGCATTTAACATATTACCCCCTCTGTCCCATTTTAGATGAAGGGAAAGGATTTTTTTAAGTCCCAAATTACATAAAGGTTTTCATATTTTCTCTCTAAATCTTCCTGATTTGTCCATTCCTTGGAATCATATCTAAACATAAAGTAATGAAATTTTTAAATAATCAATTAGATTCCAAATCCACACTAAAATCTAAGAGTTAAAAACAAAAAATTTAAATATTTTAGGAGATATTAATGAGGGTAGATTTGGAAAATATATAGTCTATTTCTTTTTTCTTAATATGTGTGAAAACACCTTCCCCTTCATCTAAAATAAGACTGAGGGAGTATTAATTACGGAGAATCTTATTTTTGAAAATGAGATGGGAATGTATTATCAGCATGTAAGCTGTAACATTTACTGGTCTTTAAGTACATTAATCGTCCCATGCATCCGTATCATTGATTAATACCGTTGGTTGTGATGCTGCTAAATCAAAAATACGTAAGTTGCTCCCGAGCAAATCCTCCCATGATCCTAAATCTAATGCACAATACGAGTAGCCGCGGATATACATCCTTCTGTACACTTAATAAATCGGGTGATTTACTGTAAACTAGCTAGGATCCAGCTGAATTGGGCCAAAATAAGAAACCCGTAGGTAATTGATTTTCGCCAATAATAAATTCAAAAGATTCAAATGACAATCGCTTTCAATCCGCCATTAGAAGTTTCAAGTCTAAACAAAGAAAACTTTTAAAAAATTAGTTTAAAAAGGAAATATATTTAAGAATTAAATTTTCATTTCTCTTTTATAGAGGTTCTTATAAAAACGACATGAAAAGAAAGAAAAAAAATCTATAAAAATTTTATACTCATAAATTGAATCATATCCAGCGATGCATAATCAAAAATATTAGAGCTTTATAAGGCGAACTATATTCAATACAGAATCTCAACACTTCCATTGTCTAGTAAACAAGAGAAGAAGATCATACAGAAGACTGTTGAGAGATTAAACAAAAAAAAATGGGCAGCAGTTATTTTGGAGAATTAAGTATTGGTGGAGGATCAAATGGAAGATCTACTAGTTCTGGTTCTGGTTCTTCATCAAAGAAAGGAAAGAAAAGCAACTCAGATAAACCTAAACAACCCCAAAGAGGACTTGGTGTTGCTCAGCTTGAGAAGATTAGGTTACATCAACAATTGGGTTGTGCTTATGTTCCTCCTAATTCTCCTTTTCATCATCAGGTAATTAGACCTTAATCACACCACCTTAATCCTTAATTTTTATCTTAATTATTTCCTGGGTTAAGTTTTGATGTTTGGTTGATTATAATGATTGCAGGAAGATGTAAGAGTACTAGAAACAACATATTCATCGATTCCTTCGTCTTCGTATTCTTCATCACCATCTTATGGTTATCATCCTCAACATCATCATCCTAATATCATGGTAATTAATCAGTGGTTAATTATTATTATTAGTCAAAGATTAAAAATATCCAGTGGTAGAGATATGATCAAATAAAATATAGGAATGAAATCAATCTCAAAAAACATGAAATCTTAGACTCAATAATGATCTCTTATTTAATTTTTAAATTAGGTGTATTTTGATTATAATATGAAACTAACTAAATTAGGGTTTTTCTTCTGTATCTTTTGATATTTTATATGAACCATTTTGGGTTTAATTATTGCCAAAATGAAACTAATGACAACACAATTTGGTTATTGATCAGATGGGCTACAGAGAGATGGAGGGATCTGATGTTCGATATGTTGATTCCCAAGCTTGTAATACAACTAGGTAATTATACTTTCTTATACTGATAAAGTTCATCATGAAACTAGGGTATTCTTCTTTTATCGTTCATAGGACTTAGGCGCTGACAAGTTTCGAACTTAAGTCGTTAATATCATCAACCAACGACATTATCTATCATGATATTTTAGAGGCATATATGTTCATAAACTGGGGTATTGATCAGCAAGCTTTAAAGCTTAATCAGTCCTGTACTAAGCAAAAGATTGTCTGTATATCTAACCAAATTATCCTGCAATGAATAGATGG
The DNA here is from genome assembly GCA_023531105.1 of Papaver atlanticum. Taxonomy (NCBI): domain Eukaryota; kingdom Viridiplantae; phylum Streptophyta; class Magnoliopsida; order Ranunculales; family Papaveraceae; genus Papaver; species Papaver atlanticum. The sequence continues at coordinate 1,080,201 of JAJJMB010006318.1, read as the reverse complement.
AGCAATCAAAACAATGGTCTCTTTGGCGGTCAGTACGCCACCCAACCTGGCATGACTAGGCCGCTAATGAGCTTTAACTTGGAGGTAACTTTCTATAAAATCATTTCATTTCTTAATTTTCTTAGTTCAACTTTTCACTAATCAATGAAGCTGTTATTCGTTGTCGTATAGGATTCGAAGAAAACAAGGAAAGATAGGTGCAACTCAATGGGGTCGAGCAGTCAGTACTCAGGGGAATATTCAAATGATAATCAAGAAATAGATTTGGATCTGAAGCTATCTCTCTAATTAGTTCAATCCACCCCAGATAAATTCTTGTGCAATTCATAGGAAGGCAATGGGTTTTTACATTTTCATCTATAATAGTTGGTTCAACAAACATAACTGTGTTGAATTTTTTAAATGTACGTACACAGATCAATTGCGTTAATTTTGTTGTGGATAGTAGTCCATCCTTTCTTATGCAATGGAAGATGATAGAGTTACTATCTGCATAATACATGATAAAATTATAAAACAATTCAGCTTCTTGCTGATATTTTTCTTAACTATTATTGTTACTCCTACTTCTGTAATGATAATGATGATTAAAAGTTTCGGCCAAGTTGCTAACTATACTTGTTCATCTGTGTGTTAATTTAGAGTAGCTAATTCATTGAGCTTCTCCCTTAATCGTCAAAGATCATTTCTCTTAGTTTTACGTAACCAAAACATAGATTGGAGAATAACCGAGAACTTCGACATAGCAAATGCAAGAAGGTGCATTATCTCAAAGTATACTAGAGAATGTATCGCAATTTTATAAGCAAGTACAAGTAAATATTTCGGGAGTTCGGCTTTTATTTTTGATCGGTAAATTAAAATTTATTAGAAAAGGAGAAAAAAGAGGTTCATGAAACATGAACATCCAAGACAAACAGACCGACCAAAAACCCCCAAAGAAAACAACAATAACAATAAAGTTAATTTCTCAGACAAACCTAGAAAGAGACTCAAACACCACGAACAAGAAGGAAATAAAACATCGATAGATCAAGGAGGTTCAAAAACCGTCAAATTCCACTTGGTCATGAAGTCTTTCAACTGAACATTATGAAATTCAGGTTGCCGATAAAGCCAATACGCGACCCTATTCCTAATTTTTTGAATCAACTTCGCCAAAGTGAGAGATTTGTTGCTGAAGGCGCGGTTGTTCCTTTCTTTCCAAAGACTCCAAAGAATGGCTGCTGGTAAAACTTTTAATTTTATATGTAAATGAGTTTTGGTCACAGATCGTGATTACTATTACCAACTAACAACTTTGACACTTTAAGTATATTAGAGAAGCATATCTACAAGATGCTACCTCACTTAATGTCATTCATTATACATGACACTTAGCCAAAGAAGTGATTCTATTCCTAGCTAGCATGGGGTATATGGGTGAATCAATATTTTAGATATAGATAATGCAAAATCCTCAAATTCTCCTCCATGGCATTCTTTTGCCACTCTTACTTTCTGCTGCACCCGTTGTTAAGTATCTTATCTCATTGTTTAGAGGCTTTGTCAGTTTTTTTAGAGTTCATGGTTTCTCTTTATCATGTACTTTAAATTGATTGCACCGGCAGCACTGCTAGTTATCCAAATTAATGAGTAATTACGTGTATCGGTCGACTCATTAGATAGAAGTGACTTAAATTTGAGGATGCTAAGTGTTCCTATGCGCTTAACTGGACGTTAGTTATTTAATGGATACGATCTCTTAAATTATGCTCTATACTCGTTTTTCTTACAGTTTTTACAGCATTATGATCGATGATATGTACCTGCAGACTTGGTCATATATATATATCAAAATATATTTACAGAAATTGCATGAACTGAAACGTTAAACCAAACTTAACTACGCCAACAATGTCGAAAATGAGCGGAACCTAACTTCAGGCGTTCGGCCAACACTAAATGATGATAAGAAGATATGATCCGAGGATAATCCTACTTATTATCCTAGGATAATCTTACCATGCAATGCAACAGCTAGCTAGGTACCGTACATAGCTATAGCAGCTTCTTAGAGCAGGAAAACTTACTAAGCTAATTAAGCTTAACTGGAACCAGAAATTAAGGTGTCCAAATTCCAAGTATATACGATCTAGCTAGCAGATAATTTTTACTTGCATAGTAATTAACTAATCTTATTTAAGAGATTTGGTATATCTATTTATCTCCTAATAAGAGATTCTTGACATCTTTTAGAAGATTTTCACAAATCTTTCACATGCATTTATATGATCAAGGATTGTGCTGTAAGTTGAAACAAAAAAGCACAAATATTAATGGGATACTTCCCCACTAATCAGATTTCCCGAGTAGAGATTTGCTAATGAAAGTTTTTTGGCTTGATAAAGATCAAAAGATCTTCTTCTCGTTACCAAAAAAAAGCAAGCTAGACACCCTAGAATTGCTTCACAATTCACAAACTAAAATGAAGATCTGATTTTACACCCTATTTTTCTTCTCATTACCAAAAAAAGCGTAATTGTAATGAAGAAAATACACCATTTTTGTTGGGTCTATGCATATATATTTATATAGTAGGTTCATATTGGTGTACATATTAGGTATTTTTGTTATTCTTCGGTCCTGTATCGGAACAAAAGAGAAAAAAGCAACAATAAGGAGTTCACGTCTGGGCCTAACCAACTAGCCCACTACTATTTGGTGTTCCGCACGATTTTTCCTTCTTTTACCTACTAATGACGCGTTACAGCTTTGGTTTTAGAAGAACTCTTCTTAATTCGGTGCCAAATGCCAATTATTTCTAGTTCCACTTGCGAATAAAGAAAAGGAAACCATGACGTTCGAACTAGGATCGAAATCTGCAGATACCCTAATTTCTTTAATTTCAGATTTATCTGAATAGAAATGAAATGAATAGTAATAAAATGTCGACGAGTTTTGAATTCTTAACTAAGATCAGCACATAAGTATTTTCCCCTGTCGTACAGGATTTCAAATCATGCTGGCATCTGTACTGAGGTTTGAAACCATATCTGCAAATTAAAAAGGTTAGGAGGGTAGAAGTTAGAACCACCTTGTTTCTAGAGTCGCTCACCAAGTCTAAAGTTCCAAAACGCGAACTTTCAAACCTTGTCAGCATGTCTAGTCTATAAACTCCATTTAGAACAAAATTAGATGGATTATTAACGTTGATGCCTCTTCTAAAGAGCATAACGACTGCATGACATATGGTGTTGTACTCTTTTCGGGAGATGACAAATCGTTGGTGCACGTTGTTGTTGGATCAGGTTGGACTTACTCAGCGCCAGGCAGAGGCCCATTCCTTTCATCATGTCTCATCTAGAACCCTGTTTTAGGGCATACGTAAAACTTTCGGGGCATACAAATCAATAATACCATCTAGGGTTCCCTTATAAGGGGTAACTCTTGGGTAGTTCAATTACCTATATACCCTCTAACCGTTTTAATTACTAATCTGCCCTTACCCATAATATAAAAACCTAAAATCAGTTTTAAGAAAATAAAAAAAATCAGTTTCTATATCTTCTCTTCATCTTCTCCTCTAGCCGAACCTTCATCACCCTCACGAGATTTTTTTTTTCATCGCCGTGATTAATCGTCGATTCGCCAAAATTTGATCGACGATTAAACTAGACTATATAATGGTTCGAACAAAGGAAAAGGCAACTGGGAGGCGTTCAAAATCGTCTTCATCCCTCAATTGAACAAGAAGAACCCATTGAAGAAGAAGAACCAACTGATTCTGAAATTAAACCACCAAATCAACCAATCGAAGCACCAACTCCTCAAATGAGGATAAGAAAGTAAGTTCTACAAACCCAATCTCTTATTTGATGTTTTTAAACGATTCAATAGAGTAAATTCCGAATTTCTTAGGGTTTTAGACGGTTACAGAACAGGGTTCGGCGCATAATTTTGTTATTTTTCGTGCCGAACTGTTCTTCAAAATTGCAGCCTGAAAGTGTATAAGAACAGTTCGGCGTGAAATAGTTACTTATTATACGCCGAACCTAAACCCACTTAGGAGTAATATTGCGGGTTCGGCTAGTTCGATAGTATTGCATATGTGCTGAACCCTGTTCTGGTAGTTTGCAGCGTATATAGACTAGGTGTAGGTTTGGCGCATAATGGCTTTGTCGGGTTTGCCGAACCCTCTAGTAGATGGTTCAGCGTGTTATGATCATTGCATAACAAACCGAACATTGCCCTGTTTTACAAAATCAACCGATGAATATTAGGTGTTACGGGGTAGCCGAACCGTGTGATTGGCTATCTCTTACAATCCTAGACTTGAGTTAATTCACTAACTGTCAATATGTTAACAAAATTTTGAACTTATTTTAGGAATACCGAAGGTAAAAAGAGGAGGAGGATGGAAGTTACGCCTTTTACTTATAAAACACCCGATCCTCGAGGAGGAGGTAACAAAAAATTGGGTGCTGGAGGCAGAGGAGCTGACAAAGCCACAACATTAGTAATTCGTGAACCACTTCCAGCATTAGTAATTCGTGAACCACCTCCACAAGTTGATGGTGGTCATGTTAATGAAGAATCTCAACATCAACCAAAACTTGCGAAAGAGAAGCATGTCGCTGAGTGTCGGGTTAAAGGTTTGCACATTCCTCATGAGAAGAACGTAATCCCAGCTCGATAACGCCGCTTTAATTCTCACAACATCACTTTTGAAATATTCATAAATTGCATCAAATACCATGACAAATGTGTAAACACATCCAAAAAGGTTCTTCTTCAACTGATAATGAGCCGACTCTACCAGACTTGTGGCTTGGTTGTCGAAGTGTTTGTGTCGATTTGTGAAACAAGACACGAACCTTTCTTTATTAGGTTCCAACACATCTTTGAGCAAATAAGTAATGACGTCGGGGTAGTTGGTGCTCCAATGATTAATAAGCATTTTAACATTTTCTTCGTAGACATCCTCGATGATTGACCATACCAAAGCTTCCCATTCTCCATGGAAAGAAGCCCACAACATCTCATTGTGTTCATATTGTTTCAAGAATTTCTTCTTTTTCACTACTCGTTTTTCCTCCGGTAGTTTAGCAATATTCTCTAATTCTTTCATCTTAAGTGGTTGAATTATTGGTTGGCATTTTTTCCTCACATTGCACCATATATGAAACGTACAAAGAAAGTTGAAAGCATCCGGAAATACCTTATTAATAGCATACATCAACTATGAATCTTGATCGGATACGAACACTTTAGGAAGAGCACCCTCCCGGAAGATTAACTTCAATTGTTCTAACCCCCAAACATAACTCTCTTTCTTCTCGTTTTTCAAGAAACAAAAAGCCACGGTGAACGGTGCCTTTGTCGACGTACGCCCAATAATGTTCATCAACATCATCTCATATTTGTTAGTTTTGTACGTGCAATCCAATATAATAACTTGTGGGAAGTAGAGAGCCAATTGGACGCATTCCGGGTGGGCAAGAAAAAGGTGTGTCACTTGACCAAAGTCATCCAACTTATTTTGGCAAGCGTAGTTATGCTTCACCCCTAACCACATCACTTGTTGCATCACCATCCTACCTTGCAAATTGAGTCTTCTAATCTTATTTCTTGCGTTGTAGATAGTTTGCATAGTCGACTTGTTATTCTTGTCGTCCTCCTTCAATTTACTAAGAATCCTAGACGGTGGCATACGTGCTCGTCTCATTTTATCCACTTCTAGCATCTCGTTGGGTTTGAGTCGCGCTATTTTCGCATGTCCATGAAGATCACGTGGACGTGGGTGGTTATGACGACAATCCATATCTTTATTCATAACCCAATAAACATCATCTTTGTTCAAGGACTTATTCTTGTTCTTGAGGTTGAAAACGATCTTGAAAGGGCAATTTATTTTCTTCGTCTTTGTCCTATTCTTTCTCCCCGTCTTCCCAACATATACAAAACCCTTTTTAGCCTTGCTATCGCCGGTTCCACTTCGCTCACAAATCAATTCAAACCGATCCCCTCGACTTTGTCGTCCTTTAACTAGTATGCAATTTATCTTCATCGCGTGTTCCTCAGCCCAAGCCAGTGCTTCGGGTTTACTTTTCCATCTCTACGTTCATTCAAACACAAATAATTAGTAAGAAAAACTTCGGAATATTCCGACAACAATAACGTAAACAACAAGTTCTTACATACCAAATCATTTTGGAAGTGATCCTTAGTATCTTCGTGAATTATGTCTATGGGATCAGGTTGATTTTCCATCGGTACAGGTCCATAAAGCACGATCTACAAAGAATAACACAAGGTAAGATAATACAATGAAAAATTAATGGTGAGGTTCGGCTAGTACGATAATCTAAATACGTGCCGAACCTAGCACATTTACGAGGTTCGGCTATTACGATATTCACAATATGTGCAGAACCAGTTCAAAATTCTAAACCAAACAATTATAGGAATATAAATGATAAGGTTCGGCTTGTATTCTACTAAGTTAAAAAGCCGAACCATGTATTGCCAAAAGGTTCGGCTCTTACGAATTTCACAATATGAGCCGAACCTTTAACAAATTTTCTTCCAGAAGTTCCAGTGTATGGTTCGACTACTTATAACAATTTTAAACTAGACGAAATATGGTCTTCAAAGTAGGTTCGGCTCCTAATCATAACACTTTCAGCTAGCCGAACTGTTCATCCAGACTCGCCGAACCTTAGTGAAAAAACACAAACTTTTGATGATTTTAAGCTACAAAAGCGAGATTGTTTAAGATAGAAGTGTACCTATGTATTAGAAGCATTGGGTTCCTCATATATGTATTCATCATCTGGATTTGGCTCATAAAAATCATCACCTTGAGTTTGTGTAAAATCATTCTCATAATCAAAGAAATATGCCAATTCCGGATCATTGTTGTAATTGATGTGTATTTTCCTGGGTTTTTTTGGTGAAGATTGACCCTCCTCATCCATAGAATCAAAATACAAGCTTTTTTCTCACTTTCCCCTTTTCCCTAAAAAAAAAAACTCATTATCTTAATCACTAATCAGAATTATTATAACTAATCATTAGTTAACACTAATCCTAAAATGGCAGATTTGCTATTACTAAAAATATTTGGTTAAGGGGTTATTGATTTTAATATTTACATCCCTATTTGTCTTTATTCAGTATGCCCTGAAAGTTTTACGTATGCCCTAAAACAGGGTTCCTCATCTATCGGCTTCCGATCGGATTGTAGCAACTATTGGACCTAGTCGACCACGACATCAACAGTCCCATGGCACGGGAAAACAATTATTCAACAGTGCAGGTAATTGCTGGCTGAACTCTGCATGCAAGATGTGAACACAGGCATCCATAAGATGCCCAACACAACCGCGGATAAACTAACTAGACATGGAAGCAAGAATAAAATGTTTACAAAATCTTTCCGCACATTTACTTCCCCACCAACAACAAATTAATGTAATATGTATCTGCTTCGTATTCTTGGCAGATAACTGCCCCTGCAATCATGTACGCTTTTGTTTTACTTTCCATATAAAACAAGAATTTTGTTCTGAAACGATACACGATTTCTACTGTGCCACAGTTCATTAATAATGTAGGATATTAGTTAGGCACTGAGGCGGCATTTACCATTGCATGAGACACATGTTATTCTTCTTTTCCTTTACAGTTTTACAATAGTCCCAATCAAAGAAGAAATCAACCGTAAGTCATGGGCCTTCAAAAATCAAAGTCGCACAGTTTTTTGTACACTCGAGGCGCAGCAGGATTGGCCCCAAGACTTCGTGCCCAACATGACGTTGCAGTTTGCACCCCACCATATCATATATTAATTTAATGAGAAGCTAAACTTTTTTTCCCTTAAGACATTGATGGGTTCTCTAAATTGTATAAGTTCATGAATGCTAATTCCTCATAAAATATAAAAAATGTTTCTATGTGTAAGCACATATAAGATAATGGCGAAAATGGAAATATTCAGAGAGAAAAATGGGCCAAAACTTAAAAATGTCTAAAAATGTCTAAGTAGTTGTTAACATGAATGAAGAGCAAAAATTTGTAATGAGAACCAGCTTATATAAAAGCCAACCTTGACACCTTCAAAAAAACATCCCAATAACTTCAATTCTCTTCAGAGTTGAGGTTATTGATCAGTTCCGAAAAATACAAATTTGGCAGATATATTGAGGGTTGATTGGGAACATTTATAATGGAGGGAAACATGAAGGCTATTTTCTTAGCCTTAATTATATCTGTAATTTTTGCATTTGATCATAGCAGCCTTCAAGTTAATGGTCAAGCTCTTGCCAAGA
>JAJJMB010006318.1:914389-1066889 GCA_023531105.1 Papaver atlanticum | reverse complement strand
GCAAGGTTTTCATGTGCTTCGACCATTAATGAGATTTACATCCACGGTTGATGTTTTCACTATCATCGTTTGATTACTGTTGCGCCAAAGCCTGCGAAAGCGTTAGGTTTGCACTACTACAAAAGGTATCTAAGTATCGCCAAGAACACAATCACATACACACAAGAAGAACAAGTATTTAACGAGGTTGAATCCTCAGGAAGGAAAAACCAATTTTATATATCACCGTATAGGTTGGAATATACAAAGCCTAAGCAGAGAAGAAGAAAACTCTTTTAGTTCTGGTGTACTGATGTGCTTTCTCTATTTCTCTCTACGGCTATTTATACATATTAATAGGACTGGACACATTCCTTAACAAGGATTACTTTTCCTACAAGTATAGGGTTTCCCAACTTAACTCTAAGAGACAAACCATTTAAGTTGCTATACTTAGGACACAAGTACTTGGTTTCCTATTCCAACTAGATTTCCTAATCTAGTCCTTGATCGACCTACCAAAAATTCTCTACCTCGGATCATGCATTAATGCATGAGACGATCAATTAATAAAATCACCTCCACCTTTCAACGTCGATTGAACCATCACTGACTTCATACGTATCCTCAATAGGAATCAAACCCGACCGTAGTTCTCTCAAATGGCCTTGCTAGAAGGCCTCCACCAGGTTCCTAAGAACCTCTACCCCAAGCGGGACTCTTACCAAACAGGAAGGATCGATGTGGATCAATTTTCTAGCAATGTCGAAACTTGATCCCAGATACTACTTTAGTCAACATATCAGCTGGGTTGTCTTTGGTATCGATCTTCACAAGTAAAATGTCTTCTTCTTAAAGAATTTCTTTTACAAAGTGAAATTGCACGTCTATATGTTTTGTTCTAGCATGATGCACTTGATTCTTAGCCATAAAAAGTACACTTAGACTATCACAATGCACAGGCAGTTTATCTTGCACAACTCCTAAGTCATCTAGCAAACCTTGTAACCATATAGCCTCTTTAAATGCACATGTCACTTCCATATACTTCGCTTCAGTAGTTGAAAGAGCCACAGTAGACTACAATATTGATCTCCAACTAACCGGTGCTCCTGCTACGGTAAATACATATACCCTGTAGTTGAACGTCTCTTGTCCAAATCACCAGCATAGTCAGAATCCACATACCCAACACACAACTCATTGTTACTTCTATCCTTCACAAACTCTAAGCCAACATCAACTGTACCATAAAGATACCTCAAAATTCACTTCACAGCTTACCAATGTCCTTTACCAGGACTATGCATATAACGGCTGACCATACTAACTGCATGTGTAATGTCCGGCCTCGTACATACCATCTTATACATCAATCTACTAACAACCTCAGCATATGGGACTTGGACCATATACCTTCGCGCTTCTTCAGTAGTGGGAGACATACGAGCATTCAACTTATTATGAGCAGCAAGGGGAGTACTTACAGATTTAGTTCCTTCGTAGAAACCAAACTTCTGTAATACCTTCTTCAAAATGCCTTTTGAGAAAATCAAACTTTACCCTTCTCTCTGTCACGTTGAATCTCCATTCTAAGAATCTTATTAGCTTCTCCAGATCTTTCATCTCAAACTCAGACGACAACTTGTACTTCAAATTATCAATCTCTTTCTTATTATTCGATGCTATCAGCATATCATCGACATACAAGAGTTAATATATGAAAGACCCATCACGTAGCTCTTGAAGTATACACAATGGTCATAGTCACTTCTTATGTATGTTTTTGCTATCATAAACTGGTCAAATCGCTTGTACCATTGTCTAGGAGACTGCTTCAACCCGTACAACGATCTCTTCATTTTATGTACACAATCTTCTTTTCTAGCAACCTTGAACCCACTCGGCTGAGTCATATAGATCTCCTCTTCTAGATCACCATGTAAGAACACCGTCTTGACATCTAGCTGAACTGGGTATAAATCATATTGTGCTACCAAAGCTAACAAAATTCGGATTGATGAGTGTTTCACAATTGGAGAGAACACCTCATTGTAGTCAATCCATTCTCTTTGGGCATAACCTTTCACAACTAACCTTGACTTATAGCGTACTTGATTCACCAAAGATCCCTCTTTCTTAGCATATACCCACTTGCACTCTATGGCCTTCTTACAGTTAGGAAGCTTCATAAGAACCCATGTGCCATTCTTGTAAAGGGACTCCATCTCGTTCTGCATTGCACATTCCCATTCTTTACACCCTGCACTGCGTACAACTTCTAATAGGAAGTAGGTACCATATTCGAAAACTGGTAATGCATAAGCTACAAAATCATCCATCCAACCAGTTTTCCTGATTGATCTTTTTGGTTTGCTGGTTGTTATGGTCTCAGTGACTGTAGCTTTTGTATCTTCTACTAACTCTTGTTCCTCTTCTACAACATCGTCACTATCATTTGGAACTTCAGTAGATACTTCTCTTGTAGACCCAATGTCTTCAGAAGTATTCTGAACAGATATAGACTTAGCTGGAAGTAGTGGAGTTGCATCAATCTCCACCTGCAGCAAAGGCTCACTTGTACTGGTGCTTCGTATACTAGGTATGCATACCGTGTTGCATCCTGACATGGGTAATTGTTCTAAACTCTCATTTCAATTATTGAAACATCCTTAGAAGACGACACTGATAATCTCACACATACCAATAGCTTCAAGTAATTTTCAAGTGATCGAATGATCAATACGAAACTTTCCAAGCTAACATCAATAAATGGAAAGGAACAAATTCAAGTTTATAGAAGAGAAGAATATTAACCCGCTTGCAAATTAAATACAGATCTCAGTCTAGTCTACAGAAGAGAATATGATCAACATGACTGACTGACTACATCAAATAACAAATAAACAGAAACAAGAATCACAGATAATAAGAAAACTTAAGTTATAAATCTGTGAATGAATGAATAATTTTGAGTTGCAGAAACATAAAATAGTGTTCTAATAGATGACTTTTTTATTTTTGCACAAACAGTTCACTATTGATGATATATATATAATCTTATGGAGGTATAATCTCCGATTTTTATATATACAATATAGTACTACTAACTAGTAGTTACTGTTTATCATAACAATCTATAAAATAATAATAAGAAAACACTAAACTAAACTTATGCTCCACTTCTCTTCTGAATTCTTCTTGGTCTCTCAAAGATATATATCTACATCATCATTACATAACTTGTCAGTCAGGGAAACAAACACATATATTCATTCATAGTTATTATTACATGATCATCTTTTAATTTTCAAGTGATCGAATGATCAATACGAAACTTCCCAATCTAACATCAAGAAAGAAAAAGATGTTCAAGTTAATTTTCACATGTTCATATTTTGACTTAACATTTAGTTTCCAACAAATAAATTGTTTCCAATGAAACTTGTCAAGAATATGATGAACATACTTAAAGCAAAAAGCTTCCAACATAAATTTCGAGAAATAGATAAGCGAGATAAACTCAGCTCGAAATATCAAATGTGTATAATGTAAAAGTCTATATAGCTATACGACTTAGTCTCATTAGAAGATAAAATATAGTAGACTTCTGAGTGATAGATAAGTTTTAGTCTCCATATACCTTTTGTTGATGAAGTTCCAACAAGCTCCTCAGTAGATCTTCGTCTTCAATTGGTGAACGCCGTGAAGTCTAAAGATCAACTACACATTTTATTTTTAATCCGAGACATAGCTATAAGTAGACTAGAAATCAAGTATATAGTTTTGATCAACTAAACTTGACACACAAGCTTGAGATAGCAACGCTTGCGAGTTCGAACGAGAAGTGCTCTAACAATCTCCCCCTTTGTCAATTTTAGTGACAAAACTATCAATACATATAGATTACAAAATAAATAAACTTTGTAGCTTCTCATCCATCATGCTTGATTTCCTTGGCTCTTCAACATTCCTTATGAAAAAGTGGGGGTCTAACAACCACACCCAATATTTCGCTTAGCAATCTGTATGGACAAACTCCAATATACTTTTAAGAGAATCAACTAGACAGTCAGACTCAATCTTAAGAAAAGTATATCCAAGATTTATATCTCACTTTCTCAATTCAATCCGCAATCAAACAAATAGGAATTTGCGAGCCAGATTGAATATAAGAAATAACTTGGACGGTATCAAAAACCAATATCCAAGTGTCAATCAATTTAATCAACAACCAAAGGTTGGATTTACAATTGATTTAACTTACGCAAAACCTGTGATATTTCAATTATATAAACAAATATAATGCGGAAAAGAAATAACACAGACAACAGAAATTTTGTTAACGAGGAAACCGCAAATACAGAAAAACCCCGGGACCTAGTCCAGATTTGAACACCACATTGTATTAAGCCGCTACAGACATTATCCTACTCCAAGTTAACTTCGGACAGGAATGTAGTTGAGCCCTAACCAATCTCACACTGATCAAGGTACAGTTGCGCTCCTTACATCTCTGAATCCTAGCAGGACTCTACGCGCTTGATTCCCTTAGCTTATCTCACCCACAACTAAGAGTTGCTACAACCCAAAGTCGAAGACTTGATAAACAAATCTGTCTCACAAAGAAAACTCTATTGTATAGATAAATCTGTCTCCCACAGATAAACCTATGAGGTTTGTTCCTTCTTTTGATAAATCAAGGTGAACAAGAACCAATTGATATACCATACTTATATTCCCGAAAAACAGCCTAGAAATATCAATCACCTCACAATAATCTTAATCATATGGTAGCGAAACAAGATATTGTGGAATCACAAACGATGAGACGAAGATGTTTGTGACTACTTTTTATCTTTCCTATTGGAGAATAAATCTCGAGCAAATCTAAGATAAGATAGTACTCAATCACGATATAAAATAGTAAGATTAGAACACGCAACTACAGAGAAAATAGTTGGGTCTGGCTTCACAATCCCAATGAAGTCTTTAAGTCGTTAACCTACAGGGTTTCGTGAAAAACCTAAGGTTAAAGGAGAATCGACTCTAGTCGCAACTAGTATCACACAAGAGGTGTGGGGATTAGGTTTGCCAGTTGCTAGAGTTCTCCTTTATATAGTCTTCGAATCAGGGTTTGCAATCTAAGTTACCTTGGTAACAAAGCATTCAATATTCACTGTTAGATGAAAACCTGATTAGATTCAAGCTAATATCTTTCAACCGTTAGATCGAACTTAGCTTGTTATACACAAATGAAAAGTGACTTCATTTAGATATGAGTAACCGTACCTAAACGTCTGCACCTTTGTTGGCTCAACAATAGTTAACCGGAGTTAGCCATATGAACACTTTCATATCAACCTTATTCATCTTAACCATAACTAGTTCAAATGACTCATGAAACTAGTTCTAGAGTTGTTCAAATGTTTATATTCTCATAGAAGTATACAAGACACAATTGAAGCAAAATTGATTTTGATTCACTCGAATCGATTCATGAACATTATAGTCACGGTTTGCAAAAGATTGCATTCCTTAATATATAAATGTAACAAATCGATTTTAGAACATAACCCACTCAAGTATGCAAAATGGTACGCATATCTAAATGGCCGGACTAAACTTGGGTTCGCCAGTACGCGAACTGGTACGCATACCACAAACTCAGTTAAAGTCCCGGAACTTGAACCTCATGCCAGTACGCGTGCCGGTATGCGTACTTGGTTCCCGGACCTTGACTAAACCAAATAGTACGCATACGGGTATGCATACCATGGTTCCTTGGATTTCACATATGGAAGTACGCATACTGTGCTAAATCCAATTGTTCTAAACTCTCATTTCAACCATTGAAACATTCTCGGAATACGACAATAGCTGTCTCACACAAACTATTAGTTTCAAAGCAATTTTCAAGTGATCGAATGATCAATACGAAACATTCCGAGTCTACATTAAATGACTGTCTCACACAAATCATATAAGATGTTACCAAGCGATTTTCACATGATCATCCTTTAACTTTCGTCAAGAATATAAGATGAACTTGGTTAAAGCGAAAGCTTACCAACACATATTTCGAGAAATATATAAGCGAGTTAAACTCAGCTCGAAATATCAAATATGTATAGTTGAAGTCTATATAGCTATACGACTTTTGTCTCAAATAGGAGATAGAGTAGATAGACTTTTGAGTGATAGATGAGTTCAAGTCTCCACATAACTTTTGTTGATGAAGTTCCATAAGCTCCCTTAGTAGTTCTTCGTCTTCAATTGATGAATGTCGTGAAGTTTAATGCTCAACTACACTTTCTATCCTAATCCGAGACTTAGCTATAAGTAGATTAGAAATCAAGACTTATAGTTTTGACAACTAAACTTGACAACAAGCTTGAGATAGCAACGCTTGCGAGTTCGACCGAGCAGTGCTCTAACACCTTAAATTTTTCTATACTCCAAGTACTCCAGCGATTCTGAACATGTTCAACTCAGCATCATTGTTGTTGAAGATCCGTAACCATAACAATAAGAAAACAGATGTTCTCAATCATTGTTATACAGTGTCATAGTATTATTATACAGAATCAAAGTCCAATTGCATCACAACTTTGAAATAATACTATGGTGATATGTACCACTCCCCCTTAGTCAATACTTCCATCTTACAATGAAAACCACTCCCCCTTACACAATGATCCGTAAACCATATGTATGTAGTATGAACTACCAAATAATTCTCCCCCTTTTTTTCAATATATATTGGCAAAGGTACGAAAACTACGGGATCATAATGAAACTCTCAAAGAGATTATTCATGACTAAAAGAGAACATATCAACTTTGTTTCGATGATTTCACATAGTCGAAACTTAGTGTATTCATCAAGAAGTTTATAAAGATACAAGATAACTCCTACAATATTCCATAGCCGCACTCCCCACAAAGATATGGCAATTAAGCACAAGTTCAATTAAGAACTCTCCCCCATTTTATGTCATTCGTAAGAGAGAAACATGAGCGACCTTACTTTTACAAGAAAAGAAGGATTTCTTTGGACGTTAACAAATCACATGGATTTGTATCCAGTAAACTCGAATAAATTAACCACAAGAAGGCCTTATTGATTTTAATCGGAAACGCTCAACATAAGAAAACTTATGGAGCCATACAGTACTTTCACATAAAATTCGATCAGGGAAAGATCAATACTTCGGAATTTTCAAAATTTCATTATATCTTTTATCAATATTTGCATAAAGACACAATAGACTTAGCTTTTGTGCAAATATGAGATACTAGCACAGTTCACGAACGTAAAGGCATTCATCTCATAAGCAATTGCAATATATAAAATCAAAAGATTAAATACTTCAAAAATCATCTTCCAAATAGCTTAGAATTCAAATAAATAAATCTAAAAATATTGCAAGATGAAAATCGTTGAAATAGTTATGTGTAATCACAATATTTGCTATTCCAAACCCTAGTTATCCTTCTTAAACATAAGAATAAGTTTTCATAAGAAGTTTCCTAGACATTATAGAGCTTTCTCAGAGCATCTACCGAGAATTCCTTCTCATTATTGAAAAAACCATTGATTATAGGATCATTCAATTCTTCCAGATCTTCAGAAATGTCAGTTAACTCACTAAGTTTTCTTTTCAGTTCACACAAGGTGTTCTTTGTCAGAGATAACATTTTTTCGTAGTGAGCTATCTTTTCCAAAGAGAATTTGATTTGAGATTTTAAATCATTTCTTTTGCTGATGAAATCCTTCACCATAGCCCTAAAGTTATTATCATGCTAACAAACATATAAGAAAAAATTAGAGGAAGAACCTTTTTCATCATTTGTAGACCTCTCCTTTTTCTTTCTGCTTGAAGATTGAATTCCTTCACATAGATACACATCAACTGCTTCTACTGCATCCTTTTTGTGGTACCTCTAGTTACAGGAGCCATGAATCTGTATCTTTCAAACAAAATAGAGGGAAGGGCATTTTGATCACAAATTAATATAAATAGAGCACCGGACAAAACAAACCCTAAAGAGTTTGCAAAAATCTTCACGGTTCATGATCTATTATCTATTTGTGATAATAAAATATTCATTTGCAAAATATAACTTACATAACCTTATGTAAACTCTAAGATAAAAATAAACAACTATACAAGACTTGAGCAACCTTGATGCAATCCTCATATTATCAAGTTAATAATGAGGATGCAAAACATTACTACAATTAGGTAGCAATGGAGTGGGCGGAATACTCACTTATTGTGTCACATGGTGACTTACCAAGGTTTGTTGAATAAACAGACTTCTTACCTCGTCTGACTATGGTTCTCTTAGACATGTTCTTGTCTTTAGAGGTTCCATGTTGGTTACCCAAAGCCAGATTCATCCTTTGCATGTCATTCTGAAGCTTGGAAATTATTTTGTTGTTCTTCTTAAATTTCCATCACTTACTTTTAACATGATTCGCATTTCCACAAAACAAAAAATTCAGAGAGGAATTTTTGTTTTGCCGATTGGCCTCCTGTTTATCACAACCTTCTACATCCATCTTTCCAGAACCGGCTGGAAAAAATGAGTTGTTTGTGCTCACAGTCTTGCTTTGAACCTTATACCATTCGTGTTTCAAAAGAACTTCTGACCAAATAACATTGTTGAGATCTTGTCAGAGCTTCCAAACAACCTTTGCAGGTCACACTTAAAAGTATCAATCTTTTTTTCTTTTAGAGATAGGGTTCTGGTGAATTCATCATTAAGACAATCAATCTCAATTTTTTTCACCTGAAATGATGATTCAAGTTTCTCCAACAAAATCTTTAGTTGAAGATTTTCTTGGTGAGTTTCTTCATTTTTATCCAAGAATTCAAAAATTCAGAGTGTCATACTCGTATTCTGAATCAGAATATGAGTTAATAGAAGTTTCTGCTGTGAGAGCAGAAATTTCTGTGCAAACTTTGGAAGTATGCATATTGTTGACCAACTGACATGATTTTTCTTGTATTGAATCATCTAAAGCACCAGAGAGAGATTGTTTTCTTTCATATCTTTTGCTTCTCTTCACAATATCCTTGATCTTTTGTGTAATCAATGTAAAAAAGCAGGGGTATAACAACCACACCCAATCATTCGTTCGGCAATCTATATGGACCAAACTCCAATATAATTACGAAAGCACTAACTTAAAAGTGAGAATCAATCAAGAAATATATCAAAGAGCTTTATCTCTATTTTTCAATATAATCAGCAAATCTAACAGATAGAAATCCAGGAGCCTGATTGATATGAGAAATAACTTGGACGGTACCAAAAACCAATGCCCAAGTGTCAATCAAGTTATATCCAACAAACAAGGTCAGATTTATCAACTGATTGAACTACGCACAACCTGTGATATTTCAATTATATAAACAAATATAATGCGAAAATAAATAACACAGACACCAGAAATTTTGTTAATGAGGAAACCGCAAATACAGGAAAACCCCGGGACCTAGTCCAGCTTTGAACACCACACTGTATTAAGCCGCTACAGACACTAGCCTACTACAAGTTAACTTTGGACTGGAATGTAGTTGTACCCTAACCAAGTCTCACATCGATTAAGGTACAGTCGCGTTCCTTACGCCTCTAGAACCACGTCGGATTCTGCGCACTTGATTCCCTTAGCTGATCCCACCCACAACTAATATTTTCTACGACCCAAAGTCGAAGACTTATAAACAAATCTGTCTCCCACAAAAAAAAATATTCTGATAGATAAATCTGCCTTCTACAGAAATACCTATGAAGTTTTGTTCCGTCTTATGATAAATCAAGATGAATAGAAACAAACTAATAATAGTCACCTCACAATAACTTAAATATATGGTGGTAGAAGAATTTACTGTGGAATCACAAATTTTGATACGAAGAACTTTGTGATTACTTTTTATATCTTACCTATTGGAGATAAATCTCGAGTGAATCTTAGAGAAGATAAAACTCAATATGATAGAACAAGTAAGATCAGAATACGAAACTATAGAGAAAATAGTTGGATCTGGCTTCACGAATCCCAAATAAAGTCTTCAAGTCGTTAACCTAGTATGGTTTTGGAAAAACCTAGGTTAAAGGGAATCGACTCTAGTTTGCAACTAGGACACAGGAAAGTGTCGGGATTACGTTTTCCAGTTGCCAGAGTTCTCCCTTATATAGTCTTTCAAATCTGGGTTGCTTACAATCAAAGCTAAGATAGCTTTGTAACAAAGCATTCAAATACTTAAAAATCAAGCAATTAGTCTCCACCATTAGATGAAACACAAAGCATTCAAACACTTAACAAAGCATTCAAATACAAAGAAATTAATCTTCACCATTGAAATCTAGATTTAAGATTCAAGCTAAGTCTGCTTAGAAATTAAGCAATTAATCTCCACAGTTAGATGGTCTTAGCTTGTTACATACAAATGAAATATACTTATATTTATATATGGGTAACCGTACCTAAACATGTATATTGAGTTTGCTCAATAACAGTTAACCGAAGTTAGCCATATGAACACTTTTGTCTTAGCCGTATTCATCAAACACTTCTAGATCAAATATGATGATCAATCAATCATGAAAGATAATCAAATGAATCTAATTATGCTTCAAATAGAGTGGTTCAATTGTTCACTATCTCATAGAAATATATATTAACAAATTGAAACAAAATCGGATTGATTCGTAATCATACAAAGTACCTATACAAAAATCAATTCGTGAAAATTAAGCCACGGTTTGCAAAGATAATTTTCATTCCTTAAATCATAATTGTTTTAGTTCATGAGTATGAGAATCATACATTACCGATTTTAGAACTTAACCACTGAGTTCGCAAACTGGGTATGCGAACAGCAGCTCCGGACCTTGGCCTAGTCAAGCCATTCGCAAACCCAGTTCGCGAACAACCGTCCCGGACCCAACTCAGGTAAACCAGTTCGCATACTAGGTACGCAAACAATAGTTCCGGACCTTCTCAGGTGAATCCGTTCGCATACTAGGTACACAAACAAGAGTTCCGGACCTGAATCGTTACAAAACAGTTCACATACTAGGTATGCATACCGTATTGCATCCATACATAGGTAATTGTTCTAAACTCTCATTTCAATCATTGAAACATCCTTAAAAGTCAACAATGGTAATCTCACATACCATTAGCTTCAAGTAATTTTCAAGTGATCGAATGATCAATACGAAACTTCCCAAGCTAAAATCAAGTGACTGACTCACACAATAATGTAAGATGTCCAAGGTAATTTTCACAAGATCATCTTTTGACATAATATTTAGTTTCCAACAAATAAATTGTTTCCAACTAAACTCGTCAACAATATGATGAACATAGCTAAAGCAAAAAGCTTCCAAAACATATTTCGAGAAATAGATAAGCGAGATAAACTTGGCTCGAAATATCAAATGCGTATAATGTAAAAGTCTATATAACTATACGACTTAGTCTCTTTAGAAGATATAATAGAATAGACTTCTGAGTGATAGATAAGTACTCTCCGTATACCTTTTATTGATGAAGTTTCTCAGACTTCCTCATTCGATCTTCGTCTTCAATTGGTGAACGTCGTGAATCCTAAAGCTCAACTACACATTCTATCCTAGTCCGAGACATAGCTATAAGTAGACTAGAAATCAAGTATATAGTTTTGATCAACTAAACTTGAAAAACAAGCTTGAGATAGCAATGCTTGCGAGTTTGACCGAGCAGTGCTCTAACACAATGACTTTGAAAATGCGGGGGTACAACAACCACACCCAACAATTCATTTGGCAATCTGAGAGGACTTACTCCAATATACTTTCTAAAGAATCAACTAGACAGTCAGACTCAATCTAGAGAAAAGTATATACAAGAGTTTATATCTCTTTTTCACAATGTAATTAGCAAATCAAACAGATAGAAATGTGTGATCTTGATTATTAAGTGAAACAACTTGAACGGTACCAAAGACCAATGTTCAAGTGTCAATCAATTGAAATCAACAACCAAAGGTTGGATTATCTAATTGATTGATCCTAACGCACAACCTGTGATATTTCAATTATATAACAAAATATAATGCGGAAAAGAAATAACATAGACACCAGAATTTTGTTAACGAGGAAACCTCAAATGCAGAAAAACCCCGGGACCTAGTCCAGCTTGAACACCACACTTTATTAAGCCGCTACAGATACTAGCCTACTACCAATGAACTTCGGACTGGACTGTTGTTAAACCCTAATCAATCCCACACTGATTCAAGGTACAGTTGCGTTCCTTACGTCTCTGATCCCAGCAGGATACTACGCACTTGATTCCCTTAGCCGATCTCACCCACAACTAAGAGTTGCTACGACCCAAAGTCGAAGACTTGATAAACAAATTTGTCGCACACAGAAAAGTCTATAGAATGAATAAATCTGTCTCCCACAGAAATACCGAAGAGTTTTTGTTCCATCTTTTGATAAATCAAGGTGAACATGAATAAATTGATAACCCGGACTTATATTCCCAAAGAACAGCCTAGTATTATCAATCACCTAACAATAATCTAAATCGTATGATGGCGAAACTAGATATTGTGGAATTACAAATGATGAGACGAAGGTGTTTGTGATTACTTCTTATCTTGCCTATCGGAGATTAAATCTCGAGCAAATCTTAGAGAAGATAATATTCAAACGATAGAATCGGGCAAGATCAGAACACGCAACTACAAATAAAATAGTTGGGTCTGGCTTCACAATCCCAATGAAGTCTTTGAATTCGTTAACCTACAGGGTCTAAATAGAAACTTAAGGTTAAAGGAGAATCGACTCTAGTTGATGCAACTAGTAACACACATGAGGTGTGGGGATTAGGTTTCCCAGTTGCTAGAGTTATCCTTTATATAGTTTCCAAATCAAGGTTTGCAATCAAAGTTACCTTGGTAACAAAGCATTCAATATTCACCGTTAGATGAAAAACCTGATTCAACCAAGCTAATATCTTTCAATCGTTAGATCAAACTTAACTTGTTACACACAAATGAAATGTACCCTCATTTAGGTTTATGTAACCGTACCCAAACGTGTACACCATGTTGGATCAACAATAGTTAACCGAAGCTATCCATATGATTACTCTCATATTAACCTTATTCATCTTAACTATAACTAGTTCAAATGACTCAAATGAAACTAGTTAAAAATCCGTTCAATTGCTATATTCTCATAGAAGTATACAAGAACACAATTGAACCAAAATTGGTTTGATTCACTCGAATCAATTCATGAACATTATAGCCACGGTTTGCAAAGATTACATTCCTTATTTTATAAATGTTTAAGTTCACGTACAACCGATTTTAGAAAGTAACCAACTAAAGTATGCAAACGGGTACGCATACTTAAGCAGTCGGACCGAGTTTTGTTACGCCAGTATGCGTACTGGTGTGCATACCAATTCACACTTCCAAACTCCAGCAGAAATTCACGGACGTGAGACTTCCGTCAGTATGCGTACGGGTACGCATACTTGCCCAGACATCCAACAACCGCCAGTACGCGTACGAGTATGCATACTTTAGATTCCCGGTTTTGGACTTACACACAAATGTTAGAACACACTATGTTTATATCCAAACATGGTTACTTGATTCTAAACTCTTTATTTCAATCATTAAAACTTTCTTAGAGGATGACAATAGCTGTTTTCACTCACTATTAGCATCAAAGCAATTTTCAAGATATTGAAATAATCATAACGAAATATTCCAAGTCTACACCAAATGATTGTATCAGACAAACCATGTAAGATGTTACTCGGTAATTTTCACATGGTCATATTATGACATTCGTCAAGAATACAAGATGAACTTGGTCGAAGCGAAATCTTGCCAACACATATTTCGAGAAATATGTAAGCGAGATAAACTCAGCTCGAAATCTCAAATGTGTATAATAGAAAACTATATCGTAATACGACTTATGTCTCAATATAGGAGATAGAGTAGAAATAAACTTTCCAAGTGATGGATGAGTTTCAATCTCCACATACCTTTTGTTGATGAAGTTCCACAAGATCCCCTTAGTAGTTCTTTGTCTTTAAATGATGAACGCCGTGAAGTCTAAATGTCAACTACATAATCTATGTCCTAGTCCGAGATATCTATAAATAGGCTAGAAATCAAGACTTATAGTTTTGATCGCTAACATTGACAAACATGCTTAAGATAGCAACGCATGCGAGTTCGACCGAGTAGTGCTCTAACAATCTCCCCCTTTGTCAATTTTAGTGACAAAACTATCAATACATATGGATTACAAAATAAATAAAAATTTGTAGCTTCTCATCCAAATGCTTGATCTTCTTGGCATCTTCAACACGAATCGAAATCTTTGTCACTTCCAAGTACTCCATGATTCTAAATGTGTTCAACTCAGCATCATAGTTGTTGAAGATCCGTAGCGATAACAATGAGAAAACAAGTGCTCTCAATCATTGTTATACAGTGTCATAGTATTATCACACAACATCAAAGTTCAATTATATCACAACTTTGACAACAATACTATGGTGATATGTATCACTCCCCCTTAGTCAATACTTCATCTCGACATGAAAACCACTCCCCCTTACATAATGATTCGTAAACCATATGTATTTGTAGTATGAAACTACACATTAATTCTCCCCCTTTTTGTCAATATAAATTGGAAAAGGTATTAAAACTAGTGGGATCCTCATGAAATTTTCGTAGAGATACTTCATGACCAAAAGAGAATAACATACCAACTTATTTAGATGCAATCATAAAGCTGAAGGTAAATGCATTCATCAAGGAGTTTATAAAGATACAAGATAACCCCTATATTATTCCACAGCCGCACTCCCCACAAAGATTTGGCAATAAAGCACAAGTTCAAAAAGAATTCTCCCCCATCAAATGTTATTCCCGAAATAACAACAAAGGAGACCTTGCTTTTACAAGAAAAGAAGGATTTCTTTGGACATAATCAAATCACATGAGAACATGAATTTATATCCAAAAATCACAATTGAATTAGCCACAAAAATGATCAATTCAATTGGCCATGCTCAACATAAGAGAACTTACGGAGCAACACAGTATATGCACAAAAATGTGGATCGGAGATAGACTAATACTGTGGAATAAACAAGGATTCATTCTATTTTTCATCACTATTTGCACAATGACATATAATAGACTTAATCCTTGTAAACAAAAGTTCATCCTTTCTTCCATCAATATTTGCATAATGACATAAAAGGCTTAACTTTTGTTTTTCAAAAGTTCATTCTATCTTTTATCAATACTTTCATACTGACATATAATAGAGATAACTTTTGAACAAGTATGGGACAATCACAGGTTCACGAACGTAAACAACATATCCCATAACAATTTGCAATATATAAAATCATAAAGATTAAAATTTCAAAAATCATTTTCCAAATAACTTAGAATTTAAATAAATAAATCTAAAAACATTGAAGATGAAAACGTTGGAAATAACTATGTGTACTCACAATAATGGATATTCCAAACCCTAGTAATCCTTCTAAAACACAAGAAATAAATTCTATTAAAAAGTTTCCTAGACATTGTAGAGCTTTCTCAGGGCATCTACAGAAAATTCCCTCTCATTATTGAAAAAACCATTGATAATGGGATCATTCAATTCCTCCAAATCTTCAGAGATATCAGTTAACTCACTAAGTTATGTTTTCAGTTCACACAGAGTGATCTTTGTTAGAGACAACATTTGTTCATAGTGAGAGATATCTCATAAAGATGAAACGATTCGAGATTTTAAATCATTTCTTTTTCCGATGAAATCCTTCACCATAGCCCTAAAGTTATTATCAGAATGACAAACATACAATAGGCAGTTAGAGGAAGAACCTGGATCATTAGTCGAATTCTTCACCTTTATTTTCCTTTAGGAAAGAATTCCTTCACACAGATACACATTGACTGCTTCTACAACATCTCTTTTTGTGGTACCTCTTGTTATAGGAGCCATGAGACTGTATCTTTAGAAGAGAGAGAAGGTAAAGAATAATGATGTTTACGAGTGAACATAAATAGACTCTAGGATAACGAAACCCTAAAGAACCTTGAAAAAGTATCCACGGTTCATGATCCATTATCTATTTCAACAATAAAATATTTACTTTCTCAATATAGAACAGAAAATCAACAAAAGATTTACAAGACTTGAACAACCTTGAAGTAATCCTTATTTTCAAGTTAAAAATAAGGATACAGTTCATTACTGATTTAGATAGTAATTGAGTGAACATAATGTTCACTTCTTGTGTTACGAGGTGACATTTCAAGGTTTGTTGAGTAAACAGACTTACCTCGTCTGACTCTGATTCTTTTGGACTTCTTCTTGTACCCAGGCGTCTCTAACTACTTTTCCAGAGTCAGATTCATCTTTTACATGTCAGTTTGAAGTTTGGTAATTCTTTTGTTGTTCCACTTGAATCTCCAACACTTACTCTGGACATAACTTGTACTTCCACAAAAAGAGCAAAGCAGAGAAGGTTTTCTTCGTAGAGATGACCCATGTTTATCACAACACTCAAGATCGATTGATCCAAAACCGGCTAGAACAAACGTGTTCATTGTGCTCATTGTCTTACTTTTGAACCCTAAACCTTTTGTGTTTCCAAAAGCCTTTTGACCA
Source organism: Papaver atlanticum (assembly GCA_023531105.1). NCBI lineage: Eukaryota > Viridiplantae > Streptophyta > Magnoliopsida > Ranunculales > Papaveraceae > Papaver > Papaver atlanticum. The sequence continues at coordinate 1,050,174 of JAJJMB010006318.1, read as the reverse complement.
AATAACATTGCAGAAATTTTGTCTGAGCTTCCTGACAACCTTTGCAGGTCACACTTGAGAGAATTGATCTCTTTTTCTTTTAGAAATAGGGTTCTGGTAAATTCATCATTAAGATAGTCAATCTCAAGAGTTTTCACCTGTAGTGATGATTAAAGTTTATTCAACACTTCTTTTAGTTGAATATTTTCCTTGTGAATTTCTTCATACTTATCCAAAATTTCTAGGATCTCAGTGTCAGACTCGCATTCAGAACTGGAATTTGAGTTACATGGAACTTTTTTGGAGAAGGCTGAAATTTCCGTACACACTTTATCAGTATGTAGGATATTAAGATGCTGAGATATTTTTTATTGACCTGAATCATCAGAAGCAATAGAGAGAGAAGATGATCTCTCGGATCTTTTGCTTTTCTTCACCATATCCTTGATCTTTTGTGTAATCAGTGATTTAATAGGATCAACTGAATTAGAACAGCATTCATCAGCCCAAGACAAGTTAGAAGCTTCACTTGCAATGGTCACAACGTTGAACGCAGAGGTTCTGACTGTATTCTGATCAAGATCAAGTAATTTAATCTTTCCAACAAGAGTACTTATGGAAAGTGTATCAAGGTTATTCCTTCGACGATGGCATGCTTCTTAGAATCGTATCTAGATGGCAGTGATTTGAGAATTTCCATCACAATGTCCTTTTCAGGAATAGTCTTACCCAATGCAAAAGATGAATTAACAATTTCAGACACTTTGTGATTAAACTCATCAAATGAATCTTCATCTGCCATACGAGGGTTTTCCCAATCGGAAATTAGGTTTTGAAGCCTGGTTTCCTTTTTCACTGGTATTCCCTTCAAATACGGTTTCTAAGATATCCCAAGCATCTTTAGACCGAGTGCACGTGGACACATGGTGCTGAATATCTGGGGTAATGGCATGTATGATGGCATTCAAACCGTCGGAATTTTTCTTTGCAGCAAGTATCTCAGCAGCGTCATATGCACCAATATCCTTTGGAACAGTCGCATCTCCTACTGCCACAACGGGAGCATCATAGCCATTAGCTAAATAAACCCATGATTGAAAATCACGCGCTTGAAGAAAGGAACGCATAGCAATTTTCCACCACAAGTAATTTTAGTCATGGAAGACTGGTGGTACGTTTATAGAGATAGCACTTCTGTCCATATCAGATCGTTACAAATACAGACTTATAAGGTCTTTAATGTGTTTGCCTGCTCTGATAACAATTGAAAATTCGGGGGTACAACAACCACATCCAACAATTCGTTTGGCAATCTGAGAGGACTTACTCCAATATACTTTCTAGAGAATCAACTAGACAGTCAGACTCAATCTAGAGAAAAGTATATACAAGAGTTTATATCTCTTTTTCACAATGTAATTAGCAAATCAAACAGATAGAAATCTGCGAGCCTGATTATTATGTGAAACAATTTGAACGGTACCAAAGACCAATGTTCAAGTGTAAATCAATTGAAATCAACAACCAAAGGTTGGATTATCTAATTGATTGATCCTAACGCACAACCTGTGATATTTCAATTATATAACAAAATATAATGCGGAAAAGAAATAACACAGACACCAGAATTTTGTTAACGAGGAAACCTCAAATGCAGAAAAACCCCGGGACCTAGTCCAGCTTGAACACCACACTTTATTAAGCCGCTACATACACTAGACTACTACCAATGAACTTCGGACTGGACTGTAGTTGAACCCTAATCAATCTCATACTGATTCAAGATAAAGTTGTGTTCCTTACGTCTCTGATCCCAGCAGGATACTACGCACTTGATTCCCTTAGCTGATCTCACCCACAACTAAGAGTTGCTACGACCCAAAGTCGAAGACTTGATAAACAAATCTGTCTCACACAGAAAAGTCTATAGAATGAATAAATCTGTCTCCCACAGAAATGCAAAAGAGTTTTAGTTCCGTCTTTTGATAAATCAAGGTGAACAGCAACCAATTGATATCCCGGACTTATATTCCCAAAGAACAGCCTAGTATTATCAATCACCTCACAATAATCTAAATCGTATGATGGAGAAACTAGATATTGTGGATCACAAACGATGAAATGAAGGTGTTTGTGATTACTTTTTATCTTTCCTATCAGAGATTCAATCTTGAGCAAATCTTAGAGAAGATAGTACTCAAACGATATAATCGGGCAAGATCAGAACACCTCAACTACAAAGAAAATAGTTGGGTCTGGCTTCACAATCCCAATGAAGTCTTTGAAGTTGTTAACCTATAGGGTCTCGATAGAAACCTAAGGTTAAAGGAGAATTGACTCTAGTTGATGCAACTAGTAACACACAGGAGGTGTGGGGATTAGGTTTCCCAGTTGCTAGAGTTCTCCTTTATATAGTTTTCAAATCAGGGTTTGCAATCCAAGTTACCTTGGTAACAAAGCATTCAATATTCACCGTTAGATGAAAAACCTGATTCAACCAAGCTAATATCTTTCAACCGTTATATCGAACTTAGCTTGTTAAACACAAATGAAATGTACCCTCATTTAGGTTTATGTAACCGTACCCAAACGTGTACACCATGTTGGATCAACAATAGTTAACCAAAGTTAGCTATATGATTACTCTCATATCAACCTTATTCATTTTAACCATAACTAGTTCAAATGACTCAAATGAAACTAATTAAAGAACCGTTCAATTGCTATATTCTCATAGAAGTATACAAGAACACAATTGAACCAAAATTGGTTTGATTCACTCGAATCAATTCATGAATATTATAGCCACGGTTTGCAGAGATTGCATTCCTTATTTTGTAAATGTTTAAGTTCATGTACAACCGATTTTAGAAAATAACCAACTCAAGTACGCAAATGGGTATGCATACTTAAGTAGCCGGACCGAGAAATTCACGGACGTTAGACTTTCCCAGAAATCGAACAATCGCCAGTACGCGTACGGATACGCATACTTTCCCAGAAATCGAACAATCGCCAGTACGCGTACGGGTACGCATACTTCAGGTTCCCGGTTTTGGACTTACATACAAATGTGAGAACACACTATGTTTATATCCAAACATGGTTACTTGATTTTAAACTCTTTATTTCAAACATTGAAACTTTCTTAGAGGATGACAATAACCGTTTTCGCTCACTGTTAGCATCAAATCAATGTTCAAGATATTGAAATAATCATAACGAAACATTCCAAGTCTACACCAAATGATTGTATCAGAAAAACCATGTAAGATGTTACTCGGTAATTTTCACATGGTCATATTCTGACATTCGTCAAGAATACAAGATGAAATTGGTCGAAGCGAAAGCTTTCCAACACATATTTCGAGAAATATGTAAGCGAGATAAACTCAGCTCGAAATCTCAAATGTGTATAATAGAAAACTATATCGTAATACGACTTATGTCTCAATATAGGAGATAGAGTAGAAATAAACTTTCCAAGTGATGGATGAGTTTCAGTCTCCACATACCTTTTGTTGATGAAGTTCCACAAGATCCCCTTAGTAGTTCTTTGTCTTCAAATGATGAGCGCCGTGAAGTCTAAATGTCAACTACATAATCTGTGTCCTAGTCCGAGACATCTATAAATAGGCTAGAAATCAAGACTTATAGTTTTGATCACTAACATTGACAAACATGCTTGAGATAGCAACGCATGTGAGTTCGACCGAGCAGTGCTCTAACAGACTTATCAAGATCAACATGATTAGGACAACATTCATCATCCCAAGACAAGTTAGAAGATTCACTTGTATTGGTCACAACATTGAACGCATATGTTCTGGCTGTATTCTGATCATGATCAAGTATTTTTAAGTTTCCAACAATTGAGTTTCTAGAAAGTGTTTTAAGGTTATTTCCTTCAACGATGGCATGTTTCTTAGAATCATATCTAGCTGGGAGCGATCTGAGAATTTTCATCATAATGTCCTTTTCAGGAATAGTCTTACCCAACGCAAATGATGAATTAAAAATTTCAGACACTTTGTGATTAAACTTATCAATGAATCTTCATCAGCCATACGAAGGTTTTCCCAATCAGAATTTACTATGATTGAACTACGCACGACCTGTGATATTTCAATTATGTAAACAAATATAATGCGGAAAAGAAACAACACAGACACCAGAAATTTTGTTAACGAGGAAACCGAAAATGCAGAAGAACCGAGGGACCGAGTCCAGATATGAACACCACACTGTATTAAGCCGCTACAGACTTTAGCCTACGACAAGTTAACTTCAGACTAGAATGTAGTTGAGCCCTAACCAATTCTCACACTGATTGAGGTATGGTCGCATTCCTTACGCCTCTTCAAACCTAGCGGGACTCTTCTCACTTGATTCCTTTAGCTGATCTCACACACAACTAAGAGTTGTTTCGACCCAAAGTCGAAGACTTATGAACAAATCTGCCTCCCACAGATAAGTCTATTCTGGTTGTTGTTTCCATCTTAAGATAAAGATCAACGTGTACAGGAAACTCAACTAATAATCTGATCTTAGACTCCTGGAGAGAAGCCTAGAAATATTAATCAACTCTCAATAACCTAACTTATTATCAAAAGAAGTTATTGCGGAATCACAAGAGTTGGAGACGAAGAAATGTTGTGATTACTTTTTATATCTTACCTATCGGAGATAAATCTCGAGTAAATCTTAGAGAAGATAAGACTCAATATGATAGAACAAGTAAGATCAGAATACGCCACTACAGAGAAAATAGTTGGATCTGGCTTCACGAATCCCAAATGAAGTCTTTAAGTCGTTAATCTAATAATGGTTTTGGAAAACCCTAGGTTAATGGAGAATCGACTCTAGTTTGCAACTAGGACACACGAGGGTGTCGGGATTAGGTTTCCCAGATGCTAGAGTTCTCCCTTATATAATCTTTCAAATCAGGCTGCTTATAATCAAAGCTAAGATAGCTTAGTAACAAAGCAATTGATATTCACCGTTAGATGAACTCCTGATTTAAGATTCAAGCTAAGTCTGCTTAGAAAATAAGCAATCAATCTCCACTGTTAGATGGTATTAGCTTGATATACACATATGAAATATACATATATTTAGATATGGATGAACCGTACCTAAACGTGTATAACAGTTGGCTCAATAACAGTTAACCAAAGTTAGCCATATGAACACTTATAGTTTAGCCACAATCACTTCTAGATCAAATATGATGATCAATCAATCATGATAGATAATCAAATGAATCTAAATGTGCTTTAAGAGAGTAATTCAAATGTTCACTATCTCATAGAAATATTCATGAACAATTTGAAACATATTCGGTTTGGTTTGTAGTTGTACAAAGTACTTATACAAGAACTAATTCATGAACAGAATGCCACGGTTTGCAAAACAAGTTCACATACCTTATTTCGTTAAAGTTCCATGGACTTAAGTTCGCAAACTGAGTTCGCAAACGAACCTGAGTCCATGAGTATGAATTGTCATACTTACCGATTTTAGAACCTGACCACTGTGTTCGCAAACTGAGTACGCGAACCACAGTTCCGGACTTACCTAGTCTTAGACGTTCGCAAACAACAGTTCTGGACCTTTGACAGTTAAACCCGTTCGCAAACAAGAGTTCTGGACTTGAACTAGTATTCACAGTTCGCATACAAGGTACGCATACTGTGTTATATCCGGACATTGGTAGTAGTTCTAAAACTCTCATTTAATCATTGAAACATCTTTAGAAGGCAACAATGGTAATCTTACACATACCACTAGCTTCAAGTAATTTTCAAATGATTAGTCGATCAATACGAATCTTCCCAAGTTAACATCAAATGATTGTCTCACACAAATCATGTAAGATGTTCAAAGTAATTTTCACATGATCATCTTGACTTAATATTTTGTTTCCAACAAATAAATTGTCTACAACTAAACTCGTAAGGATTTTTCATAAGTAAGGATTTTTCATAAATTATGAGGCTATATAATCACTATATGTTTATCATATGTCTTCAGCATTTACTTGCATCAAATTTTCCGGGCGTGTCGTAAGGATTTGTTTTTTTAGAGGTGTTGTCTCTGGCATTTTTGTTATATATATGTTATGTTGTGTTGGTTTCATGGGATTTAAGTTATCTTTAATAATTAGGTTTCTCTATCTAAAATATTATGTTTATGTGTACATGTAAATCCAATCGATGCAAACCAGTTGGATGCTCGATTAGATTGTGATGTCATACTTGCAATCCGCCATATATTTCAAAAGTGAAAAATACTATAACCCCCCTACTATATGGGTTCAATATATAGAAGCCCCACAAAATGGATCGTTCACTATCAACTCCATACTTTCACATTTTGATATTTTTAGGCCCAGAACTTTTATTTTTGGGGCCAGGTTTTGAATTCTCCCGGATTGCTGACGTCATCAACTTTTTAAATAAAAATTTTAATACCAAAAATAACCTTCACTATTTATAGTTTTTTTATACAGTAAGAGAAACAGAAAATCAAATCAAATTTCTTATTTCTTCTTTTCTCTTCAGATCTCTGAGATTAGCTTACGGTTCCTTATTCAATCAAATTTATTTTATTGATCTGTTTCATCACTAAAGGAAGCTCAATTACAGAGTTTATGCTGTTCTACAACATTTGTTTGATTCACGGGATTAAACTAGAGATTCGTCAAACCTATATTGTTGCAGATTGTTTATTTTTAGAAGATTTTTGCAGATCTGAGAAGATGAAGACAATAATCTATGTATGTTTTTGTTGTGATTTCTTTTTGATTTTGGTTTTCTTAATGTTCGATCTACTGATTTCGTTTTTTTTTTTTTTTTAATTCGTTATTACTGAGAAGAGGAAGCTTAAACAACATCGTTTTAGAAGAAGAAATACAAATCTAGGTACTAATTTATTGTTGTTTGAGTTTATTGATTTCGAATTTATGATTTTGATTTTTTATGATTTTTGATTTTTTTATGATTTGGAATTTGTTGTTACGAAGAAGAGGAAGAAGAAACAAGATTATTTTAGAAGAACAACAACAAAACTAGGTACAAAATTTGTTGTTGTTGTTTGATTTCAAGTTTGTTTTAAATTTTTCAAGTTTGCTTTTGATTTTGTTTTTGGATTATTTGCATGTCTGATTTGAGAAGAGATTTAGTACTAGACGAATTCCGTTTATAATTCTGGTTAGGATTTGTTGATACTGAGAAAAAGAATAAGACTTAACAACATTGTATCTGAAGAAGAACAACAAATCTAGGTACAAATGTTGTTTTATAAAATGTGTAACTTCAAGTTACACATATAGTCCTGTAGTTATTGCATGTTGGGAATATTTTGCATGTGCGATCTGAGAAGAGATTTAGTAGCTGAATTGTGTTTATTATTATTGTTAATATTTGTTGGTACAAGAAGAAAACAACAAATCTAGGAAGACATGTTGTTTTGTAAAATGTGTAACTTGAAGTTACACATATTGTTCTGTAGCATGTGTAATTGTAAACAGTTATAGCATTTGTATCTATTGTTTTCCTTTGTTGAGTATGTTGATTTCTCATTTTATGTTTAGCTTGCCGCATACGATATACTTCTCACGAGGGGGCAACACCCCCGAGTGAATTGCGTTCGTTTGTTTTTTTATATTTTTAGTGTATGTTTGTATTTTTCAGGTTGTTATGGCTGTTGTTAGTTGCATTGCTGTTGTTCGCTACTTTTCAGATTTCATTAAAACTCGTGTTGATGTTGAAACCACACTTGATGAGTTTAAGGTCGAAGTTTGCAAGCAATGGAAGCATTTTACTCCACTTGGTATTTGTTTCTTCTTTCGAGAAGGTGGTAAAGATCTTCCGGTTGACTGTGATTATTCGCTGCAAGCTCTTACATCCCTCACATATAGTAAAAAGAAGACCAGTTTTGATATTTTCTTGCAAAATCTTACTCATGTAGCCCCTTCATCTAGCTCTAGGGCAGCTTCTTCTATTTCTAATGGTTCTGGTATTTCTTCATCGAGAAACAATCGTTCAGTTGGAATGTATTTGGAAGATAAAAGCAAGCCTGCAAAACCTTTGTTATCGGATAGTTGTCCCAAGGTCCTTGGTGAGATTGGTCATGTGTTTGTTGAAGGAGTTAAGGAAGTGAGGATTGCTTACACCAAGTATCGTCTTCGCACTGGTTTAAACATGGTTGTAACACACAATGAGCGTTCTAGATTCACGGCTAAGTGTGCAGTAAAAGAATGCGACTGGAAATTTCATGCAGCTTCTATTGATGAAAGGAATGAAATGTTTCGGGTAGGTTTTCCGTGTTCAGTGATATTATGCTTTGTTAGCATATGTTATGTTTCGTTACAGTATGTGTAACTTTGGGTTACACATGATTTTTTTTGCACCATATTGGTTTTTGGTTGATTTTTTATATTTTGTATGGACCTCTTCAGGTCAGGGCTTATAACCCTGAGCACATTTGTGGTGTTGGTGGGCGCAACTTGAATCAAAAATACTCAACCAGCTTCACGTCTAGTTTGATTGAGGAATAAGTTCGGAAAAATCCTCACAAGAAGCCAAGGAAAATTGCAGATGATTTCCAGACCAACTATGGAATTACCATGGAGTATTATCAGGCCTATAATGGTAGGGAAAAGGTATATGAGACCATTTATGGTGATGATGTGAAGTCATACTCACACTTGGTATGGTATATTAATGCTATAAGGGAAACCAACCCCGGTAGTGTGATTGATTTTGAATTTGATCATGAAAATAAACAGTTCCAACGGATTTTCATCTCGTTTGCTGCATGCATCAAAGGGTGCCGGTTTTGTCATCCAATGGTATACTTGGATGCTGCTTTTCTTACTGGTAGATTCAGAGGTTGATTGATGGCAGCTACTGGGATCAATTGTGGTAAAGGTATGTTTTTTTAAATAACTTTAGCTGAAAGATAAATGAGAGTTACACATTGGTTTACTCAGTGTGTAAATCTTAGATACACATTTGGGAATAGCATCTGTAACTTTAAGTTACACATTTGTTTTAGGATGTGTAACTTCTATTTACACATTGTTTTCTGTTATTGTGAAACTTATTATCTTTTCATTTCTGCACACTTTTGTAGGATTTTTCCCACTTTCTATGGCACTAGTCGGTTCTGAGAATAACGACAACTCGGAGTGGTTTTTAAGGAATTTGACTCAAGTTGTTTGTGATGGGAGGCCAATCACCTTCCATTCGGATCGCCATGAAGGACTCTTGCGTGGTGTTCCACTTGTCTTTCCAGATTCGTTCCACAACTTCTTCTACTATCATTTGAAGAATAATCTTCCCATCACGGGCTCAGATCCCAGGTACACGCTTGTGCTCGACCATTTCCAAGAAGCGACATACGCACTCTCACCTAAAAAGCATGCTAAGGCCATTCAGAAAATTAGAGATTTGAATTGCGATTGGGTGGCTGATTACATCGAGACTATCCCACCTGAATCATATGTCAATGCTTATTTCAAAGGTTGTCGGTATGGACGCACATCTAGTACTATAGGAGAATCATTTAATAGCTGGATTCTGGTTCACAAGAAGATGCTTGCATCTTCTCTTCTTGATTAGGTTAGTAGAGTGTTTTTTTTTTGTTTTTTGTCTTTGTTTCTTGTTTTGTCACTTTGTACATTCATAAAAAAAAAAAAAAAAATCAGATTAGGAGGAAAGTAATGACAATGATGGCAGAACGTCGTGACGATGGTGCTAATATGATGACTCCATTAATTCCAGATTATGAGGAAAAGCTTGCAGCTCTTCAAGATGAAGGTTTGGCTTGGTAAGTGTTGGTTGCTAGTCCTACCGTGTTTGAAGTTTTTAGCAAAAGTACTCACAGAGTGGACCTCGAACACATGACTTGCACCTGTCAAGGGTTTTGTTTCTTATGTTTTTTGTTTTTTTTTTGTACTTTTTTTTGAAAGTTTATAGGATGTGTAACTACTACTTACACATCTTATTTGCATGTGTAACTACAATGTACACATCTTATTTTGCATGTGTAACTGAAAGATACACATCCTGTATATGCATGTGTTACTAGCTGGTTTTTAAGTGTTTTATGATTTGCACATGTAACAAGCTGATTTTTTAGTGTTTATAATTTTGTTTTTGTTTTTTTGAAGGTGGCGCGTATACGGTTTCCATTGTGCTCATGCTCTTGCATCCATACTGAAGATTAAACGTGAAGCTATTGATTTCATTTCACCATATTTCACAAGTGACTATTTTAGGAAGACTTATTTGCATGTCATCCAGCCGATTCCCAACTACAACAGACCTGCTGAGATTGAAAAAGAAAACACCATCAACCCTCCTATTGTAAAGAAACAACCAGGTAGACCCCAAGGGAAAAGGATTATTAGTAAAGGTGAAAAGAAGGTGAAGAGGAAAGTGCATTGCAGCAATTGTGAGGAAGCAGGTCACAACAGGGCAGGTTGTAAGAATCCTCCAAAGTATACACCACCCTAGCTTTAAGCTAACAAAGTTTATTTCTGCAAGTATTGACTAATGTGTGTTTTTTTAAATTTTCTTGGATTATTTATTTTTTGGTTTTCTTCATGTCGGTTTGCATGGACCAAACTATTTTATTTTTCTGCAACTTGGATTATGTGCAAGGATCATTTATTCAGATTTTATATTTTGTGAGTACACAGGTGAAATGCATTTTTTATTTCAGTGTGCATCTTCAGAACACAGAGGGGAAATGCATGTGTAACTTTGTTTTACACTTATAAAATACGGATGTGTAACTATTAGTTACACATTGTTATTTTTACAATTTTATAATTTAGCATGTCTTATTTGATTGTGTCACTATGAGTTACTTAACTTATTTTTCAGCATTTGACCCTGTTACACATTCCACTATCCTGTCTTACCTGTTTACCGGAAACTGTTATTTTTTTTTAGCATATGTAACTTCAAGTTACACATCTTAATTTGATGTTTCACTTCAAGTTACTTAACCTTTTGGATACTTCTGAAACCTCAGCTTACACATTCCCTTTAAAATTCACAACCTCTTTATAGCAAGAATGATTGAACTTTTCCAAACAGCAAAAAAGTTCTAACAAGATATTTTGCAAGTCAAATAACAGATTGTAGTTAACAAAAGTAGAAAAGTTTTTAATCCAAGGAATTTCAATCCAAAAGTATATAAGTTTACAATCCAAGGAACTGCTAAGATCTAGTAACTGACGAAGTTTAGAAGTTCTAACAACATATTTGCAAGTCTAACAACAGCTTGTAGCTAACAACATATTTGCAAGTTTTCAATTCAAAGAACTAATTTTTACATAATTCTGGATGGATCTGAAAGAATCTTGTAAAGCATGCTTGCTCTCATTCGGTTCACTTTGTTAGCCAACACCCTCACCATTGATCAAGCTATTCTTTTGTCAATTGGATTATTCTTCATTTTGATCTTCACGTAATTGTATACAAATAGAAGACAGTCGGGAAATTAACCTTGTTTGGGCAAATCGAGATTTTTGGCAGTTCCATTCAACCCAAGAGGACAGCGGAGTGTCGGTTTTGTAGTTATTGCAGCTGCATATTTCTTGGCTTGACTCAAGTGTTCGTTCCTGAGGTGCTTAACGTCTGACGAGTTCATGTGGGACCAAGGTTCACTGCTCCTCAAGTCATACTCCAGTAGTGTGTAGTGTGTGTTGTTGTTACACATTGGTGCGAAAAGCCTAACTGGTTTGTTACACTCGTGATAGTCCTTAAGAAGCTTAGGAATCCAGAATTTCTTGAAATCACTGTCATTGTCCATAAAATATTTCTGCATAAACCAATTGGAATATCAAACACACATTTTAATTTTAAACCAAATTTTATAAATGCAGCAATGAACTTGTATTAGAAGCTACACATAAAGTCTTGGGTTTACACTTGAAAAATATGGAGGTGTAACCTCAGATTACACATTATAAATGCATATGTAACCTCAGTTTACACATTATTCAAACCTAACATCACACATTCCACTATCATGTGTAACTTTAAGTTAGATAACCTTATTTGAAGTTACATACAAGGATATTTTAAATTTTTCAAAGTACTTACATATGCTTTCGGCGAGAGGAATATCGCTTGATCATACTTGGAGTTTGAGTTCATCTTTCTCCTCAACCTGCTAATGTAGAAATCAATGAATTCCGACTCCAAGTAGGCTTCTTTCTTGGTAAGCTGAAGCATTAGTTCTCCACTTATATCAAAGAGCGGGCTACCATCGTTATTGAATTCCATCCAAGCAATGTCTCTACATTAGAAAGAAGGAAACAATTAAACAACATAACAGAATCAAGTAGTAATATACAATGTTTAATATTAAAATCTACATTCAAACAGCATAACAGAATCTAGCATGAGTTTTGGTTATATCTACTTACGTTCTGTGATGTGTATTGAAGTACTCAAGTACTTTCCTCTTTTGCTCGTCCTCAAGCATTTCAATAAGTTGGGAACCTTTTACATCCTTGCTCATTGTCCCATCTTCTTCTTCAGCAACTGCAACCATTGTTTCTTCTACTTCTAGAACTGCGGCAATTATTTCTTCTTTTGGAACTGAATCCATTGTTTTTTCATTAGCAGTCTTCTTAATCTTCTTTGACTTCCTTTCATACTGTTTCAGATCTTGTTTTTCAATCGTTCTATTCCTCAAAACGCGTTGTTGTATGAATCCTTGTTGGCTTTGTTTATTCTCAGCTCTCTTGACTAGTTCTCCAACGGGTTTCGGAGTTTTATCCAAGCCAAGGCTAAAATTGATTTCACCACTACCAAGGTTCTGCTAAGTTTGAGCTGTGCAACAACAAAAACAGGAAGAATCAAAAAAAAGTTGCACATGCTCAGCTTGTGTAACCTGAAGTTACACTTGCCTTGTATAGCATGTGTAACAGAAAGATACACTTGCATTACACATTCTTTTTACTGTATGTAACCTCAAGCTACACATATCTTTTACAATGTGTAACTTGAAGTTACACTTGCATTATAAATAAAACAGAAAGGAAAAAAAATCAGAATAAGTTACACAAGGAAGAGTGGTTACCACTGGAGATAGGTTCTGCATTCTCTATCATTTGATCACTACCCAAGTTCAGCTGGTTTTGAGCTATGCAACAACAAAAATATAGGGAATAATCAAAAAAAAGTTGCACATGCTCATGATTATGTTACCTGAAGTTACACTTTCCTTGCATAGCATGTGTAACCAAAAGCTACACATGCCTTTACAATGTGTAACTTCAGGTTACACTTGCATTACAAAATAAAACAGAAAGGAAAAAAAATTCAGAATAAGTTACAGAAGGAAGAGTGGTTACCACTGGAGCTAGGTTCTGCATTCTCCATCACTGCAGGTCCATTGTCACCTTGGTTAATGTCGCTGACAACCGCATAACATTTCACTTACTTCAACATCCGTCATGTCACTTTGGTTAGGTCCTAATCGCACCAACCTGTAGATTTCAGGATTGTCACCTTGAGTTTGCTGAGTTATAGCAGTTATCACCAAAGAGTCTTCAAACTGTGTTGGCTGTGTTGAAGCAAAACTGTCATCAAATGTTGCAGGTGTTGGCTGAGTTGGAGCAGTCATAACCAAACAGTCACCAACAGTTGCAGGTGTCTCTTCATCGACATTTGCAGTTACATCAACAACTGCGGCTTTCTTTTGCAGCTCATTCACAACATCACCATCTGCAGCTTTCTTCTGCACCTCATCAGCAACAGGTGTCTCTTCATCAGCTTTCTTCTGCGCCTCAGGAGTGGGCTTTTGCTTTGTAACAACCCTTTTCTTTGGAGGGGTCTTGATTTTTTTCACACTCTTCATACTCGAACTGTATGTCCTGAGAGGTGTTTTGCTCCCCTCTGCAGTAGTTTGAGCTTGCATAATTGTTGGCGTATTTCCAGCTGCAAGATTGATACATGGAACTGCACAAGGATCAAAATGGGAAACAATATTACGACATTATTTTATTTAGGATGATGATGATGATGTTAATTTTTTTTTAAAAAATTGATGAAGAACAACTACTTACACTCTTCTTGGAAGGAAGTTTCCGCGTCATATTTGTCTTGCTCAGTCTCTTCCTCGGACTCTTCTTCTTGATGCTTAGTACCTCCATGTCCTTGTCCACCATCTTCTGGTTGCATAAACTCTTCCTGGGTTACTGCGTAAGGTTCAATACCCATTGCTTTCATAATCTCGCAACATACAATGTGCTTCTAGTATTTTTGTGTGTTAGAAAGGTCCTCTTCTGTTATCCCTGCTCTGGCAATTTTATGCACTGCATCAAACATATCTTGCTTTGCTTGTAGTTTCTCTTTCAGTTTTCTGTTCTCAATTGTTTGCTCTCGGAGCCACCTTTGCAGCTAGTCCTTTTTTGGTTCCACTTTTGATATACCAAGTTTCTTTTCAAGCTGTGAAAACTCTTCTACAAAGCTAGCATTTGGCTGCAATTAAAAGATGGAGAGGTTAAAAAGAGATAGCAAAAATGGATATGTAACTATAAGTTACACAATCTAAATATACAAAATTTAGTTGAGTTCACTGGTATCTGCATGTGTAACTTAAAGTTACACAAGCACATTTATACGTGTAAGTTAAAGTTACACATGCCATATACACAATATAATTGAATTCACTGGTGATATTTTGCATGTGTAAATATCAGTTACACAAGCTCTTTTGAATGTAATAGTAAACAAGATATAAACCAAGTAATAGCAAACACTTACCAAAAACTCTGTTATATTTGCACTAGCTATGAAATCTGATATTACTTGCACGTCCCACCTTCCAACCCTCGGGATCTTTTGTTCGCTGTTTTGAACTTTTGGGATTAAACCTACTGGTGTGTGCTCAGCAAACAAGATCTATAACATATAAATTTAATTAGTCGATCGAACAAAAATATCTACAACGTAACAGTAAAACTAATTTAACAATAATAAAGTAAAAATATTATCCATACCAGTAGGTTTGGCACACAAGCTTTGACCCGTTTGAAACACTACCTGCATTTTCTAGAAGTTGGGTAAACAAGTACTCATGTATTAAATCTGGCCATGACACCTTGAGCAGAGTCTCATAAGTCTCGACAATAGCAAGAAATTTCACATTCACCGCGTTTACATTTATGTCCCCGAAAAAGAGTACACAACAAAGATAGAGTCCTATCATACAGACTACATGCTGATCATCAAGCTTTCTCATCTTCTTTTTGTTCATAACCTGTTTTATCTTCTCTATGATGTTCCTCTTGGTCACCGACGTTGGATGTATTGTTTGTTGATATCACTAAAGTACTTGTTGTATAAAACGTTATCATCCAAATCATCTAGCTTAAACTCTCTTAGCAACTTTTGACCCTTTCTACTTCCAATCCTCTTCATCGCAAGTATACCAGCACACTTTTCCGGTGTAGAATCTATATACTTACCACCAAACTTGAATGAATACGGTATGTCACCATCTTTATCAAAGTAGTTCAGAAGCTTTACAACCCCGTGTTTGTTAGTAGTTATTTGTTTCACTTTCTTCGCATCGTATTCCTCGTAATACATCATTACAAGCTCTCCATAAGCTGCTTTCCTAAGATATTTTACAGCTCTATCAGATAGGCCTATTGGTTTTATTTCCTTGACCAATTCCTTAATCGCGTTGAACGAATGTCTTAACTTTCCTGTACACATCACACACAAAATAGCATGAATCAGTATGTGTATCTTTCCAAGTATAATCATGCTTATCTTTTTCCAAGAACATAAACTGAATCATGCTATATAATGTGTGGTGTAACTTAATCTTACACATGCTACAAGGTGTAACGTTAAGTTACACATGCATATGAAGATGTAACTTCAATTTATACACTCCATTTTTTGATGTGCAACTATAAGTTACATAAGCTAAACACTACCTAAGGCTAGATACAAACCACAATACAAGTCAGTGGAGATATTTTGAATGTGTGACTTATAGTTTCACAGGCTCTATTTGTATAGTTCTACAAGCAAAATTAACCACAATAACATGATATCATAACATTGCATTATTTTTGCTAGATGTTTAGTTTGTTCATATGATTACGTTTATCTACCAGTAATCCAGTTCAGTGGTTTCATAATCAAGAATTCAGGTCAGTGGTGAGATTTTAATGTGTAGCTTATAGTTACACAGGCTCATTTGTATGTGTAACTATAAGTTACACAATCAATATACAAACCACAACACAGTCAGTGATGAGATTTTGATTGTGTAACTTATAGTTACACAAGCCCTTGTTTGTATAGTTACACATTAGTATTACATGAGAAATAAATATGAGATCATCACGATCAATTTCTTGTATAGTTTCACATCTTAATACTTGTTATGGAAGGATCTTCTTCGGGGGGATTCTTTCTTCCTTTCACCATTTTAGTTCAAAAAAAAAATCGATCCTGAATCTGCAGTTGAAGTAGTAATAAAATCAAATTAACTTAGAGTTTATAGGGTTTTGAAACAGTAACATCTCAGAAATGAAATCCCTGAAATCAAATTACAACGAAGTCACAATTCAATCAGTTAAATCACATCCATGTCTTACCTTGCCTTCTATTTAATTTTATGCACAAACCATTGTCCTTCTTCTCCGATCTGTAAAATCATCAGCCATAATGAGTTATGTTCGTTGTAATCTCATTACAATTTTTTTCAAACCCTAGTTCAGGAATTTTTTAATCAACACGAATTAATCAGTAACAACAGGAATCAAAACTAACATATTCAAATTAAAACATACCTATTGTTTCATCATCAGAATATTTCCTCTCATAATCAGTAACAACCGCGATTTAGGGTTTGAATCTGAAACTGAAAATTGTGTTTCGATCTGTTGCTGTGATTTAGGGTTTAGCGATTCAGCAGATGATGAATAGTTTTGATCTCGATCTGTGTTTTGCAACCGATTTCAGCAAGATTTTTTTGATTTTTTTCGTTTATTTTTCGATTTGCTTCTGTTTCTGGTGAGAGTGAGATTTGTTTTCAGGTTAATGATTCTTATGACCCTAGAAAACATGTGTCTTACTCCTTTGGCCCTGGGGTCATATAAATAATTATGAAAATTATTCTCTTGGCTCTGAAACAATTGTGAATATTTCCTGCACACATTCTAGCTGTGCATATTTCCTGCACGGATTCTAGTCGTTGATATTTTCTACACAACTTCATATCAATGTGTTTGTTCATCTTTAAAAAGTGGTTTTATAAACTTATTTAATGTGCATATTATAGTTTAAACCTTTATGAAAGGTTAATTAACATTGTGGATAATAGTTGCACACTAGAAAAACACTGTCGATAATAGCTGCACAACGAAAAAAGTCGTGGATGATATCTGCACACAAAAAAAAAATACTTTGAATAATAGTTGTACTTTAAAAAAAATCGGTGGATAATATCGACACACAAATAAGAAAAAAAAATCATTTAAGGAATAAAAATTTCTAAAAAGATGAATAATTTGATATTTGTATTTACGCTCGTTGGATTGGTCTTTCAAAAACCTTTCTAAATATATAAAATTTGTCAAATTCCTACGTATGGTTTGTGAGATATGTTATATTGAAGTTGGTTTGACAATTATACCCTTCAATAATTTAATTTATGTCAAATTTGAACATCATTTAACATCTTTATTCATATGACCCTCCTTCTTTTTTAAGGGTCATTTCAATAAAATAGGTTAAAGAATTTTTAAATGGGCTTTAAGCCCAAGGCCATAAGAGTAAAAAAGAGTGAGGTGAGGGCCAAACATTTAATTCCCACTTTGTTTTCTCTCTCCTGGAATGAAATAATGGTGTCTCAACGAGAGAAAGGTAGTGAGGACTCTTATATACTTGAAGCTAATTTAGTCATTTCAACTTTAATTAAATTTATTTTTAATTCGAGGCTTGGTTTAAAATCTTTTTTAACTAGGGACCTTATATTATGGGTTATCCATGGGTGGGGTCTAACCCTAATTTTCCGGTTCCAGACCATGCTCAACTGGACTTTAAAATCAAAATGATAGACATTTAAAGTGAAAAATTTAAAATCCGGACCATGATCAAATCCGCTAATCTAAGAACCGGTCTCCAAACCATTAGGAACGGCAATCATCATATGGTCAACTTTGTTTTCAGGGGTTCTCCTGCTAGAGCGATGATAGGTCTGTGATTTTCATGCTCTTCGGTCTGAGGACTGAGGGCATACACTGAAACGAAAAAGAGAGGAAATAATAGGGATTCACGTTTGTGCGTAAACAACTGGCCCACTAGTCCACTACGATTCAGTGTTCGGCACGATTTTTCAACTTACCAATGACGCGTTTCTCCGGTTTTGGATGAACTTTTCTTAATTCCTTGCCCATTTTTTTTAGTGTCACTTGCTAATTTAAATAAAACACAAAGAACTGGTAGGGAATTCAGATAGCCGAAGTTAGACATTAGATCAAAAACCCTAACTTCTCTAATATTTTTTTTTGATAGATAGACAATAAGTGTTGAATCTTGAACTCAAATTCTTAATTAACCCCGAAGGATAATTACTTTACCGTACTGGCGTACTTGCGTTTTCATAATCTCGGGTCAGGGCAGAACCAGCCGCAAGAATTCGTGCCAAACAAGACTTCGCAGTTTGCGCCCCACCATGTCACATTTCATGAAAAACATAGCAAGAAAATTTCCTCAACTCATGCATTTTCCTTTGATGAATTATCTGAAAGGTGCAATCCCATGATTCATGAATACTAATTCCCTCCTATAATTAAAAAATCATCCATACCGTACGTATAAGGAATAAGTAATAATGGA
Organism: Papaver atlanticum; assembly: GCA_023531105.1. NCBI lineage: Eukaryota > Viridiplantae > Streptophyta > Magnoliopsida > Ranunculales > Papaveraceae > Papaver > Papaver atlanticum. The sequence continues at coordinate 1,031,302 of JAJJMB010006318.1, read as the reverse complement.
AGCCTTTGAAATCTTCAAAGAAAGAGATGGATCAAAAGACTCGAGACTCTGACATGTCTACAAAATTCTAAGTAGTTGTTAACATGAATGAAGAACCTAGATGTGCTAGCAGATTGTTAAACTATATAAAAGCCAATCCTGGCACCTTGAGAACAGACATCCGAATAACTTCAATTCTATACTACAGAGTTGAAGTTATTAATCAGTTCCAGAACACACAAATTGTTGCACTTATATTGAGGGTTGATATGGAAGGAAACATGAAGGCGATTTTCTTAGCTATAGTTATATCTGTAATTGTTGCATTTGATCATAGCAGTCTTCAAGTTAATGGTCAAGCTCTTGCTAAGAGTATGGTCATAGTATGGGGTAAAGATCGTGCTTCCATCAACGGTGACAATCTTGATCTTGTACTTCGTGATAAAGATTCGGGTTCCGCAGCGAAGAGTAAGGCAGCATTTCTATTTGGAAGTATTGAAATGCAAATTAAATTAGTACCTGGAAATTCTGCCGGTGTCGTTACAACATTTTATGTAAGTATAGTTATGCAAAACATGTAAATATCTGATCATACACATCACTTTTAAATATTAAGTAAGTCTCGGATCTATAATGTATATATGTTTTTCGCATACAGCTGTCATCGACCGGTGCTAATCATAACGAAATAGATTTCGAGTTCTTGGGAAATGTAACGGGACAACCTTACACAATTCACACAAATGTTTTTGCTCAAGGACAAGGAAACAGGGAAGAACAGTTTGTCCCATGGTATGATCCAACTGCTGATTTCCACAACTACACCATCCACTGGAACCCAACAGAGATTGTGTAAGTATAAATATAGGAGTATATAATAATATCAGTTATGTTGTTCATTTTTCAATCTAAATTCTAAGCTACGAACTTTTTCTGTATATAAAGACGTGATGTGATGCAAGGACTAACCAAATTAAAGTAAACCCTAGCTAGCTTGGAGTTTCTAGACATGTTGATATGGGTAAAACCATGGTCATTGTGACAACTTTTTTATACTCATCCCATCTCAGGTGGTTCGTAGATAGAATACCAATCCGTGTCTTCAGAAACTACGAAAGCCAAGGAGTTCCATACCTAAATAAACAGGGAATGAGAGCTTTAACAAGTTTATGGAATGCTGATGACTGGGCAACAAGAGGGGGCCGTGACAAGACCGACTGGACACACGCTCCATTCACTGCTCGTTATCGCAGGTTTAGGGCTAGGGCTTGCAAATGGAACGGAACAGCCAGTATTACTCAATGTGCCAGCAAGTCTAACTGGTATACATCTCCGGTTTACAGCCAACTAACTCCTGCTCAGAAAGGTCAAATGGAGGGGATTCAAAACAAAAATAGGATCTATGCTTACTGCAAAGATACTAATAGATTCAAAGGAAATATGCCTAAAGAGTGTTCGTTACCCCAATTTTAGTTCATTTTGATGAACACATTACCACAGTATATGAAACTGTGAGTGGTCCAAATAGTTTGGACAAATTTATGTTTTATCTGTTGTTTTATTTTATATTCATGGTGTTGTAAGAGCCGATGGTACTAAAGCCCTAAAACGGCTTCAGTACTGTTCTTTTATTTTTGTGCTTACTTTCATCTCGTACGTTCTTCCCGGAATTCGTTTTTTCTTTTCACACATTCTGTGTATTTGGTTATGGATTGCATATATTATATGACATCAACAGATAACTAGTACATGCAAGTTTTTCATCCTTATTTGCTGTGTTGCATCATTGTAGCAGCAACGCGAGTTCATCACTAGTTTTTATGTACTGTTGACGTCCTTTAATAACACTTAGCAACACCTTATGTGCTTTTTTTATTGAAGCAGGCCTTATGTGCTGGACATGGTGATTTTCATTTCTCTACAGAAAGGGGCACCACCAACAGGAAGCAAGAGCCAAGAAACAGAGACGTAAAATACTAACCAAATGACTACGCATTGTGATTGCCATGGTCATACTCATATATCACATTTCTCTTTAGTTTTAGAAAATATAAAATGAAAACAGAATCGAATAAGTAACTTAAAAGGCTCATTGCTAGACCATAAGCCTTTGGGATCTTACAATTCTGAGACGGAGCGGCAAGTCACTTGCTACTTTGGAATACTTATCCATAAGACTTGACCACCATTCTGTTGGGTGCAATAATCAAAAACAAGGAAAAATCAAATAAACAAAAATTATTGATACTTAGCTCCGTTATAATGGAAGTGATTGCTTTGACGAAACGAACAAGCTCCCCATATCTCCGCAACAGCAACAAGGCAAAACTTTGGAAAACAGAGTGAGTCACGTGTTCAACACGCTGTCCTTAAGACATTAGCGCCCGGCTACACTCAAAAGTGATTCTATAGCCCTCACAGGACGGATATCTTCAGGATAAAACACTCTACTACACCTACTATTAGCATATGTAGTAGATGCTCAACTTGAGCTTGGCAACTCCGAAAAACCCTTAAGGAAAATCGCGAATGCTAAAGAAAACAATATAAAATATTTTTCCTTGGGGGTCTCTCTAAAATATAGAGAAACCCCTTTCCCATAGATTTTACAAAAGTAGTGAATTTGTTTATATAATTGACAAATACAACTTAAGAAGAGCAACTCCCCGATGTGGGACTAAAAATCTTATATAGTCTCTTAAAACAACTAAAGAGTGGAAACTCCACGATGTGGGACTAATAAAAAAAATTCATTCACAAAAGAAACAATTAATTATTTATTTTTTTAAACCTTTAAAAATCAATTTTATTAATCGTTTTCCAACAATCCCCCACATGAATGAAAACTCAATAAAACATGAAAAATATAGATAGTTCTTGGTAAATCAACACCCCAGTCCCACGACCTAACCTGACCGAACAGGAAGACATGTCGTGCGTTTGTTGAAGTCATACTAGCCATTTCAACGTCCTCTCCCTCACACAACAGTGTGTTGACCCCAGGATCATACTATGGATTGCAAACAATCATAGTAGTATAGAGAGCTTTCATCTTTAGTTTCCCATTCTTGGGACTAAAGGATCCATTCACCAAAGTAAATAAAAAGCTAGTGAACCCTTAACGACCCTTAGGTCCTAAGTTCCAATAATACTAAAACCATCAAAACAACATGAAACCCATTTTCTCAAAATGAATTAAATTTCGTTAAAAAACAAAAATCACATAAAAACGTAGGAAATACCATTTTAGGCAGAGGTGTCCATGAGGTCTTGAACCTTTGCTTAGTGAGATATTACCGGAACTACTTGCTAGAGATAGTGAACGCGATGTCTTGAACTACTAGCATTTGATGTAATTCGTGATAACAACTACGGGTGATATCTCCAAGGTTGCTGCCAAGCTCGTGCCGTTGTGTCCGTTTTGGCCCTGGACATATCCCATTTCTCATAATGCTCTGGAAAATTGTCTCATATTCTCATAGGAAGTGACCCACTTCCTTATTCAGATAGGTGAGTTCCATCAAGAGTGTTTACTGTTACACCCCACTTCAATCTTAAATTGAAACTATAGAACTCATTAAGACTTATTTAAAAGTCATCCTCCACATGCAGTCACACTATCACGTCTACACCATAGGGAAAGGACAAAGAAATGAAATTCTCTGATAGTGTTTACCTTTACTCACCACAAATTAGTTGTCTCATTCGAAACCTTGATTTTGGGATCTCCAATCAGCAAGGTTGAGTATCCTGCATGGAAAGTTTAATTGATGAGCTTAAGCCCTATCCCCCTCGATGCAATTCTAACTATCTCTTTGGAAAAACCTTTCGTCAAAGGTTACGCGATATTCTCCTTGGACTTTATCCAACCAATGGAAATAACGCCTATTGAGATTAGTTGTTTTTAGCTTTATCTATTATAGCTTGGCTAACACAGTGTATAGATATAGCTGGCATAGGCCTATGCCAGAGAGGAATGTCTTCTAAAAAGCATCTTAGGCACTCGGCCCCCTCTCGTGCTTTATCTAACGTAATGCTCTCAAATTCCATAGTGAATTGAGAAAAATATGTCTGTTTGGAAATCTTCCAAAAACAAACCCTTAAGCTAGAGTGAAAATATATCCACTCATAGACTTAGACTCCTCTGAGTCAACTATCCAGTTTGCATCACAAAGTCCCTCAAGGACAGCAAGATACCTTTCAAAAAATCAAACAAAAGGGCATAGAGTATCTAGGTACCATAATACTCTACTCGGTGCATCTGAATGCTCTTGATCTGGACTACAATTATATCTACTTAACTTACTCACAATATAGGCAATGTCTGGACTCTTACAATTCATTAAATTCATCAGAAGAATCGTATGGAGTACACGCATGCTTACAATCAGACTGATTGTATCTCATAAGCACAAATTCAACATAATGAGAATGACTAAGACTATAAAAGTTTGATTATCTTATAATCCTCATCCCTAAGATTACATCAAAAGGGCCTAAGTCTTTCAAGTCAACGTTCTCATTTAGTGCATGTTTTTAGTTGAATTAATCACATCTATGTTTGTATAGTGTATAAGCATATCATCAACATACAAGCATACAATCACACAGGCATCCTTAACAAGTTACTTGTAATATACTTGTCAGATTCATTAACTTAAATCCATTACTCATTATCACATAATCAAATTTTCCATGTCATTGTTTACGTGCTTATTTTTAAAACCATACAAAGATTTGTTCAACTTACAAACTTTGTTTTCATAACCTTTCACTACAAAGTACTCAGGTTGGTCTATGCAAATTTCTTTATCTAATTCACGGTTTTAGAAAAGCTATCTTAACATCCATCTGATGTATATCCAATTTGTTTATGGCAGCAATATCAAATAGCATCTTGACAGAAGTAATTCTCGTCACAAGTGAATACGAATCAAGGAAATCTACACCTTCTTTTTATTTATAGCCTTTAGCTACCAACTTAGCCTAATATTTTTCCACAGTTCCATCTACCTAACGTTTCCTCTTAAAAACTCATTTACATCCCATGGTCAAGTCTGGTTCCGACGGACTGAGTCCATTTTACTAAATGAAGCTTTTTACCAGAATGGGGTTTCATTAGATGTCAGTGATTCTTTACAAGTCTGGGGATCAGAATAAGCTAGGCATGTTATGAAGTCGGCTTCATAAGAAGTCTCAAGTCTAATTGTTTTACTTCTCTTAGGATCAACCTCAACTTCATCTTTCTTTAAGATAAGTTCTGACTATTTGAAAATAAATCTAGGGGATCAACATCACATCTCTAATGAGGTACAGGATTAAGAATAAACATGTTCAAAGAACTCAGCATCCCTAGATTCCGTAATAATATTCACACCAAAGTCAGAAAAAATCACACCAAAGTCTGAAAAATCAGAACACACAACCAAAAATCTAAATGTAGAAGTATACTCAGCATACCCTATATGAAGATACAATCAACATTTTTGTTTTCTATCTAGTTCTTTTAGGAAGAGGAATGAAAATCTTAGTCAAACACCCCCACACTTTGACGTATTCATAAGAAGGTTATCTACCTTTCCATAAATCATATGGAGTTTCTTCTGATCCTTAAAAGGGTACTCTATTCAAGATATACTAGTTAAGAAGAAGCCTCCCCCCACAAGGCCGCAGGTAATCCTGAACTAATCAACATGGTAATTATCATCTCCTTAAGGATACAGTTGTTAGGTTCAAGGCTTCTAATTGGTTTTGAACTTCAAGTTTATACATCTTAAGGCTTCTAAGGCATCATCCTTATCCCTAAGCAAGTATACAAGATAGTACCTCGTACAATCATCTAGGGAAGTTATGAACCATATTTTACCACAGTGGTTTTGGGTTGAACTCATGTCAACTAGGCCTAACTGAATTAATTCTAAGGGCTTAGAATTACTATGAACATTTGTGCTAAAAGGTTTTATAACATATTTTGATTCTTCAAAGATTTCACTTTCGTGTTCAAAATCCAAACTAAATTTGGGTACGCGGCCTATGCTAGCCAGTTAAGCATTGACTTATAAGTTTACGGTTCAAAGTCTACCATGCAAAACATTCAATCACACAAAAGAAAACACAAGAATCGACTAATTAAGTTCACTTCATCATTTTTTCCGTTAAGCTTATATAGACCCTAAGTCTTATAACCATTGCCTAAACATCACTGCCCTTAGTTACAACAAGTTTTCCAGATTCAATTAAAAATCTTTTACCATCTACAACAGAACAAGATACAAGATTCTTGCATCTGCTCGGAACATGAAAACTTCGTTCAATGTGAGAATATTACAGATATGAGCTTCTGCTCGACCTTTTTCCTTTTATGCAACCTCTGTCGCAGATGAGTTACTCATAAAGAGTTTCTCGACATCCCCTATCCTCTGATAGGAGGTGAACAGGTCTCTGTTTCAACAAACATGTTTGGTGGCTCCAGAGTCCACCTACTGGTCTCTCACATTGGTTATTAAAATAACTTCCGACATCATACCACTGAACTTGTTCTAGTTTGTTTTAACTAAATTAGCATTAACTTTCTACTTATTAAGGTTTTTATGTTGCCTACAATTTACTGCCGTGTGGCCAGAAATTTTACAAACATAACAATCACCCTTAATTAAAGTAATGCCGGATTCAGTTTTACGAAACATACCTTTCTTAAGAAGACTACCCTTAGAGTTGCGTTTGATGTTCCCACCTTTGTCAGCTTTGAAAAAATTGTGTTCATCCACATGCGCCTGTTAGCCATGTCCCTTTCCAGTTTCATGTCACAATCTTAGTTTATACTCTGACTGGGGAGACGGTAATTTCCCAATCACCTAAAACACCACATCTCACAAACCTTAGTTCCGAATCGGAAAATAAAATATGATTTTTGAAGATAACATCAATATCTACAAACTTCGTTTGAATCACCATTTCAAAAAACTCATGGTTACCCCATAAAAACTACTTTAGTTAACAACAAATTTCTGCTCGTCAGAATTTTTCAGGAACGTTTCTCTTTTTTGTAAAATATCAAACAAATACTTTTACAACTCCGAAAATTCCGAAATTTATGTGGGTAACTATCAGGATGTCTACTACATTAGGTCAAAAGGGTTCATCGAAATTCCTTCTAGATTAAAAGATAAAATCGAAACTTTACATCTGACCAGAAATTCGTTTTTGTTTTTCACTCTACAATTAACATCCATGATTCACAAACCAATCAATCGTTTTCGATTATTACAAATATTAATGTCTTAAGATTGTTGGGTGCAATAATCATAAACAAGGAAAAATCAAATAAACAAAAATTATTGATACTTAGCTCCGTTATAATGGAAGTGATTGCTTTGACGAAACGAACAAGCTCCCCATATCTCCGCAAAAGCAACAAGGCAAAACTTTGGAAAACAGAGTGAGTCACGTGTTCAACACGTTGTCCTTAAGACATTAGCGCCCGTCTACACTCAAGAGTGATGCTATAGCCCTCACAGGACGGATATGTCCAGGATAAAACACCCTACTACACCTACTACTATCATATGTAGTAGATGCTCAACTTGAGCTTGGCAACTCCGAAAAACCCTTAAGAAAATCGCGAATGCTAAAGAAAACAATGTAAAATATTTTTCCTTGGGTGTCTCTCTAAAATATAGAGAAACCCCTTTCCCATAGATTTTACAAAAGTAGTGAATTTGTTTATATAATTGACAAATACAACTTAAGAAGAGCAACTCCCCGATGTGGGACTAGAAATCTTATATAGTCTCTTAAAACAACTAAAGAGTGGAAACTCCACGGTGTGGGACTAATACGATTTTTCATTCACACAAGAAACAATTAAATTTTTTTAGAAAAAAAAACCTTTAAAAATCAATTTTATTAATCGTTTTCCAACACATTCTCCACTCCACATTGTGACGTGACTGCAAATTTGGAAGACAAATTTCCCGTCCCATCAAACTTTGTTTTTTACATATTGTTACAACTTGAACGGTGGAAAATCCCGATTGAGATGGCAATAAACATATGAAATCTATGTTCACTCATTAGAATTTAACCCTCACCAAGAAAATTTGACCACCACCACTTGACAAAATCAAATCTAATATATGGCCTCATGTACTTTTAAGTTTTAATATGCAAATCACAATTCATTTTCTAACACTGCATGGTGTATCGAAAGCTTTTAAACATTCTTGTTGTTATGGGTAATATTTGTATAGAGTGGGTCTATGATGACTGAGCTATGATTGGAGCAATTTTCATCCACGTAGGAAGCACATTCCAAGTTTTTTGTGGGAACAAGTAACTTAGAGAGCTCAATGCTAGCCTTAGTACTCCTAGCACAAAGTTGTACATCAACCATGAAAGTCGACTTCAGGCTAATTAAAAAATTCCATAAGGCGACTTCCATGACCACTGTTTCTCATCATAAGAACTAGTTTTTTGCGCCCGTGCGCTGCACGGGCCTAAATATTTACTTCTGCAAAGAGTAACTTAGGTTCGGTATATTCCCGAACAACGAAGACATTCAGTTTTACACACTAATATCTAAACAGCGAAGAACTAAGATTTATCTCCCTTAGCAGCACCATCAGCCTGTCCACCGCAAAGACATTCAAATTTCTAAGTATGCGACGTGACTTTAGTTTTGTCATAGCAACACCTCGAAGAGCTTCTCTTCATTCTGTATTTGTCGTTAACATAAGAATAAAAAATGAGAAGTTAAAATTTCACATTGACGTTGAAAGTCTCCCGGCTTCAATGGCCACACCCAGACCGGCATGATGCCCTACTGCATCATAATTTTGTGTGATTAAAATTTCAATTCCAATCAATTATTTTTATCTTATATCAAAATTTGTTACACAAACTTTTAAAGATAATCCACAAAGATGAAGAGCAAAATGAAAAATAAAAATTACTTGAAATTTGGCCATTTAAGTCCATCCAAACTAAATATACCATATCTCAAACTGATGCATGTGACATGTCCCGTTTTATGTTATAAATAAATTATAACAAAAACATTTTCATTGCATTAGATTTTTAGTTAAAAAAACATTGCAACTGTTGGGACAAACTTTAGTAAACAGGATTGTGTACATATCTCAATAAATCAGTTTCAAATATGATTCCCTCTTCTGTTGTAGGCAGTTTATGTCCTCGTCTTTGAAGCTTCCTCACTATTGAACGAATGCTATATTTCCATCATTGCAAATCAGTATATCGATAAAAATAAAAATAAAATTAATATTTCGGAGCCCATGATCCGAAATTGATCAACAATCAATGAAACTCAAACTATTCAAGGACACATGATCCAAACATGATCGATTAACTAAATAATCTATATAGCTTAATGGAAACCCACGATCCAAATACGATTGACAAACAATACAAACTAACGATATAATTGAACAAAGTAAAGATGAGAGTTCATTACCTCGAGTTTCTTATGATATTATTATTGCAACTACAGGGCAGCCAACCGAAGATGATAAAATCTTTGTGGAACTCAAGTGATGATGATTCCATTGCACAAACTCCTCCATTGTATTGTCACCTATACTATATCAACTGTATATTACCTGCAACATAGATGTTATAGGATTTATAAAATAACTGAAAGGAAAAGCACACATGAAGACATATAATAAAAGGAATATTGAGTGTTAAAAGCATACCGTGTTTGCGCACCAGCCATGAAAAACCTAGCGTCACTTAGGATTTAAGTTCATAGTTCTTGGAAGGAACTCTTCAAACTCGTTGCAATGTAGTATACATGCAATACCTCCTTGAATGTACCCTGAAAACATGAAACTTATTGGTAGTCTGGATATATCTAATTCAGACTACACTGAAAAACAGCATGCCTTGCAGAAATTTGAAAGGTTTCCAACACGATACCTATGGATGTAGAAAATAGGTTCATAAATAAGGAATTGTAGATTGTACCCAAGGAAAACGATACAAAGCTTGCTTTCAAACCCTATAAATTTAGGGTTTACCAATAGTAATTTATCTTTTTGTAGCAAAAATCGTACCTACAAAAATCAAAACAAATAAACAATTATTACAACAAAATCACCAATGAACAACCAGGATATGATGATTAATGAAGAAGTGATATAAAGAGAAAGAAGAAAAACAAAGGAGAAGAGGCAGAGGTAAAAAAACGTGATACTAAGTAAAGTTAAGGTTTAGAAAAATAAGTTATGGTTTTACACGATGTGATGGAGAAGGGGGTTTGAAAATACCAAAAATCGGTGGTGTGAAACAACAAAAGGTTCCTATTGGTCGAAATATGTTTTGGTGGGGCCAGAAGCTCTAAGAAGAGAGATTGATTCAGCTTTTAACCACAACAGAGAAAATTCACCTGAAATCATATTATTATTAATTAAATTAATTACTAGTTATTGTGCCCGTGCTCTGCACGGGCTAGATATTTTGTAGAAAAAAGTATGAAATAGTTAAAAATAGGTAATTAAAATAGCAAAACGCTAAAAACAATATATTAAAAGTAGTAAATAGAATAATCTAACATCACAAGAATAATGAAATCAACTGAAAATAATTAAATTATGGGTACATCTTTGACATCGAGGTATTAATACAATTATAACGGCTATAGCCATATCTATAAGCCACAACACGCTGTTTGGGGACTACAATGATCAACTAGAGGATCATATTCTTTACCTTCAGCTCTATCCACGTTATATATGCCCACCTAAGGCTTGAGCTGACCTGAATTCTCTTGCACAAAGTTTATGTGTAAGGATCGAGGAGGCCATATAAACCCCCCTAGAGGTCATCGACGGGTCTGCTCTTCATGGCTGCATTCTCCGTAATTACGCCACTTCATCATGACATGAGCTTCTGCATCTATTAATCAAGGGAATGGAGTGTGCTTCTATACATAACCCCAGTGGCCAAGAAGTAATAATGTCAAAACATATCGCCCAGTCAAAACTGGGAAATAGGTGGAGTCTGCGGTTGTTTTTAACTGATATATAGGGTTAGTATGAATACATCTAGTTTCATTGATGTACAAACACTAAACCGTTTCAGTTAACTGTTGTGCCTTCCTCTTCTTACTGTGCAGAGCATCACCCATACCGTGAGATCATTTACCTGCAAGAAAAGAGCAAGAATATAAGAATACAACTTGACTTTATACTCATCTGAACTCTTGAACAAATGATTAAATTAAAGAAACATAAATTCTTATTATAAAAAGAAGAAAAAGTGACATCGAATAAAAACTTGAAAATTGTTTTCAAATATACCTGAGGAAGATTTCAGTAATCATCTACCTGAAAATTATTACACAACTACATTCCGAGATTGATTTTTAAAAGTGCAAGAACATGATTATAAATTGTGATAACTGATACAGCCCTACCCATTTCTTAGTAATTCTCAAAATTTGCAGAAAAAATATAATTTGTCTAGCAAATGCCAACAGTGTTGAATATATTTTTCATACCATAAGCATCGGTCGTAATATATGCCGAAATTATGCCTTTTCAATGGAAAGAATGCACACCAGTGTTTGAGAACTGACTCTACTTAAGAGAGTATGCCTACATAGCGATGAGAACATTACCTCCATCTTTAATTGTAGCACCATTTGCAGTGTAGCACCATTTGCAGTAAGTGACGCTTCATCAACTGCCGACATGCTTCCAATATTTGGTTCTCGTAATCAAGAAAATAAGCAATTTGAATTACCAGGAACCTGTAACCAAATAAGAAGATAATTCTTGAAACACTTCAAAAATGATACACATTGTTTCCTTGTTGACGTAAATCTCATCTCCCTCTTATTTTTCTACCAAAAATAAAATTAATAAAAATGCAAATCAAAGTACATGCCTGCAAATTTATAACTTCACACTCCTAAGTTTTCCCTTCGTAGCCTGAACTGGTACCTGCAACTACAAAAAAGAATTAAATTTTAGAACTTTAACAACTATTTTGGTGCTTCTTATCTTATTTCCACCTAATCTCTACTATTCGAGGGGTACTTCTTCTCAAAGATATAAAAAATAAGACTTTCTGACTATCTGTAAGGTGGGTGCCATGCACCCTCATACACTGAGCTTATCTGTAATGAAGTTTTTAGGTAGTGTACCAAGGTGGGTGCCATGGATTTACCAATCTGTCCATATTAGACATTTTTTCCAACCACTTGTATTGTTTCCCTATAATAATTAAAAAAAAGTCATTATGCAGTTCAGAGTATTATTCCTCTGCAATAAAAAGAAAGTCATTTTCTGGTTAAAACTAAGACTTGGTTGGTTTTAAAACTAACACGGAGCATTGCATTTTCTAATGCTTATAGTACATGATAAGTTGGTTTTAAAATTTCAAGAAAAAAACTCATTGCAGCATTCTCGAACCTAGCAACCCTGTCTAATGCATTAGTATAAATACAACTATAATTTAGTTCCTACCTATTATTTACAAATAGACCTCCGAAAGCACAATCCATCTTGGTAAAGGTCCGACATAAATGATATTCCACCTGCCGAAAAAGTAGCCTATCAAAACACAGATATAAACCTGATACACCTTTCTTACTAACATGGCCCGTGAATAATATTACCTTTCTTCGTCAAATGTCTTAAAAACCTTCAAGTCCTTTCCCAGCAGATCTCTAGCCTTTTCAGTCTCCTTCCTATATATTTTGCATTAATCAGTTCGTTATTCATTCATAGCAGCATTCTGACACATAATTGATAATAACTCTTGTGGTACATGAACTAATGATTATATATACCTGTCTAATGCCTCCAATCTACAATACTGTTTCCTTCTCCAAATTCCGGCACTACTGATTTTTTTTACCAATTGCATCTCCATTAGTACTACTCCATAACTGTATATATCGCTCTTCTCATAAATCAAGGAATAACTGTGGTTCCGCTTGGATGAAGACTACCCCATGAATCAATTAGTCTCTGCAACAAAGAAAATAGCACCGGAAGATCCAATTGAAATCGAAGGAAGACAGCGAAGGATAATAGGGTTAGGTTTACCCAAGAATATAAATTTCTTCTTGTTTATTCTTTTGAGTAAAAATCGCACTTACAAAATAATTTGAACAAAACCATAATTGAAACAAAATATACGAATAATGAATAAGGAATGAATCAACGAAGTGCAGACTGTTGTCCCTAAATAAATCAATTACATACACAGAAGATAGAGGGGTAGGAAGAAAAGAGTATCCAACAATCACAATCGAAAACCAAGCAAATTGAAGAGATTACTTGTTTAACAAACTAAATATATTTATTTAGACATACCCTGGATTTGATCACCAGCTTTCGATTTTGTTTAGTATATGCAACTGGTGGTTGTGACGGAAAAACCAAGAGTTTTCTTTTTTTCGCGGCTTAGTTTTATTTCTTGAATCTTTCGGAGAAGAAACCTGGGCGTACGTCTAAATAGTAAAATAAATTCGGTGGTGTCCCCGGACAAAATATTGGTGGTGTGAAACAACGGGATGTTCTTATTGGCTGAAATATACCCCGGTGGGGCCAGAAGCTCTAGAAAGAAAGCTTTATTCAGCTTTTAACCACAACAGAGGAAATTCATCCGAAATCATATTATTATTATTAATGGAATAGTAATGTAAAGTAAATTGTACCATCAGATCAATGATCCACTTCTAATTGTTCAATGAAGGAGTCATTGGAGAGCAATTAATTGTGCGATCTTATGATTCAGTTGCCACTTTGGAATACTTATCCATAAGACTTGACCACCATTCTCCACTCCAAATTCTGACGTGACAGCAACTTTGGAAGATCAGTTTTTTTCCGTCCCATAAAACTTGTTTTTTTCTTTTTAAATATTGTTACAAGTTGAGCGGCGAAAAACCCCGATTGCGGTGGCAATAAACATAGGAAATCTATGTTCACTCATTAGAATTGAGCCCTCACCAAGAAAACTTGACCACCACCGTCACCATCACCACCACTTGACAAAAATCAAATCTATACGCAAATCACCTTTCATTTTCTAAGACTACCTGGTATACGTAGTGTATCGAAAGCGTTGCGACATTCTTGTTGTTATGGATAACACTTGTATACAGTGGTCTATAATGACTCAGCTACGACTAGAGCAATTTCTATCCACGTAGGAAGCACATTCAAGTCTTTTTGGAGACTGAAAGTGCCTTCTCATGACCAAAGAGCCAAAGGCCGTCTATTAAAATCTGCCCTTTTACCCTTTTCCTTCCATGTAAGCTTTAATAATTAGTTTATCCCACCCACCACTTGCCACTTCACTCTATCCCCAAACTCTTTATATGTTTATTTATGTGACTGTCCCTGTTAATTCGACCACTAACAAGAAAAATAATGAAACAAATTAATAAGGAGAGATTTGATCATATCCAATGTGCTTCGTGTTGATAAGATTTCAGAATAGGAACATCCATGGCTTGTAACAAAGGGACATCGTTCTCGTTTAAAGTTTACTCCCAATTGGACTCAATTTAGAACTCCAAAGTCCCTCCCGCAGCTGTTAAACAATGTGTCTTCTTGATCAGAAGCTATATGAAAACTGATAGTCCCCCCCCTCCCTAAGTATGCCCGTGAAACAGATACTACCTCCGTCCCACTATTAATTAACATACTTTAAAACTGATTTGTTTAATGAACTAGGTTAATTAATAATGGGACGGAGAGAATATGTGTTACTGGTGTTAGAATAGAGACTAAGAAACACGAGAGATACCCCAACTTCCTCCCCCGGATAAATCAGGAGGCCACTTTAACTGGTTATGTGAGATTGGGGGAAAGCTTGGGGGAGAAATGTGGGGTAGAAAGCATTTTCATAAAAAGCACAAGATCGAATTGTGGCTCTGATAGCTATTTATTTCATAAAGTAGGCGTGGCAATTCAAAAAGGAGTTGGGGCCCAGCTTGTAGCTAGGACACCAACCACCTTTGTGTAAAACGATCTTTTATTTACTTTATATTAAAGGCCCCTCGGGGGTCACATTTCAAAAAAAAAAAAAAAAAAAAACTAGTTTAGAGTAGTACTAATATACATCCTCTGCTTTGAACTGATGTCATTGTAATACACAGTTAAAGTCACCGCACTAATGACATGATATGAATTCCGAACTTATCAGCAATAAATAATTTATTAATTAAAAGAATTTTATTAATTAAAAGAAAACATGTAGACCTTAGAAGAAGAAAAAAATACAATTTTGGAGAGCCATTATAATCCAAGATTTGCGAATTAGATGGGCCGGCATCGTTTCTGTGCGAGTTCAGATGAATCATATCAAACACTCTTTCCTCTTCTCTGAAAGATCAGTGGTCCTTTTTACGGACAAGTGCATGGAGAAGTGTTTCTCAACAACATCTTTTTGATCAAAGGGTTAAACGTTTCACTTCTGTGAAAAAACACTTTTTCCTTTCAAAGGACAAACACCTCCATCCCATGTTCTCAACTACTAATAAAAACAGCAAAAAGTGTCCACTTTTACACTTGTCCAATATAAAAAATATAAGCAAAATACTAGTATAATCCAAGTCCAAATCCAAATCCAAATCCAAATCCAAATCCAAATCCAAAGTCTTTTCCAATAACAAGTACAGGGTCGACTAGAGAATATCTACAAAAAATATAACATAGTTTTTACGCCGGCTTGTCAAGCCTTGCACAACTTGCACTACGGCAAGCAAAATACTTGACGCTACCCGCGCCGCGATTGTTTATGGGCCAGATGGTAAGTAATCACCGTTTTATGGGATTACGAATTCTCGACCATTAATGCGGATATGCTTACACCATGTCCCTGTTGCAGAAGCTACGGGGTATTTCTCCTTCACAATCCTGCCAACTGCAGCGCTACAGGGGGTTCCCGCCTTCACAATCTGCAGGGTTGTCTTTACGTATTCGCTGATTGGGTGGCAAAGAAATTGACGAAGAATATAGAAAAGAGGTTTGTTAGTCGTCGTACCTGAAACCTACCTCTTCCACGCGTATCGCCGCCCTCCATGTCTGTCTGTCCAACGCCTGCTCTGTTGAGAGATTTCGATTGCACATGTCCTTCTTTACGCACTCATCCCAAGTTAGCTTCGGTCGACCTCTGCGCTGCATCCTTCCTTCTGCGCGCCTAATGCAACCTACTCGCACTGGAGCATCATGCGGTCTTCGCTAGATACGCCCAAACAAGCACAGCCGATGCTGGGCGAGCATCTCCTTGATTGGCGCTACCATAAGTTTCTTACTTATGTACTCATTCCTGATACGGTCATGCCTCGTGTGACCGCATGCCCACCTCAGCATCCGCATCTCGGTAGTCTTCAGCTTCAAAGTGTCCCAATTGTTCGTCGCCCAATATTCCGCACCATATAGCATGGTAGGCCAGATCGCTGTTTTGTAAAACTTACCTTTAAGCTTTAGTGTACAAGTATCATATTTTAATCAACCATAAAGAACAGAAAGCGGGAGGAAATACACTCTGGTCTCTTGGCTATAAATACGAGCTGGAGTGGAGACAGAAACAAACACTCTCTTAATCAAACAGCAACGAGAAAAAAGAAAAAAAAAAGACCCTCTAATTTCCTCATCTCTTCTGCAGATCATTTGTTTCATTAAATGGAACCAGCCATGAAAAACCAAACTAAAACAATCTCTATGTCAACATTAATTGGATTTGATCAGATCTCAACAAAATCCGATAAAATCTCATATGAAGATGTGAAAATTCTCACTTCTACTGGACTTAGAATCTTTGCTAACTCCATTCTATTGGTAATTCTTCAACTCTGCTAGCCTTCCTTAATTTTCACTTTCTCTATTTATTTTTATTTTTTATTTTATTTTTATCGGATTGAGATCAAGAAATGAAAATTAACAATAATTCTGATTGATTTTGCAGGGTTCAAGTTCTAAAGTATTGGAGAAAATCTTAGATCAGCCTAGTAAAAAACATAATAATTCTGTGAGAGTAATTCCAATTCTTGGAGTTCCTTGTGATGCTGTAATTGCTTTCATTCAATTTCTTTATTCGTCAAGATGCACAGAAGAAGAAATTGGTAATTATGGAATACATTTACTAGCTTTATCACATGTTTTCGATGTGCAAAAACTGAAACAGAGATGTACAAAAGGATTATCAACCAGATTAATGGTGGAAAATGTTGTTGATGTTCTTCAACTTGCTAGGTTATGTGATGCACCTGATCTTTATTTGAAGTGTATGAGATTTTTATCAAAGGAATTTAAGGCTGTTGAGAGAACTGAAGGGTGGAAGTTCTTAAGAGCTAATGATGCCTTTCTTGAGCTCGAAATCTTACAATTCCTCGATGAAATTGAATCCGTAAGTCTCTTTAGATACATCTTTTATCACACGTGTTTGAGATCTTATTTTAAAGTTTTGTGTATAAAAGCATAAGGTGAAATTTTTAAGATTATTAATTGTGATTCTAATTTTGAAATTTAAATATATTTACAGAGAAATAAAAAGAGGAGTAGGAGCAAAGAAGAACAAGCTACATATTTAGAGCTAAGTGAAGCAATGGAATGTCTAAAACATATTTGTACAGAAGGTTGTACAAACGTTGGACCCTATGATAGGGAGCTGCCACCAACTAAGAAAACTGGACCATGTGAAAGATTTTCAACTTGCCAAGGTCTACAAGGTTTGATTAAACATTTTGCAATGTGCAAGAAGAGAATGAACGGTGGATGTTGCAGGTGTAAGAGGATGGGGCAACTTCTTAAACTTCATGCTTCAATTTGTGATCAAGATGATCATTGTTGCAAAGTCCCTTTGTGTAGACAATTCAAGTTGAAGAATCAACTAGAAAGGAAAGCAGATGACGGAAGATGGAGACTACTGGTAAAAAAAGTGGTCTGCGCAAAAACTGTATCTTCCTTGTCTTCACCAAAAATGATGATCTTGAGAAGGAAACAAGAAGATAGGCCACAAAGGTGATGGTGGGAACAAATTTTGCGTAATGGAGATTTTGTTATCGAGAGATTGGATTGATTCCGGTTAGTGTTGGTAGGGAATCAATAGTACTATAATGTCCAGAAGGAAGTAAAATACGAAATAGTAGTCGAGCTTTCTTTTTCTTTGTAGCAACCTGACGGAATTGGCCACAGTGTACATGGAAAGAAAATATGTAGTACAACTGTACAAGGGAATGACCATGCCGGCCTAATGGCCCGAACTATTTCATATTTGTAATGCACTGTATCAGCTTAATTTATTATGTCTATATTTATGTGATGTCTAATGGTGCTCACTGCTCACCCGTAATTTGGACCTCACTAGCTAGAGTGTAATACAACGAGCACAAGAGTCCTGGTGTTTATCCCCTGGAAAACACGGTTTATCGTCCATGGGGGAAAGGATATTTACAGACTCGAGTAATATATTTTTTTATATCAAAATTTCTAAACAAACAACTAAAGAAAACAACATTACTCGTACAAAGAACAAAAAAAATAAAAAAATAATGACCAAAACCGACCGATACAAAGTGATGGGATGGATACATGGGCTCACCATGGGAGGATGGACCATGGAGAGCGGTTGGTTTGTGGAATCCACATGAACCCATTTTGTGTATGTCGGTTTTTTTTCCTCGTTTTTTCTTTTGCTGCCGATCATTTTCGTGAAAATACATCCTCAAGACCATCCAATTCACAAGGGTTGGCTTTTATATTAGTTGTATGCTTCAACAAAAAAAAAGAAAAATTCACAAGGATGGGACCCAACCTACCCAAAATGACCCCTTCTTAACCCTAGGTTGGCAGGTCTCATCCAAATGCAAGTCTTAAAGTGTTTTTATTTTTGTTATTTGTATAAAATTACTCTTCTTTTTTTCTTTCTTTCTTGGGTACAGAAAAAGAACTAGAAAATTAACTAGGTTGTTACGTTGCACAAAGTAACAACGTCAGAGGGTAAAACATTACTAGTCCGCCTAGCTTGGACTTTGTGAGACATAGCATAAGAAGCCAGCTTGTGGGCCGCAGTGTTGATTTTCTTTGGCACATAGCTGAAGGTGTTATTGCTATTTAGGTTGGCCATCAGCTTATGAATATCAGCATTCAATTTCAAGATTCTCCAAGGGATAGTTCTTGCTTTACCTGTGAGGCAGTTTACCACCACTTGGCTATCCCCTTCAATGATAATGGAGTTGAAGTTCATACAGGTAGCCAGTTCAGCTACAAGAAGGAAACCATCAGCCCCAGCATAGACTATTGAGTCTGACGTCCCAATTCGAGTAGTTGTGCCACATCAAACACCGTTATCGTTTCTTGCTATAGCAGCACAGGCATAGGAACCATCTTTCCAGGGAGCATCTACATTCACTTTAATAAAAGAAGCATGGTGAGGAGTCCAGATGTCCAACGCATTACTCCTGGTGGCAGAATTACAAGTGTAGTCATCTTCAGTTTCCCCTTCTTCCGCAAAATTGTAGTACATATTAAACCAGTGCATTATCATGGCTAGGGTCCCTTGAATGTTGATGTCTCTGTTTTCGAAGACTTTAGCATTACGAGTCTTCCAAATGTCCCAGCATACTGCCATTCCCATAGCCATACACTATTCATTATCATTGCTCCTGATCCAAGTTTCCACCAGATTTTGAAGAGTTAGCTGATTATCTTCTTGAAGTCTTAGGCCAAGAGGGGAGGCGAACCAAACTGCCTTGGCAAAGTTGCAGTGTATTAACAGATGGTCCACAGTTTCGACAGAGTTATAGCACACATTGTACTCCATCAACATCTTACATTAATTTTTTGGTTTTTTGCTTTTCAAACAGTTTGCCAACCCAACTACCGGCAATTTTAGGCATCCCTTCCACCAATGATTTTTGTTCGGAAACGAACAATACGCGTAAGTTCGCAAATAATTCAGCGACTTACTTTTAGGTTTTATACCATCTATACATAACCACCAGTCTACCACAGTTAGCCAACACAACTACCGCAAATTTTGGGCAACCCTTCCATCAACGAATGAGAAAGAAAAACTATGTCAATCATAGACCAAATGCGTCTTGCTTGTTCACACAAAGATTCTTCGAACAAGACTAGACCATGATGTAATAAGGACTTTTTCTTTTTCTGTGTATGTCAACTTTTTCTAGAACAAGACTGGCTGTGTCTGATTTATTTGTTTATGGTTAGGTACTTCATTTCTGATGTCATGTTTCTAATGTTTTGGTTACTCTGAAAATGTATGAATCTTGGAATTTTTATGTTTATGTTAGTGAAATTCTTAACATGAAGGATCTCCTTTGGTTCATAAGTGGCGGTGGTGGTATTGGAGTTGGAGGTAGGGTGTGAGTGGTGGAGGAATAGGTAGAGATTGAAGATTAGGCGGCGGTGGTGGAATTGTCGAGTGTTGAGTCTGTAACTCTGTACTAACGTATATGAGAATGTATGTGAGGATATAAGTATGGAATGGTTTGTTCGCTTAACTCATTTTACTTTTTACATCTGTTTAAATTTTTTATTGCTTAACTACCCTGTCAAAGATGCGACAATTCATGAATTGACCTCATCTTTCTATGTTCACTGCAGCCATGACTTTGATGCAATTCATAAGCTGGAAGGTAGTTGCAAAGACAACAGATTCATTTGGAAAATTGTAAGAAGTGTTGGTGAAAACACTAGGGTACCTGGTACACCGCCAACTTTTCGTTCGGGAACCAGTATAGACAATACTTGTACAATCTATACGTTCGAATACGAAACAGTAATTAAGATTGATTTAACAAGGTAAACCTAGTATACACACGAACCGTTTACGAACCGAAATCCAACAAGAACAAGTCTTGCAATCTATATTTCAAGATATGAATTCACCAAGACGAGTCTGGTAGGTTCTTACAGTTATGTTAATACAATATAGGTTTAGATACGCACAACATGCGATATTTCAATTATAAAGATAAAACAATATAATGCGTAAAAGAAATAACACAAACGCCAAAAGTTTTGTTAACGAGGAAACCACAACTGCAAAAAAAACCCGGAACCTAGTCCAGATTGAACACACACTGATTATAAGTTGTTACACCAATTACCTACTACCTATACGAACTAGATGTAATACCTGCTTCATCTGTATTCAAGCACCTGTAAAACTCCTAGCAGAATACTGATTCTCTTTAAGAATTCTTATCGTAATATTCTAGAAGAACGCCAATTATTTTTAGAAGATACTCTTAAAAATCTTCTAGCAGAATGTTAATTCTCTTTAGAAGATATTCTCCAACAATTAGGTTATGAAACCATGAACCCTAATTGATTCTTCCTCACAAGATCACTTAGAAACAACTAAGGATATCTTGCTCTATCAATTCTAGGGTTTATAAAAAAAACCTAGGAACAGGAATTGAAACTATCAAAGAAGATAGATTCCATGTGCTTTATGATTCCCAAGTATAGTCTTATGAAGCCTCACACTTGTTCGTGAAGAACAAAGTTATGGAAAACAACCTTATGTGACCAAACACAATTTTTAAAGGGATAGATTGTAGTGTCACATGAAAACTCTATTTATAGTGAATGACCAAGTTTAGGTTGCTTCTTGTCTAGGAGACAAAAACCCAAGTATATGGCTAAAATAGGGTTTTAGGAACAAAGGTACATGGGAGGGTACGCATACCATTGCAAAATTCCGTGTACCACTTCTTATTCACGAATCAACCTTAGCTACACGAATAAGTGTTGCTCTAATGAATCACTCGTAACTTCTTCGTTATAACTCGGAATTGGGTGATTCTTGGCCCTTTGAATTCGTATGATCATCCACTACAACATGAGAACCTTTCCAGGGATAAATGCCATATTCATTAAATTCATGATCTCAAACTTCTCTAGTATATACATAAATGTGTATTTAACGTCATAGGTATTATTATTCCATGGAGTGAGCACTTGTTTAGATAGATAGAGAGGTATAGTAAACAAGAGATCAAGTATTTGTTATTAAACTTTAATGAAGTTCTTCATTGATGTGCTATTGTAGTCTTTAATATTCATTCTTCAAGGATAGCTTCGATTCTATACTCTACTTGTTAGACCTAATCTAGTCCGAAACTAACTTTAGTATACTAAATCAAGAATGCGTTTTGGAAACTAAATTTGACAACTAACTTGACATACCAATGATAGTGGGTTCAACCGAGCAATGCTCTAACAGTTGGTACTAGTACTACTGATTCGTATGCTTTGAATTTTTGGTGTTGGTATGTGTTTAATTGTTTTGCTTATTCCATGCATTAAGTATGATTCCTTCAGAGTTTAGGAGTTCGTAAAAGAGTTCTGTTGTATAGAGAGTAAGCGTTGGTAGGGAATATGATCTTTTGAAGTATGATGCCTTCAGACTTTACGAGTACGCAAGCTAGTTAGATATGTAACTGGAAGTTACACATGCTAATTGGATGTGTAGCTTCTAGTTACACGTGATAATTTTTACACATGCTAATTGGATGTATAACTGCTAGTTACACATGCTAATTGAATGTGTAAAAGTTTGAATGAACCTGAAATGATGCATAGTTTAGTTTACTAGTTACACATGCCTGAACTAGTTGCAACTTGGGTATTGAATGTTGTATCATTTTGTTGTTGCTATTAAACCTAATGGTTGATGCACCTTTTTATTTTGCTGAGTTGTTTTCTTCTTTTTAACTTGCCACATTGAATTGCATCAGTTTGTTGCTTACTGGTAGTTATTATCTTGCTTATTGATTTTTGCAGGTTATTTGCTGGTGTACTTGATGCTGCACACACAAGTTATATGCATGTGTATTTGCTCGATACACATTCTAAATTGCGTGTATAAATTTTGGATACACAAGCTAAATTGCATGTTTAACTGTTGGATACTTAATAGTAACTGCTGAATGATGGTGGATGACGATGGTGGTGGTAGGTGTAACTCTTTATCTCCTGAATGCTAACATTCCTTTTTTCGCCCGTTGGGATACATAATGTATGTTGGGAAACTACTCAATATAGATATATCTACAGAGAAGTTGTATAGAGGAAAGATAGAGATAAAGCATTATGTCATACACATTAAGAATTTCTTTTCGTCATTCTATGTTCTATTTTTATTAGTGAATATTTTTATGTTCATATTTCTTAGAAATGAATCTTGTTTGTTCTTTGAATATTCTAGCCAGATGCATGTGTAACTCCTAATCACACTAGTCAGATGCATGTGTAACTACTGATTACACTAGTTGGATGCACATGCCATACGCATGTGTAACTGCTGATTACACATGCATTTGGTAGCGGTAGTCCAGTTGGAGTAGGTGGTCAGTATTTATATAGTTAACATAGTGAACATACCAGGTACACAAGTCATATGCATGTGTAAGTGCTAACTACACATAATATATAAATGTTACACTTGACAGATGCATGCGTAACTTCCAGTTACACTATAAAGATGCATGTATAACTCCTAATTACACATGCAAAGATTAGTTATCAAGTGCCTTTCTCTGATCTTTGTCATTCTCCTTGCAATTTTTTTAATAAATTAGTTTATTTATTTATTCTTTCATCCAACCTAATCCCATGGATGTTCATTCTGTTGCATATGCAAGTATTGGAATCAAGGAAGACAAGAAGGTAAGGGAACATTTCTATTATATGAGGGTATGAATGTCTTTTAATAATTTGAGGCCTAGATTTAAGTTTCTTTTAATAAATGGGTTGATATTATGGGTAACCCATGGGTGGGGCCTTAGCATAATATCCCAAAAAATAACACTTGTTATTCTCTTTTATTTTTGCGTTACTTCGGGGTATGCCACAATTCTGCGGGACAACTTTTTTTTCCAGAAGAACTAATTTAGTGAAAATCCACCAATTTTTTTGGTGCTTATTATTTCTGGTACTCCTACATTCGCATCCTAGATATCCGCCATTTATATTAGCACTCATCCTGGTCAATATGACTAAGTTGACCACCATACTAATAATAACGAAATCTACAATGACACATCTTCTTTCGCAATGTAAAAAATGTTGTAATAAAAACCTAAATAAATCTAAAAACTGGATTTTAGTTCCATCACTGCTTTCATTTTCTTTTCTCTTCGCTCTCACTCCTTCTTCTTCTCCAACAAAACACCACTAGCAACTCTTCATATGCTCAGATCTAGTCCATCTTGGGATAAATCTAAGTAGGTTTTTTCACTTTTTCTTGCTATTTAGTTTAGTTTTTATCATGTTTTCAATTTATCTATACTATTATGGTGACTTTATCTCCTCTAATGAGGAGGTTTATGTACGCTCTAATGGCGGTTCTTAGTTCTTAGTTCTTAGTTTGGATTTTAAGATCAATAAGGATGATATCCAACGATGAAACCTTCATCTTTATTGTCTTCGGTGAAAAAATCTTCATCATTAGTTTATCCGGCGATGGAATCTTCATTGGTGATTTTTTTTCACGATGAAATCTTCATCCCTATTACAAGAGATTTGAGCAAATCACTCCTATTTTGGAAGCAAATCTTTCTAAAGAAGAAAAACAAACAAAATAGTTGGAATTTAATTTCGAGAATAACAATTCGTCCTCCGATTTAATCGAATCTTATTCATACTTATATTTGTCTTACTCCAGTAATCCTTCTCTTTCTCTTGTTGAATTTCTCGGTATTGTACTTTTAAAGTATGATCTTGTTCTTTTGTATTTTCTTGTTTTCGATCTCAACCTCATTGTAACCTCGAATTACCATTAATTAAATTTCCTTTATTACCCAAAGAAAAAAATTATCTAGCACGACATAATAAACCTAGCATTTTTAGGGGCCACCTAAAAGGAATTAGGAGACAACAATAAGACAAAATAGGGTCACCCAAATGTAAATTGAAGCTAGCCCTTATCTCGCGTATTTCGTAATGGAAAAATTTCTCTTCCACAATCGGTAGTAAAGTGTGTTACTTTAACCTCCGAATATATTCAATTTTCGAATTTTAGCACTACCATAATCGGTAGTAAATTTAACTTCCGGATGTATATTGGCCCCAAAATGAAATTTTGCGAACATCCTAAATTTTTCGAACTTTGGTACTACCATAATCGGTAGTAAAGTGTGTTACTTTAACCTCCGAATAAACTCAATTTTCGAATTTTAACACTACCATAATCGGTAGTAAATTTAACTTCCGAATGTATATTGGCCCCAAAATGAGATTTTGCCAAAATCCTAAAATTTTCGAACTTTGGTACTACCATAATCGGTAGTAAACTGTGTTACTTTAACCTCCGAATATACTCAATTTTCGAATATTAGTACTACCATAATCGGTAGTAAATTTAACTTCCGAATGTATATTGGCCCCAAAATGTGATTTTGCCAAAATCCTAAAATTTTCGAACTTTGGTACTACCATAATCGGTAGTAAGGTGTGTTACTTTAACCTCCGAATATACTCAATTTTCGAATTTTAGCACTATTATAATCGGTAGTAAATTTAACTTCTGAATGTATATTGGCCCCAAAATGTGATTTTGCCAAAATCCTAAAATTTTCGAACTTTTGTACTACCATAATCGGTAGTAAAGTGTGTTACTTTAACCTCCGAATATACTCAATTTTCAAATATTAGTACTACCATAATCGGTAGTAAATTTAACTTCCAAATGTATATTGGCCCCAAAATGTGATTTTGCCAAAATCCTTAAATTTTCGAACTTTGGTACTACCATAATCGGTAGTAACTTGTGTTACTTTAACCTCCGAATATACTCAATTTTCGAATTTTAGTACTACCATAATCGGTAGTAAACTGTGTTAATAAGTGATGCTTATTATCTACCGATTGTGTTCATGTCCCCAAATTCAAATTTTCAAAACTTAATAGAATTTCGAAATTTTCTACTTTCACAATCGGCAGTTAATGGTGTTCATTATCTACCGATTTTGCGTAAATTTTAGTACAGAGAAGTTGAATTTTTTGAAGCTAGGATAATCGGTAGATAACGATCAATTTACCTACCGATTATGGTTGATGTTCTTAAGAAACGAAGAACATCAACCATAATCCGTAGGTAAAGTAGATTATTATCTACCGATTATGTTTCTGCTAGTGTAAATCCAAGAACATCAACCATAATCGGTAGGTAAAAATAGATTGTTATCTACCGAATATGTTTCTGCTACTGTAAATCCAAGAAAATTTTCGGATCAATTTTTTGTTTTCAAGTAATCAAATCCTAATTTTGAATCACAACTACTATTATCTATTCGTTTTGTTTGTTGAACTCCTTGTTTTTTTATGTTCTAAGTTTCAACTTTAAGGTTAATGAATTTTGGGTTTTAATTTTAAACAATCAATCATAACATTTGTTTGATCGACGATCTTTGTTTTCAATCAAAATTAAAATTATATGATATGATATGAAAATAAAAGATATGATTTATGATTATGAAAATAAAGGATATAGGTTTAGATTTAGTATAAAGGTGAAGGATAATATAGACAATTTTCTATTTTTAAAACACCCCTTAACCCCCTTCAATGGATGGGAATAAAAAGGTGGCCCCTAATTCCTTTTGAGTGGCCCCTAAAAATGCTAGGATAATAAACCTTCACAGTCACATCCTCCGATACTCAGCTTCGCATATCTCATGAAGCTTTTTAACCTAAAAACCAAGTCAATAAACTAGCAAACAGTTCACTACCAAAAATTACAATCTAGATAAAGAAAGAGATTAAACATTCTGGTATGAAGGGTACAGATGGTTCGGAAGCAGAATCATTAGACAAAGTATATCTGTGGCATTTTGAGATAGAAACCTTGATCATCCAAATCTTTGTCATGGTTTTCTGATATATTTTTTTCCAGTTTTGGATCCATTCGAAGCTTTTCTGCTTCCTTCTTTTTATCTAATTTCAGTTGGTCAAAACCGGAAACGAGAAAGTTTCTTTGACGTTAATTTTTTTTTTTTTTTTGAGAAGGTCGAGACTCAAAGCCTTTAAATCCAAGTATTTTTATCTTAGTCACAATCAGGCTAATTCTTATTGCATTGGCAAATAAAATAATTTTCCAGTCCAGGTGGACGAGTAAATAGGCTCTTCCAATATGGTTAGTGGAGTTACGGGGTAGAGACTGCACAATCTCTACGAATAACGACTATTTTTATACCCGTTACTCAACATGAATAGAAAAATACTAGGTATCATAATCTATGTCAAAATTTTCAGTACAACCTGCATTATACATTTGCATATCCTTATGTAATCTCTATGTTCTTCACCCGAAATTTGGATTCAAAATATAATACCACCAATAATAGGAATTCAAGTATTTATTTATAGAAAGATCACTACAACAGTGTCTTTAAATGGTGTTTAAAGACTCGAGTAAAATTATTAACATTGACAACAGTGATTTTGAGCTGAAAGTTTATTTAATTTTGAACCCATATGTATTGGATAGTTATGTCACTAAAATTAAAAAAAGGTAGGGATTGTTAGAGCAATGCTCGGTCGAACTCGCAAGTTTTGCTATCCCAAGCTTGTTGTCGATGTTAGATGAACAAAACTATATCTTGATTTCTAGTTTACTAAGCAAAGTCTCAAACTAGGTATAGAAGTTGGTAGTTGAGTATCAGATATCACTCATTTGGAGAACTTCATCAACAAGGTATGTGAAGAATGAACCATTCTATTTACTCACAAGCTTTACCATTTTATCTTTTTGAGACTATGTCGTATGACTTCAGTAGATTTATTGTAAAGAAGAAATTTTGAGTCAAGCTTGTCTTGTGAAACATCTCGAAAAATTATTCAAGCATTGGATGTTCTAAGGTTCTTAACAATATTAGTTCAAAACAATTTATTGTTCAAGAATTAATTTTGTGGATCATTTGAAAATTTCCCAAGCAATGATTTTATCATTTGAGAATGTTTCAAACATCAAAGAGAGAAACTCAGAACTTCTGTTATTACGGATCATGGTAGGTTTATGAACCATCTCGCAAACCTTATAGTCCAGAAGGGGATAGTTCACCAACCCGGTTCACGAACCGTGGTGATCTGAGTTTACTAATAGTCTAACGGTTGGCGAACCCGGTTCGCAAACTATTGTCATCTGAGTTCACGAGCTGCAGAATAGTTAGCTGACCCGGTTCACGTACTGTTGTGCTCGGTATTCATGAACAACCTATACGATTCACGAACAGTCCAATTGAATGTTAAGTAGATGCTCAATGACTTATTTTTTAAATATGTTTAGCATTGCTATGACTCTCAGAAACACCTCTAAGACATCATTGATCACTAAAACACCTTGTGTATGTTGATCATGATTAAATTCTTAAGTTTTTGAATGAAAATCATATTGCTTTAGTTCATAAGGCATGTTTGTCAAAAAAATGGTCATTATACACGGTTCCGTAACCGGACCACTGTGTATATTCTTTTATGTGATTTCAATACTAAATTCTCACATGCTTACTTGAAAACGTAATTAGAGTTTCATCTAAACAGAGAAATTTCTTGCTTGAATCTCAAGTTATCTTAGCCTGAACATCTATAAATAGATATGCTCTTTCAACTGGGAAATTCAATCCCTGACACTTTGTATCCTAGTTGATAGCTAAAGTAGTCCTATTTTGATCTAGGTTTCCTCTGAGAAACATAATTAGGTTTACGACTTAATAAATACCTCACTTGGGGATTCATCAAGCCAGGTCCGACTGTATTTACCTTGATAGTTTGTGTATCCTGATCTTTCTTTTCTGTTATCGAGGTTCTCGTAATCTCTTTCAGGAAAGATAGATAGAAATCACAAAGTTTTCTTCGTCTCAGACTTTTTGATTCCTCAAGATAGATATCTGAAAACTATTATTAATTGATTAGTTCACGATTATTCTTCAGAGGTGGTTAAGAATCCAGGCTTATCGGATAAGTGAGTGTAAGTGTCCTGGATTTGTCAGGTTTGCTAGCTTTGACTATTGCAAACAAATTTCCAAGCCTTGATCTGTGATCTAAAGGGAAATCATATAAGCTTATCTGTTAGAGGCACATTGGTATCAAAAGTATACACTTAGGCTGAAGCAACTCTAGGCTATAACGGAAGTTAGCTAAGGGAATCAATTGCGTGGATCCTTGCGAGGTTCAAGAGACGTAAGGAGCGCGATTATAACTGAATCGCTTGGAGAGTGGATTATGTCTCAATTACATCCCAGTCCAGAGTCTTGTAGTAGGCTAGTATTTGTAGCGTCTTATACAGTTTCATGTTTAAATATGAACGAGGTCCTTTTTTTTTTCTATTACGGTTTCCTCGTTAACAAAACTTCTAGTGTCTTATGTTTTTTCTTTTCAGCATCATATTGCTTATCTTTATAATAGGATTTACACAAGTAGCACGTATTTAATTCTAGTAGATATGTCCATATAATTATGATTGATTACTTTACGTGTTTCTTGTAGAATTCGTATCTTTAAAGATAAATAAAAAGTTCCATACTTGGTGGAATTTGGATCTGAATATTTGGATAAGACTAGATTGATCTTTGATATTGATTTTTGGGATCGTCCATGTACTCTTCTTAATAATCATGTTCATGGACTTCGTTGTCTAGACTCTCTGATTGAGAAAAGATAGGGATATAAACTCTATGTACATATTGTCAAGGATCATTAAGTTGTGAAAACGTGGGGGTACCAAAATACACCACCAACTTTTTCTTAGGCAACCTATATAGACTAAACTCGAATACAATTCCGAGAGTTCAACTTAATGGATCTCAATAAGGAATTATATGAAGAGGTTATATCTCTTTCTCTCACAATCAGAAAGTTTATAGAAGCAAGTCCGTGAACCTGATTATGTGTGAGAGTACTTGGACGATTCAAAAGATCAATATCCAAGATCAATCAAGTCATATCCAACAAATAAGGATGTATATATCTACTTCGATTGATTTACGTATAACCTGTTATATTTCAATTATAAAGATAAATAACATAATGCGGAAAAAGAAATAATACATACACCAGAATTTTGTTAACGAGAAAAGCGCAAATGCAGAAAAACTCGGGACCTAGTCCAGATTTGAACACCAAATTGTATTAAGACGCTACAGACACTACTATCCTAATATCAGAACTTCGGACTGGAATATAGTTGAGACCGAATTAAACCATCACAGCAATTCAGTTATAGTCACACTCCTTATGCCTCTTGAATTCCAGCAGGACTCCGCGCAATTGATTCCCTTAGCTGACGTCCTTTACTGCCTAAGAGTTTCTTCAACTCAATTAAAGACTTTAAACCACTCTTCCTCCCACAGATAAACGTATTTCTGATTTCCGTTCTGATCAAATATAGGTGAGCTAAGAAATCGGTTGCAATAGACAAAGTATAACAAACCTAAAAATCCGGTCTTATGACTCCCTAAGAGCAGCCTAGATTATTATTCACTTCATAAGTTGAAACTTGTGGAATCACAAAGTCCGAGACGAATATACTTTGTGATTTGTATCTATGTTATTTGATGGAGAAAGCTCAACAATCAAAACAAGATCAGGATACATGAACTATCAAGATAAAGATAGTTGGACCTGGATTCACGACTAGGTGAAGTCATTTTAGTCGCTAAACCCTAAAAGGGTTTGAAGGAGAGGACGACTCTAGATTACAACTAGGACACACAATAATAGTGTCAGGGATTCAAAGATCCCAGTTGTTTGAGGTTCTCCTTTTATAGACTTTCAAGGTCAAGGTTACTTTAGGTTTAAGCTAAGATGGTTTTGGAACCAAGCAATCAGTAATCACCGTTAGATGAAAAACTTGACTTGAGATTAACATAGTATAATATACACTCTGGTTAGGATTAACCATAACCGAACCGTGTACAATGACCTGTTCATAAAGGTTAGCCGAAACTAGCCAACTGAACAATAAGCTTAACCATTTTCATATAACACTTTAATAATTTTCTTGAATCACACATATGATCAAAAATGTCTAGATAGTGTTTTTAGAGAATGCCGATTATCTCATAGAAATAATTCTAATGCATCTGAAAATATTCGACAGGGTAAATACGTGTACCTGGTACATGTATTGTACCTGTTCGTGAATATCTTTGTCATAGTACGTGTACCGGGTATGGATACCCTTAAGACAAAAACGAGTTCAGGAACTCACAGATCTTTTATGGTTTGCATACTGGGTATGCGTACCATTTTCAGTTTTGAAACCAACAGATCTTTTCCGGTTTGCATACTGGGTATGCGTACCTTTCCTGGTTCACGATCAACAGACTTTTTATGGTATGGATATCGAGTATGCATACCAAAAAGTCGCTAACGAACTATAGCTACGCTGGTACGTATACTGGGTACATATAATGCGGCTCTGGACTTATAACAGTTCTCCCAGTATGTGAATTGGTATGTATATTGTCCTGTATCCAGATTTACAATAGTTTTATATCTCTCTAATAATCAATATGAAACATTCCCGAATAACATCAATGACACGTATCACTGTTCCAGGCTATTTTCAAATTATTAAATCTTGAATCATAATTAGGTTACAAACAATAAATTATTTTAAACCAAATTCATCAAGTATGAACAAATTTTCTTAAGCTTATAGTCATATTTCGAGAACAATATTCAAGATAAACTTGACACGAAATTTCTATTATGCATGTACTGTCTAATTTAGTCATGCGACAATGTCTCATAGATAGAAAAGGTGAAAACTTGAGAAATATGTAGTTCAGTCTTCACTTACCTTTTGATGTTGAAGTTCTCCAAAGCTCTTGTTGATCTTCACCTTCAAACGATAGAATGCAGTGATATCCGATTCTCAACTACACACTTTTATCCTAATCCGACACCTGATTAAATGTAGACTAGAAATCAAGTGAAAATACGAGGGTACCCAAATATACCACAATCTTTTAAATATCAACCTATAAGTCTGATACCAAGTGTGATCATCTATGGAAAAAGTCGAGACAATACGACAACGGTGGTATTCACTTTGTGTGATCTTCTATGGATATGAAATTGAGAAAATACGGCAACAAAGTGATCACTTGATAATAGGTACGGTGTTAAACTGAAACTCTATACGATCAATATCAAGTGACTAGGATTAGTACGTGTGTAATTTACTTAATTATAATAGCAATTATAATACGGAAAACAAAGTAAATGACACAACAAGATTTTGTTAACGAGGAAACCGCAAGTGCATAAAAACTCCGGGACCTAGTCCAGTTTTGAATACTCTCATAATTAAGCCGTTATACAAAATCTAATACCAACTTCGTATAGCTGAGACCAAGTATACTACCTCTAGCTACTTAGTTTCCTTAGTATCCCTGCGCCTTCGACTTCTAGAGTCACGCACGTGAATCACCAATCCTTTTGATCGTATTCCAAACAGTAAAGGATAAATTTGTTTGGTAACCACTCTATTCAATCTTGGTAATAAGATATTTATGAGTCGTTGACAAAGGTTCTCCTGTTTAATCTAATAAACTCCTTTGTCTGGTTAGATCAATCTAAACTTTGACTACTGAAATAATCAAACTCTAGATTTGCAATCAATCAATATAGATCTCAAAGAGAAACTATAAGGTGATGCCGATCTCACTCAACTAGCCAATCAAGTCTATCAAAGATTATTTTAGTTGGATCCCATCCGATCAAGGTTTGTGCACATAATTCACAAGATACGAAAACTAGGGGAAATTCCTATGGCAATAAACAATTTTTGTTGTTGTTGAGCCACGTGGATGAACAAATAGAGTTTTTCACTATGGAAAAGAAGTGGGCGGTTGATCGTTAAGCGCGCGGACGAAGTTCCAGCGCTGGCGCGCGTCGTTCAAACGCTGGCGCTTGAAGTTCTAGCGCTGGCGTTCCTGGCAAAAACGCCAGCGATCACAGCAGAGCCGCCAACGGTTACTTTTAAACTGTCACCGGAACGGCTAGTTTCTACCTCCATAAATACGGCTCGAGTTTGATCTCACAAATTCACAACAATCTTTCATCCGATCAATCTTTTCTTAATTTCAATTTCTTTCAATTTTCAACCATGAATTCTGATTTTGATTCTTCTGAGGAAGATATGGAGATGGATGAAATATTGTATGAAGAAAAGGAAGAAATGTGTATGGAGTTTTTGCGTTAAATGGATGAAGATGCAAATCAAGATAGAAGAAGGAGAAATTTTATGTTGCAATTACAATCCGGGATCATACCAAAGCCTTTAGAGCCATATGAAGTTGCGACTAGAAGATGGACATGGCGAGATCGACATTTTTACCACGAAAAGATGATGCATGATTATTTTAATCATGATTGTGTTTATTCCGATGAGGATTTTCAGCGACGATTACGCATGGGCCGCAACTTGACGCAAAGGATTATTGCCGAGCTTTGTCAGGTACAACCTTTATTGCCGAGCATTTTGGTCCAACCTTTTTAAGAAAGCTTACTCAGGAAGATGTTCAAAGAATAACTGAAGAAAACACCGCGAGGGGTTTTCCAATAATGCTAGGTAGTCTTGATGCATGCACTGGACGTGGCATGCGTGTCCGGTTGAATGGGCAGGCCAATATAAGGGTCATTATTCAAAACCAACTGTAATTTTGGAAGCTTCAGCTAGCTATGATTGTTGGTTTTGGCATACTTCAAATAACGGTCTCAAGGTTTTGTATAAGTCACCATTGTTTGAAGATCTTAAGAATGTGATCATGCCGCACTGTAATTTCACCATCAACGGTTATCACTACACTTAGGGTTATTATCTAGCAGATAGAATCTATCCATAATGGTCAACTATGGTTCAACAAATAGGTTTTGGACCGACGACTTCGAAGGATATGAAGTACTTTAACACCCAACAAATGAAATGCAGAAAGGATATTGAATGCGCTTTTGGCATACTGAAAAGGAAGTTTGCCATCATAGCTGGGCCAACACGGTTTTTGATCTTCAAGAAATGAACAAAATTATGCTGACTTGTATCATTCTACATAACATGGTCATTGAAGAAACCAGGCGTGACCCTGTTGATGGTGGTTTTTAGTTAAGGGCTAAAATTGTAAAACCCTGTATTTAATGCGCCATCATTCTGCAAAGAAGTTGAGCCATTTAAAAGTAATGAGTGCCCATGCCTCTTTGCTTACATGTGTATTGAGCAATTCAGTATATTTATATGAAATTTATCCAGAATGGTGCGTGTAGCAACAATCCTAAATATTCTGTAAATTTCTGAGTATTTGTCCCGTACCATGCTCCCAGTTGAACTCTTAATACTGACATAACATGATGACTAATGTTCGCTCTCAGACGAGTAGCATGAATCTCCCGAAGTGTAAGGATTGAGATGCGTGTGGAAGTAATCAATCAGAGGCACACAAAGTAATGCTGCCCTTTGATAATAAATTAGTGATTTTTGTATCAGTATGCAAAATTCACCAAAAAATAGATTGGTTTTGCAGAAACCCGCAAAATTCAGACCTTTAACTTAATTTTATCAATTTGCCAAAATTAGGTTTTTTACGCCCTGCGCGATAATTCGAACCCTGTTGGTCGAAACTAAACCTAGGAAAACTGGGAAATTGATCCATCACGGAGCTAGTAGGAGCAAGATCCTACCCAAAATCAGAAAAAAAAAATAAAAAAAAATAAAGAGGAACTGCGGCAAGTAAGAGCAGTAGCAAAAGGAGGCGTGGCTGCACCACTTGGAAGGTCGATTTGCCTCAGCAGGCGCCGCCCGTGGCCGACCGGCCACGCTCCATGTTACTACTTGTCGGCCCCCTTTTCCACCAACCAATCAGATCGCTCCAAAAGCGCCACACGCACTTTTAAGATTGAAAGTTGGTTGGTATACATACATAATTTCTTAGGGAATTAAACATAGGCTACTCATGTCAGTCTCAAAAAACAATCACAGCCACACGATTTGTCCGGCCAATCTAATGAGTTTGGCTTCCTCCCAACGAGATCAAGCAAACTCCATGATGTCCATCGGCGAGCCCACTGTCATCCAGGCCAATCGGAATCCTCCTAGCCCGCCAGCAACATCCCTGATCGTTGGCCAGAGCCAGGATAGTTGCGTTGTTGAAAGAAAAGTTCAACGAGCTAAGACTGACCGTAATAGTATCAAACTCATCGCATCCGTAAAATTTAGCCAGCCTAGTTGGATGGCTTAGATGCTGTTTCAAACGACCAAAGAGGTGCCGGTATGATCACTGGCAATTCATCTCTATTCCTGGCCAGTCGAACTACTCACGACATGTCAGGAGCGCGTCAAACTGATTGCCCAAAGTAGGGTGGTCACGCATTTTGAAAACCCTAATTCATGCCAGCGGCAGCATGTTACTGTCGCAAAACGATCACGTCCGTCCATCTTCGCTAGACTAGTCGGATGGCCTAGATCTAATTTCAGGTGGCCAATGAAATGCCAACATGCTCGCCGGCAACCCGTCTTTGTGTCTGCCCAATCGACTTGTCCAAATCAGCGGCAAACGCCCCAAATCGTTTGGCCCAAGGTAGGTTGCGGCTTTAAACCCTAAAATTCAATCAACGGCAGTATACAACTGCCGCAAATCATCTCATCCGTCCA
Organism: Papaver atlanticum; assembly: GCA_023531105.1. Classification (NCBI taxonomy): domain Eukaryota; kingdom Viridiplantae; phylum Streptophyta; class Magnoliopsida; order Ranunculales; family Papaveraceae; genus Papaver; species Papaver atlanticum. Next base: position 995,659 of record JAJJMB010006318.1, on the reverse strand, counting down.
ACTTCGCTAGCCTAGTCGGACGACTTAGATTTGATTTCAGGTGGCCAAACGGGTGACGTCGTGATCATCGGCCACCCCTCTTTCATGAGGAGCGATCGGCCAAGCCACGGCTTTCCCATACGGATCCCAAATGATCGCCCAAAGGCGGCCGATCACGCTGCTTACATATAATACAATAATTCAACGGCAACCAATAACTGCCGCAAATCATCTCAGCCATTCAATTTGGCTAGCCAATTTAACCGGTCTAGATTTAACTTAGACCGACCAATAGAATGTCAAAATGGCTACCATCCATCACTCTCCTATAGGGATTGGCTGACCTACCTTTGGCATGCATAAATAGCTCTCATCAGTTCCCTGAAAATGGCCAGTCACGCTCCTTTTAAGACGCTAGGTTCGTGACCAACTGATGTGATTTTAAAGTGGTAAGTAAGGTTGTCGTTCACTCGGACTTGTGAAGATTCAAGTTTTTAAATTTAATAAAAATATATAAACAAAAATTATAAACAATGGGCGAGAGGTATTGGGACTAAGGATTTGGCCAATTCTCATGCATGTGGTTCAATTTATTTATTCTCAACAATTATAACCCAAATAAAATATGATATGGTGATTCTTATTTTTGCCTAAGTAGATTCTCAAAAGATTAGTTGTAAATCCTAAGCATGATGTATCAAAACATTTAAGCTAAGCATACATCATCAAATTAAATGACAACTAATTAATTCAAATCATATTTCAATTTTAAATTAATGCAAAAGTCATAAAAAGAATAAATTAAATTTACCATATGATGAAAATCGACTCCCTCCGTCGTCCCAATGTTGGGTTTTAGTTCTTCATGGTGAAAACACGCTCAAAATAATAACGCATGGCTGAATAGGTGTTTTTATTAAAGAGAATGAACTGTAGTTACAGAAGGCCTTTTGCAAGGAAGATAAAAGTCGCTGAATATCTTAAGCAAGTACAGACGTAAACGATAAAAGGGTTTCGTAGTTGAATATAAGACTGCTTCTGCGATGGTTCGATGTGGGTCGAAGTTCTTCGTGTTCTTCGCGACTGTTCCGTGTGCGTCTTATGTTCTTCGTGTTCTTCAGCTCCGCACCAGCAGAAAACAACAGCAGGTAGCTTTCTGTTCGTCTTGATTTCTCACTCCTTAGCCCTTCTCATCCCCCCAAACTCTCGACACCCCTTCTATATGACCCAAACAATCTATTTATATAAAAAAGAGCGATTAAATCTCTCCAAAATCTTCCGAAATCTCTTTCTTTCTCTTCACGGCAAAGTTGCGGCAATTTCTTGTTTTAGAATTTCCACGCATATCTGGGCTTTCCTTTTGATTCTAAACTCTTCCTTAGATATATATTAAGCTTTGGGAAGAAAATCTTGCCTTTAATCTCTCTAAAATTTCCTAAAATCGGTCACACACGTGACTTTCCATATTTTGCTGTTGAGATCAAAACCCGTCGATTGAGCCAAGTTTAATCGATTTCAACACCCATGTTAGATTCCCAGACCCATAAGGAGTCTACCCTATGAAAATCAGAGGTTTAATCGACCTCAAACTCCTCCAAATCACTACCACCAAAACTGCCAGAAACATGTATATATTTTGGTTTTGGTTTCCCGCCAAAATTTAGAATTTGAACGTGAAGGGGTAAGGTTACCCCTTATCCAGTGGTCGCCCCTTATCCGTTTCTGGAGTCCGCATAACACTCGTCCCTTGGGTTGCATTTATCAACTTTTCGAGCCAATTTCGCCGCAAAAGCTTATTTCTCCAAAAACACCTACAAAAAGATAAAATACCAAAATAAGTACAAAAATGGGTACTAACAATATACACAATAGAGATGAAAATAGACACATAAATGCGTCTATCACCAAGCAAGATAGGCTCTATACAACGATGCTTCACATGCATCGATTATTTTGAGCTGCTTGCTTAAAAGCGATGCTTTACATGCATCGAGTACATATGATATTTTATGAGTATCGGCTTCACAAATAACATAGTTATTTAACATAATAGCGCCACATGTTATTGTTTGCGGCAAGACTCATGACTTGGATCACCACACATGACCACCCGCCACCTAGCTTGCGTGTGAATTGTCATAATAACTAGGTCTTGCAAATACGACCTATTCAGCAGCCTGCTGCATATTTTCCACGAAAATACTCGAGACACCAAACATGTCACAAATGGGGGATGCAGCATAATGGTGGAGCATTCACCTAACGCACATAACGTGTTGGGTTCGAATCACACCACCCTAAAGACAACGGTTATCAACACAGTATCAAGAAAAACATCAAAGAACTCATAGCTTGCATTCTGCAGGCGAGTTCCACATTCTGATACAAGTCATAAAACAACCACACCTTCAGATTTAACCATTCTGATCTCAACACCTTCTTCGCTTCCCTCCCTAAGATCAACCCTTCTCCTTCACTTTGTGACCGAAGAAAGGCTGGAACGGCCATTTCTTAGTTTAGGCCAGAATTGTATAGATTGATCTCTCGAATCTAAAGTACTCCCGTGCAGTGCATTTTTTTAGGGTTTAGATTCGTTTCTCGGTGGCACACCCAAATTTACCAAAACCAGCAGAATCAGTTTTTACCCCAAAACAACTGGCGACCACAGTGGGAGATTAATCTCTTGGTTGTGAAGCCAATTTCTCAATTTTCATTCCAATCTTACCAAACTCAAGATGGTGGATCTTATGTCTAAATTCAATCATTAACCAGAATTCACTTCAATCACCAATCCCAACTTTCCACTTCATGATGTACCCCAGCCATCCCAAACACTTCCATGGAAGCCAATGCTCGAAATCCAATCACTATGGAAGGGTATCGCGAACCGGTTATGGCAAGGGCCGGCAAACGTTCGCACGGAGAATGGCACCAACTTCAGAGATGACACAAAAATGTTGAACCCTTGTCTGAGGTCTGTGCCTCCGCCAACAACGATGCAGACAGAGTATGTGGCCGTATCGGACGAGAGAAAAAGGGAATGTCCAACACCAATGTATAGTCCGCAAACGCAGTTAACACATCCTCTAGCACCAACGCCAGCAGCACCGAGAGCATCCCCTCTGGTGTGACGCCTCCTATTACCGGAGGCAGAGCCGCCGCTACCCCTAATATTTCTCCAAGCATGACGCCTTCAATCATCACCAGGGTTGCTACCACTTCTTCATCAGGGCGAGAGACTGGAGGAGCCAGAGGAAACCAACCTCTTATTACCATTATCGATTTAATGGAGAGATAGGGAGTTCTTGCCAAAACTCAGACGGACATGGACACAACTCAGAAGGAGCGGAAAAACAACCCAGACGTGCGGCACCAGCACATCAGACAACTCCATCCCGGAAGGCCGTGGCTAAGACCCCTGTACAACAACAAGAAACTGGAGATGCTCTCAATACTTCACATTTCCAATTGAGGAAGTAATTGAACTCCTGGAAGCATGGATTCAAGATGACGCCATCAAGCTACCTCCTCTCAGATGTCCACCAAACAAGGAAGAAATGGCAAATCCCAAATATTGTCGTTACCATAGGTTCGTCAATCACCCAAGCAGTAACTGCAACAAATTGAAACGCATTTTCAAGGAGAAGGTATATGCATGAGAGCTTCAATTAGGCACCGAAGGAGTTCACAGAGACCCTCTTCCCTTCAGGAGCTGTATGATTTCTGGGGACTCCGTCCACAAAACTGTACAATCTATGATGGAGCATTTGTGTGAGATTCTGTATTTCTCCAAGGAGCAGCGTCAAGACATATTTGTAGCCCTCAATCGTGTTGTGTCAGGCAAGCAGTTGTTTTTAGTCGGGGAAGCCGCTCCCAAATCCCAACCTCTTCTAGAAGGTGCCGCTGGTAAATGCAACTGGGGACTGCTGACCACTACCCACCTGAAGGATGTCGAGTTTGACAGCACGCTGATTGACGTGGCCTCTGACTTCAACCTTGTTGTCGTCAAGACTCTGAGAGATGCATGAATTTCAAAGCAGGAAGCTGTGCACTGCCCAATTGTGATAAAAATGAAAAAGTGGGGGTGCAACAACCTCACCCAATATTTCGCTTAGCAATCTGTATGGACTAACTCCAATATACTTTTAAGAGAATCAACTAGACAGTCAGACTCAATCTTAATAAAAAGTATATCAAAGAGTTATATCTCAATTTCTCGATTCAATACTTACTCAAGCAAATAGAAATCTGCGAGTCTAAATGAATACAAGAGAAATTAACTTGAACGGTACCAAAGACCAATGTTCAAGGATCAATCAATTTCAATCAACAACCAAAGGTTGGATTTACCAATTGATCGATTTAACGCACAACCAGTGATATTTCAATTATATAAAAAAATATAATATGGAAAAAAAATAACACAAATACCAGAAGTTTTGTTAACGAGGAGACCGCAAATGCAGAAAACCCCCGGGACCTAGTCCAGATTGAACACACACTGTATTAAGCCGCTATAGACACTAGCCTACTACAAACTAACTTCGGTCTGGACTGAAATTGAACCCCAATCAATCTCACACTGATCCAAGGTACAGTCGCGTTCCTTACGTCTCTGATCCCATCAGGATACTACGCACTTGATTCCCTTAGCTGATCTCACCCACAACTAAGAGTTGCTACGACCCAAAGTCGAAGACTTTAATAAACAAATCTGTATCACACAAAAAAGTCTACATGAATAGATAAATCTGTCTCCCATAGAAATACCTACGAGTTTTGTTCCGTCTTTTGATAAATCAAGGTGAACAGGAACCAATTGATATATCGAACTTATATTCCCGAAGAACAGCCTAGAAATATCAATCACCTCACAATAATCTTAATCGACTAGCGAAACAAGATATTATGGAATCACAAACGATGAGAAGAAGATGTTTGTGACTACTTTTCTATCTTGCCTATCGGAGAAATTAATCTAAAGCCAATCTTACAATTGCACTCAATCACGATAGAAACAGCAAGATCAAATCACACAACTACAAAGAAAATAGTTGGGTCTGGCTTCACAATCCCAATGAAGTCTTCAAGTCGTTAACCTATAGGGTCTCGATATAAACCTAAGGTTAAAGGAGAATCGACTCTATAGTATCACACAGGATGTATGGGGATTAGGTTTCTCAGTTGCTAGAGTTCTCCTTTATATAGTCTCCAAATCAGGGTTTGCAATCTAAGTTACCTTGGTAACAAAGCATTCAATATTCACCGTTCGATGAAAACCTGATTAGATTCAAGCTAATATCTTTCAAACGTTAGATCGAACTTAGCTTGTTATACACAAATGAAATGTACGTTCATTTAGGTTTGTGTAACCGTACCTAAACGTATACAAGTCATTGGTTCAACAGTAGCTAATCAAATGGTTAGCCATATGAGCACTTTCATATCAACCTTATTCATCTTCACCATAACTAGTTCAAATGACTCAAAAGAACTAGTTAGAGAGTTGTTCAATTACTTAGATCTCATAGAAGTATACAAGACACAATCGAAGCAAAAACGATTTTGATTCACTCGAATCGATTCATGAACATTATAGCCACGGTTTGCAAATATGCATTCCTTAGTTTATATATGTCTTAGTTCACGAATAAACCGTTTTTAGAAAATAACCCACTCAAGTATGCATACCGGTACGCATACTTAAGTATCCGGTTTGAGTTTGTTTTCAGTTCACAAACTTCAGCAAAAATTCACGGGATGTGAACTTCCGGCAGTACGCGTACGGGTACGCGGACTTAGCTTCCGGACATCCTGAACCAATAAAGTACGCATACTTTAGTTCAAGGATTTTAGACTTACACAAGTATGAGTTCACATATAATGTTTATATCCATTCAAGGTTATATATTCTAAACTCTCATTTAAATCATTGAAACATTCTTAGAGGATGTTAAATAGAGGTTATTCACACACTATTTTTCATCAAAGCGATTTTCAAGATATTGAAATAATCAACATGACTTTCGTCACTTGTAAAGATGAACTTGGCAAAAGTGAAAGCTTACCAACACATATTTCGATAAATAGATAAGCGAGATAAACTCGGCTCGAAATAGCAAATGTGTATATTCGAAGTCTATATAGCAATAGGACTTTTGTCTCAAGATAGGAGATAGAGTAGATAGACTTTTGAGTGATAGATAAGTTCAAGTTTCCACATACCTTTTAGTCGATGAAGTTCCACCAGCTCCTTGAGTAGTTCTTCGTCTTTGCATGATGAACGCCGTGGAGTCTAGAGCTCAACTACACTTCTGTCATAGTCCGAGACTTAGCTATAAGTAGACTAGAAATCAAGACTTATAGTTTTGGCAACTAAACTTAACAAACAAGCATGAGATAGCAACGCTTGCGAGTTCGACCGAGCAGTGCTCTAACACAAAAACCCATAAGGAGAATAAAAAAACGCTGACGGATACATTAATCTCGAAATCAAGGTGGGAGATGCTCTAACGCACACCAAATTTCATATTGTTAAAGAATGCCCAAATTATGATATGGTTCTGGGGCGCTCATGGGTGCATAGCGACAAAGTGATGCGTGTCGTAGATGCACAAATTAATTCACTTATTTTCTACTTTACTAATGAATAATATAGCAGTAAATAAGGTTCGTTCCCACGAAGAGCATGGAGTTTAAGTTGTCAAAAGCGTCACAAAGGGGGGTTTTGTTTTGGATTAAAGCAAAATCAAAGCAATTAAAAATAATAAAGTTGCAAGCAATTGAGAGAAATATAATCAGGGAATCCTTCTTTCTTACTAATCCGTCATCAAGTTATTATATTCATCCATTAATACAATTAATCACATATTATTACCAACCGTGGAATAACAGCTAGCTCAGTGCTATCCCCTAAATTCCTTATATCACTGGGTACGGAAGCTCTCCAATACCAGATTCTATTCGTCGAAACCACCTAGTAGTATCTCACTCAAGGTGTAATTTGGTCGAATGCTTTATCTTTTGTGAATTATAGATTAATCCTAATAGTTAGACTCTTAGCTCAAGGTCCACTTTCTGGTGTTGTTTATACACACAATCGCTACACAGAATCCCTCTGCAAGGTCTTGTGTTCTCTACTTTTGTATGAATTATTCGACTATTACTCATCTCCTAACTCAATACTAGCATTTGATTGAATCAACAAATTAATTCAGTTGGCCACCTAAACAATCTATCAATCAATCATAAATATTCTAATTAGTATAAACAATCAATAATCATGTGAAGAACTTCAAAATAGATTTATATAATAACTCAAATCATGTCTAGAACTTAGAATTCATCCCCAATCACTAAGAAGTTTAGCTACTCATGGTACTAACAACATCCATGAGTTTCATATGATAAAATGGTAAAGAAATAGTTACGGTGATGGAAATAGCTCCAAACCCTAGCTTTTCTTCCTTGTGTTCTTCTCTCCCAAAACTTGATTAAAAGATTAAAGATATAAATATTTCTTATATAGGTGCCCAAATAGTAGTTGCGCCCGTGTCTCGAATACCGGTCATATGGTTTCCAAAAACTCTCCAAACTAGCATAAGTAGGTCACGGCCAAGTCTGGCCGTACCACAGTATCTTGAGATTGTCTCAAAGGCTTACGTAGGTGGCAAGAGCCCAGCCCAACTGATCTTGTTCAACTGTCAGATATAGAGGACTGACAAGTATAATTCTCAGCTAATCTTCTTGAGCTGTCAGTTCCCTGAGACTGACAATGTAATCTTCAACTTCAATTTCTGCGGACAGACATCCCACCGTGAGAAAATAATTTCCCTGAGTTTTCAGTTTTCGCCCGTCAGAATCACGGATACTCATGCCTCCGTGAGAAATAAATTTCCCTGAACTTTCACTTTTCCCTTCGTCTTTTCACGGTAACTCTCGCCTCCGAGAATTTATTTTCTCTCTGACTTTTCAAACTCGACCCCAGCCATCCACGGATACACTGGTAATCGAGAGTTTCATAATCTTCTGATTTTTCAAGCCTAAGCCAATAACTCCCGCGTATACCAGGCTATCCGTGAAGATTTATTTCTTCTGAGTTTTTCCTAAGCTCTTTCTCTTTCTCCTTTCCTAACTCGAGCAAGCCATCTGCATCCATAATGATCACCACTGTCAACACCCACTGATGCCCTGAGTTACCATCGTTTATAAACTGAGACTCTCTAAACCGAGCTTCTCCTATCTGCTCCATCAACTCCGATGGGTCCATGACAGAGATTACATCTCTCTGTTCAACTCCTGCCATTACCAGCTTGTCATCGTTAACCTCCACAGGATACACTTCCTTCTCAAACTCCATCATTGCATCGTTCACTGGTTTCTCGAGCAGCAACTACTCGACCCCAACTCCATCATCTTCTCTGTTGTTGATCATATCGAGCTGAACTCACAGCTCCATGTTCCATTCTCTTCCATTAACAGAACCCAACTCCATCGACCCAACTGCCACTGTAAAGCTCCGATATCATCATCAGTCTCCATCATCGTGATCAACATCATCTTACAGTTTAGCTCCATCTTCTCCTCTCGGCTTGCTTCACGACAGCATCACATCACTTGCATGTTCTTCCATCGAGCAACATTTAAAGACTCCTCATGTTCATCTCTGTTCTTCCATCGTCCAGGACGCAAACAACCACCATATACTCACCGCCAACGACAGTGTCAAGAAGATGACATCTCTGTTCGTTTCTCCCTTAATATGGGAAAAGGATGAAGTGCCCCCAGCAAAATCTGCAGGCGCCTTTAGCATAATTGTCCAACCAATAGCCGTTTTGTGCTCTTTCAGAACCCTAAGGAGGCGTTCTTCTTGTACTGCTGTGAGATTCTTTGCAATAATGACTGGAAGATCTTCCCCATCACCCAAGTAAATGTACTTTAAGTGATCAGGTAGAGGTTTCATCTCCAATTTAGGTGCCTGCACAACAGAAGGCAAAGGAACTTCATCAGTTACAGGTAAAGAGATATATGAAATATTACCTGTTCTAACATATTGTGATGCCATTAAAGCACCACATGTCTCAACAAACTCCTTGGGAATATCAACGTCCAAGTTAAGAAAGCCATGGACGTCCAAATCAATGTTATTTTGTAGCACAGATTCAAGTTCATCTTCCTTGATATAATCAAACATCTGTTGTGCTAACAAACCAATAACATTAACAGAAAATGCAGAATGGATATCACTTGGATAACGCATAGCTTCAAAAATATTGAAGCATATAACCTCTTTGTCAAACTCCATAGTGAGTGTCCCAGTATCACAATCAATCTTTGTCTTAGCAGTCTTCATAAATGGTCTCCCAAGAAGTAATGAAATAGACGAACAATTGTCTCCATTTTTCATATCCACAACAAAGAAATCAACCGGAAAGATTAGTTCATTCACTTGCACCAACACATCTTCCACGAGTCCCTTAGGATATATGTTAGACTTATTAGCTAATTGAATAATAATCCCTGTCTCCTTTAAAGGTCCCATATTCAAAGAATCATAAACATCGGCTTACATCACGCTTATGGAAGCTCCCAAATCAAGTAAAGCACGCTCAAACTGTTTGTCACCAATAGTAATTGACACTGTAAAACCACCAGGATCTTTACACTTTGCAGGCATCTTCTTTAGCAACATAGCTGAAGCACTTTCTCCCACCTGAGTGATCTCGTTAGCAATCAACCTCTCCTTCCTTGTACACAAATCCTTAAGAACTTTGGCATACCTGGGTACCGTTCTGATGGCCTCAATAAATGGAATGTTGATATGCGCCTTGCTAAAAATATCCATAATCTCCTTGTCTAGAACTTTCTTCTTTGACTTGGCAAAACGTCTAGGAAAAGGAGGTGGTGTGGTAAAAGTAGGAACCGTTTCCTTAGGTTGGCCGGTTGAGGTTGGCTTTTCCTTGGGAACGGTTTCCACCTTTACTTCCTCTTCCAAGTCGTGACTAACCTTTTCTTGTTGTTTTGGCTTTTCTGTTTGCTTCCCATTTCTTAGAGTTACAGCATTGACGTTCGCTCTTGGATTCACAAAAGGCTGTAATGGCAACTTTGTCGAATTTTGTGCCTTTATTTCATTCATGTCTGTAGCCAACTATCCAATTTGAAGTTGCAAGTCCTTTATAGCCATATCTTGTTTCTGCAGAATTGTATCTTGATGCTGAGCATTTGCATCTTGCTTTTGCATCATCATTTTCATCATCTCCTCTAAACTAAAACTCTGAGTCTGTTGTTTAGGATGAGGTGGAGGTTGTGGTCGGAACTGTGGTTGTTGAAAACCACTTTGTCGCCCTTAAGGATTAGGAGTTGCAGCTTGCTGATTTGCATAACTGAAATTTGGGTGATCTTTCCAACCTGGATTATAAGTGTTAGAGTAAGGATCATACCTTGGCCTCTGATTAGGGAACACAACATTCACCTGTTCAGACTCTTCTTCATAAGTAGGAATAATCACTGCTTCCATTTGTTGTACTACATTCTCTATGTTGTTCATCCGGTTCTCTGACTGTGCAGACTCTCCCATTTCGTTAACTCTTCTGACATTAGATTTGTTTCTGGTGTAGAATTGTTGAGCATTGGAAGCCATACTCTCAATCAAACTGGTTGCCTGCGAGATTGTCTTCTCAGTAAGTGAACCACCGGCAGCCGCATCAATCAAATTCCTTTGTTCTTGAAGTAATCCTTCGTAGAAGTATTGAATGATAAGTATTGAGGATATATTATGGTGTGGGCAGCTTGCCAACAACCTCTTATACCTCTCCCAATATTCATATAGAGACTCCCCAGACATCTGTAGAATTCCACTAATCTCCTTACAAACGGATGCTGCTTTGGAAGCAGGAAAATATTTCTCCAGCAATAGTTTTCTCATCTCAGTCCATGATGTAACACTCCCTGGAGGAAGACAATACAACCATTCTTCTGCTAAGTCTGTCAATGAGAATAGGAAGGCTTGTAGCATAGCCATATCTCTATCTGCGGTTGCATGCCTCAGACTTGTCATTGTGTTCTAGAACTGTTGAAGGTGTCGATTTGGATTTTCACCTGGATGTCCCTTGAACTTTGGTAGATGATGAAGTAGATTCGAATTCAGCTCCACTGGGTTAGTGATTGTAATGCACAGTGGTTGCGAATCTAAGCATGGAGATGTCAACTCTCCTAACTTTCTCTCCACAGGTGGAGGTGGTGGAGGATTTTCATTGTCGTTCACCATTGTTAATGTAGAAGGTTCTTCTTGCAACTGTGGAGGTGCTTGTAGTACCGTTCCCTTGCGAGTTTGAATTCCGCACCTCGGGTAATTCCAATTCTTCGATGCCAGAGAATAAGTACCTAAAACAAAAATCTAGAAAACAAAGTTAAAAAAAACTAAAAACAAATCTAAAAACAAAATAAAATTAAAAGAAACAACTAAAGCTACCGACTGCTCCCCGGCAGCGGCGCCAAAATTTGATGCGTGTCGTAGATGCTCAAATTAATTCACTTATCTTCTACTTTACTAATAAATAATATAACGGTAAATAAGGTTCGTTTCCACGAAGAGCAAGGATTTTTTGTTGTCAAAAGTGTCACAAAGAGGTTTTTGTTTTGGATTAAAGCAAAATCAAAGCAATTAAAAATAATAAAGTTGTAAGCAATTGAGAGAAATATGATCAAGGAATCCTTCTTCAATACCAAACCGTCATCAAGTTATTATATTCATCCATTAATACAATTAATCAAAAATTATTACCAACCGTGGAATAACAACTAACTCAGTGACATCCCCTAAATTCCTTATATCACTGGGTACGGAAGCTCTCCAATACCAGATTCTATTCGTCGAAACCACGTAGTAGTAGCTCACTCAAGGTGTAATTTGGTCGAATGCTTTATCTTTTGTGAATTATAGATTAATCCTAGTAGTTAGACTCTTAGCTCAAGGTCCACTTTCTAGTGTTGTTTATACAAACAATCGCTACACATAATCCCTCTGCAAGGTCTTGTGTTCTCTACTTTTGTATGAATTATTCGACTATTACTTATCTCCTAACTCAATACTAGCATTTGATTGAATCAACAAATTAATTCAGTTGGCCACCTAAAAAATCTATCAATCAATCATAAATATTCTAATTAGTATAAACAATCAATAATCATGTGAAGAACTTCAAAATAAATTTATATAATAACTCAAATCATGTCTAGAACTTAGAATTCATCCCCAATCACTAAGAAGTTTAGCTACTCATGGTACTAACAAAATCCATGAGTTTCATATGATAAAATGGTAAAGAAATAGTTACAGTGATGGAAATAGTTCCAAACCCTAGCTTTTCTTCCTTGTGTTCTTCTCTCCCAAAACTTGATTAAAAGATTAAAGATATAAATATTTCTTATATAGGTGCCCAAATAGTAGCTGCGCCCGTGTCTCGAATACCGGTCAAATGGTTGCCAAAAACTCGCCAATCTAGCATAAGCAGGTCACGGCCAAGTCTGGCCGTACCACAGTATCTTGAGATTGTCTCAAAGGCTTACGTAGGTGGCAAGAGCCCAGCCCAACTGATCTTGTTCAACTGTCAGATATAGAGGACTGACAAGTATAATTCTCAGCTAATCTTCTTGGACTGTCAGTTCCCTGAGACTGACAATGTAATCTTCAACTTCAATTTCCGCGGACAGACACCCCACCGTGAGAAAATAATTTCCCTGAGTTTCCAGTTTTCGCCCATCAGAATCACGGATACTCATGCCTCCGTGAGAAATAAATTTCCCTGAACTTTCACTTTTCCCTTCGTCTTTTCACGGTAACTCTCGCCTCCGTGAATTTATTTTCTCCCTGACTTTTCAAACTCGACCCCGGCCATCAACGGATACACTGGTAATCGAGAGTTTCATAATCTTCTGATTTTTCAAGCCTAAGCCAATAACTCCCGCGTATACCAGGCTATCCGTGAAGATTTATTTCTTCTGAGTTTTTCCTAAGCTCTTTCTCTTTCTCCTTTCCTAACTCGAGCAAGCCATCTGCATCCATAATGATCACCACTTTCAACACCCACTGATGCCCTGAGTTACCATCGTTTATAAACTGAGACTCTCTAAACCGAGCTTCTCCTATCTGCTCCATCAACTCCGATTGGTCCATGACAGAGATTACATCTCTCTGTTCAACTCCTGCCATTACCAGCTTGTCATCGTTAACCTCCACAGGATACACTTCCTTCTCAAACTCCATCATTGCATCGTTCACTGGTTTCTCGAGCAGCAACTACTCGACCCCAACTCCATCATCTTCTCTGTTGTTGATCATATCGAGCTGAACTCACAGCTCCAAGTTCCATTCTATTCCATTAACAGAACCCAACTCCATCGACCCAACTGCCACTGTAAAGCTCCGATATCATCATCGTGATCAACATCATCTTACAGTTTCGCTCCATCTTCTCCTCTCGGCTTGCTTCACGACAGCATCACATCACTTGCAAGTTCTTCCATCGAGCAACATTTAAAGACTCCTACTGTTCATCTCTGTTCTTCCATCGTCCAGGACGCAAACAACCACCATATACTCATTGCCAACGACAGTGTCAAGAAGATGACATCTCTGTTCGTTTCTCCCTGAATATGGGAAAAGGATGAAGTGCCCCCAGAAAAAATTTCAGGCGCCTTTAGCATTTTAGTTCAACTGGAAGACTGACAGTTCAGGGCCTATCCAAGGCTACCTTGAGTAATTCAGGAAGGTGCCTTTATAAAATCTGTGCTTTGACAACCTTATGCTACTTTAACTCCTTCAATCGCTCTTAACTTCTTCATACGATGTCGGAATGACTCCATTCTTTCGCCGTTGGCTTCGTATTTTCGTCCTCTTCGAGATGATATCAAGAACTCCTAGAGTTGAACGGGTTCCATCTTGTCTTTGTCCTTTCTCCACTTGTAGCTAACTTCTTTCTTTGCACAATTAAGTGCCAATTCGCTTCTTTTGGATGATTCACCTAATAAAACACAAATAGAGAAAAACAAATGTAATATACAATAATTCGCAAGAATATAAGCAATTACTAGCATGGATTCAACACTAAATATTTGCAAAATATGCACTTAACACAAAGCAAAGCTAAGAGTATCTCCTTTTCCAGTGCCTATACCTGAAAGGATTTTCAACAAGCCATCCAACCCTGAATATTATTTGCTGCCGTATCAACAACTTGCCAATGTGACCCAATTGCCTGAAGAGAGCCCGACAACATTTGTTCGCAGATTCCGAACACAAGTAAGTCTTATCGAACAACCCTTTTTGCAACCAGTCACTCCTCCCTTAGTCAAAGCCTGGGGACTTGAGCCAGTTATCAACCCAGCTGTCACTAGGAGGCATGAATGGGATGCTGGTGTTTTCAAATATTTTATCAAATGTTTAGAAGCTGTCTCGGTCAAAGATGATGAGTCTAAGAGCCTAGTTACTGAGCAACGCCCAAACCCATTCCAAGTTGGAGATACGGTTGTATGGATTGCTGCTCAACCTCCACCCGATTCCGCAGAAGGAAAAGCTGCACTGTACCTAGTGGCAGAAGTTATCTTAGGAGGTTACTGCAAGCTCATCAATGACGACAAGCTAGAAGACATGGGTTTCGATTTTTCAATTAATCGAGTATCATTTCCCTTTTAGAAATCTCTTTACTCCTGAATCATCAAAAGGAAAAGTCTTGAGTAAACCAAAACCCTCACAAAATCATTACCCATTAATTCGAAACCACAAAAGATCAAACCATGCAAGAGATGTCACATATCTTTCAAAAATACCGAAAAGGGGAATGTGTAAAGGAAAAGAATGCACAAGATCATCAAGCAATGGCACATTCTTTCTGGAGCAAACATCGTTCACATCCGAAGAGCGGCCTGCTTCAACCTTTGCCTGACAAGATCCCCAGAAGAAGTTTTGTTATCTGCATTTTTTCGGATTTTGGGAATCCCCTTCACGAAACCAAGAAGCAATGAATTTGAAGTCATCACACATAACACTCCCGGGTTGCAACTACTTCTTCAGAAATGCGTGTCGAATCACATTACACTCGCCCTTAATTGGAGATGAATCCTCTCACCTAACAAGCATGGATTTCAGATTTCTTAGTCCATGGCAATGCGTCCTTGCTTCCACACACCTGGCTTTTGGATTTCTTAGTTCGTGGCAATGCGCCCATGCTTCTACATACCTAGCCGGCACGCCACAAATATTCAAAAAGCATGTAGTCTGTATAGGGGATTATCAAATAGAAGAATGGGAAGAACTCGTTTTTCGAAATCCAGGGTTAATGGCGCCCTCACTGGAGTTCTCTCAAGAAGCCGCTTCAACGTTCTCTCCAGAAGCCGCTTCAATGTCCTCTCCATAAGCCGGAGCCGCTTTAACGCCTCAGCAAGCCACAAGATCAACCGCATCATGTTTGCCACATCGGCCGACAAAGTCAGATTTGGTGTTTCTAGATTTCCAATCTCCTATGGAAAGGGTGCATGGACGGCCAGATGTTTGGATACAATACAGGTCTATCAAGTGCGACTCCCAAATTGATCAACAAATGATGGATCCAAGAGATTGCCGCTTTCGTCAATTCACCAGTCACCTTACCAGCAAATGCAATGGAAGTACATATTCCAGGAGAAAATAGGCTCGAGCCACAGGAATTTCTCAACATAAAGCCATACACGCGCATCAAAGACACCAAAGGAAGATCCAGAGATACTAATGGCCGTATCACCTTTGAGCAAAACCAAATACGACGTCAGCTGCGGGACCTTCCTAATGATCAGTAGTAAGACAGAACTTCAGTTCCTATGAACATTCTGAGGCTCTTCAACGAACAAGAAAATCTGCATTAACTATTACATGAAACACAACTATATACGAAAAATCACATGAATTGTACTTGGAGGATTGAAGGTTTGCATAAGGTCCCCTCACTGTCGAGAATTTCTCCATCTCATAGAAGATAGACAACCAGAGAGCCGCAAATTTGATGAGGATTCCTTGCCCTCAAAAAGTAAGCTGCGGAGATATCTTCACGTATCCGATCACTCTATCGGTCGGATACGTGAAGATAGTTCAAAGGGTGTCGCCTGGTACCGAGTCCTTGAAGACTTGATAGCAGCACGTCGGCAACGGAGTGCCTCTCAGCTCGTATACCCCACCCAACGATTTCGGGAGATGTTTCCCATACAAGCATTCCAAGCATATCATCATTGCAATCAGAAGGGCAAGAATAAGCCTATGAGCTAAAGAGTCAGAATAAACACAATTTCATTCCAGTCAATGCTCAGGAGCTTGAAGAACATTTTAGTTACGACTCAGCAGTCCAGACTCCAAGCAACTTAAAGTCAAGGCCTCTCGCAATCGAGTGCAATGGAGTTTAGTAAATTTTGAAATCTGCCTGGAGGCAATTGAAGTATGATAGGAGGACGATCACTGCGTGCTTTGATACTTCATTGAATATGTCTTGCTCAAAGACCTAGCCGGCCTCTATCCTGGTAACATCTGTCTACCTTGCCTCATAAGTTTTATCTTTATTTGTCACCATCTAGAGCTTACCCCGCAACAATATCACTGTTACGTACTAAGCAGAGGACTTAATGTTGATGGTGGTTTTTAGTTCGGGGATAAAATTGTAAAACCCTGTATTTAATGCGCCATCATTCTGCAAAGAAGTTGAGCCATTTAAAAGTGATGAGTGCCCATGCCTCTTTGCTTACATGCTATTGAGCAATTCATATTTATACGAAATTCATCCAGAATGGTGCGTGTAGCAACAATCCCAAACATTCTGTAAATTTCTGAGTATTTGTCCCATACCATGTTCCCAGTTGAACTCTTAATACTGACATGACATGACGACTAATGTTCGCTCTCAACCGAGTAGCATGAATCTCCCAAAGTGTCAGGATTGAGATGTGTGTGGAAGTACTCAATCAGAGGCACGCAAAGTTATGCTTCCCTTTGATATTAAATTATTTATTTTTGTATCAGTATGCAAAATTCACCAAATTGATTGTTTTTGCGGCAACCCGCAAAATTCAGACCTTTAACCTAATTTTATCAATTTGCAAAAATTAGGTTTTTTACGCACTGCGCGATAATTCGAACCCTATTGGTCGAAACTAAACCTAGGCAAACTAGGAAATTGATCCATCACGGAGCTAGTAGGAGCAAGATCCTACCCAAAATCAGAAAACACGAAATAAAGAGGAACTGCGGCAAGTAAGAGCAGCAGCAAAAGGAGGCGTGGCCGCGCCACTTGGACGGTCGATTTGCCTCAGCAGGCGCCGCCTGTGGCCGACCGGCCACGCTCCATGTTACTACTTGCCGGACCCCTTTTCCACCAACCAATCAGATCGCTCCAAAAGCGCCACACGCACTTTTAAGATTGAAAGTTGGTTGGTCGACATACTTAATTTCTTAGGGAATTAAACATAGGCTACTCATGTCAGTCTAAAAAAAAAATCACGGCCACACGATTTGGCCGGCCAATCTAATGAGTTTGGCTTCCTCCCAACAAGATCAAGCAAACTCCATGATGTCCACCGGCGGGCCCACTATCATCCCGGCCAATCGGAATCCTCCTAGCCCGCCAGCAACATCCCTGACCGTTGGCCACAGCCAGGATAGTTGCGTTGTTGAAAGAAAAGTTCAACGAGCTAAGACTTACCATAACAATCTCAAACTCATCGCATCCGTGAAACTTAGCCAGCCTAGTTGGATGGCTTAGATGCTGTTTCAAACAACCAAAGAAGTGCCGGTATGATCACTAGCAACTGATGTAATTTCAACTTTGTTGTAGTAATAGGTTCGTAAGACTTGTGAAAGCAATTGATTTTAGACTTATTTAAACTAAAAATAGAGAAAATTTAATTTCAAATTTGATTTCAAGATTGAAAATAACCAAGACACTAGATTCCACTATTACACATGAATGAATGATGGTAAAGCATATTCTCAAACATTAATTGTATCCCTTAAGCATAGATTATCTAACCAAAGCATAACCTATCTAATTGAATCACAACTAATTAGGAAAAATTATGCAAACAATTAAAATTCTACAAAGTAGTGATTGAGTGAATTATAAAATACAAATTAGAGAAAAATAGAATAGTTACCAATTATTCATGCATAAATAGCTTCTTCCGTGCCTTGATTACGCGAGAATTAGTTCATCATTATCATGGAAACATGCTCAAAATTCATCTTTATTAATGCTCAAAAATGGTTCACAAATGATGAAATGGGAGAAAAAAATGATAAAAATCGGGTTTTGTAACACTTATATTTGTTACAAAATCAATTGTTACAGAAAACGATAAAGGAATACCGTCACTGGCACTGTTGAAGAACGACGGTCTTTAAGGGTCTTATGTTCTTCGTACCTTCTTCACCAGCAGAAAGCACCAACTTCCTGTAACTTTTTTTTCTCTATTTTTTTATGCTTTATGGTCTCCCTATTCTCCCTTACCCCTCTCTGCTACTCCACCACACCTTATATACTCCTTCAGACACCAAAATCATGCGTCATAACTCCATATAATCTTCCATTACTCGGCAGTGAATGAAAATCTTCTCGGGAATATTTTCTTCCCTTTCTTCTATTCTCACGCTGATTTCTCGTGCCATAATACTCCCAGCACATCCAGAAGTGGTCAAACATGCATCAGGTACACGAAAACCTCTCAATTACACACTCAGAACTCGGAATGGAGTAACCAAAACCCGAGATACCCTGTCTTCTTCCACGCGAGAATCTAGACAAATTTATCCGAAAAAAATAAGCCATACCAGACTTGTTAAGACCAGTCACATTATCCCATCAATTCCCAACCATTGAGTCTCATGAAATCACGTCAAATTCTTGATTCTAAATTCTACCAGTTTACTGCTCCATTTTCCCGCCAAAAACTCAGATTTTGAAATGTAGAGGATGAAGTGCCCTGATCCAAAACACGGGAGCTTTTAACATCTCGGCTGCCTTGGGGGTGCCCTTATCCATTTTGAGGGTGCCTTTAGTAATTTTGGTGGGTGCCTTTAACACTTTTTTCTGAGATGTTTTCAACATTTTTTCGGGGTTCCTCCGGTGTATTTCTGGGGTGCTTCTGGTGCATTTATGGGGTGCCTTTAGTACTCTATCCTGGGGTGTAAAACACCACTTTTGGAGCCAATTTCGCCGCAAGAGCTTATTTCTCTAAAAATACCTACAAAGACATAAAATAACAAAATAAATACAAAATCGAACACTAACAATATATACAATTGAGACATATTAGACACAATAATGCGTTTATCAAACTCGTCTCCCTAGCCAGTCGAACTACTCACGACATGTCAGGAGCGCGTCAAACCGATTGCCCAAAGTAGGGTGATCACGCGTTTTGAAAACCCTAATTCATGCTAGCGGAAGAATGTTACTGTCGCAAAACGATCACGGCCGTCCATCTTTGCTAACCTAGTCGGACGGCCTAGATCTAATTTCAGGTGGCCAATGAGATGCCAGCATGCTCGCCGGCAACCCGTCTTTGTGTCTGCCCAATCGACTTGTCCAAATCAGCGGCAAATGCCCCAAATCGTTTGGCCCAAGGTAGGTTGGCCACACGGCTTTAAGCCCTTAAATTCAATCAACTGCCGCAAATTATTTCATACGTCCAACTTCGCTAGCCTAGTTGGACGGCTTAGATTTAATTTCAGGTGGCAAACAGGGTGACGTCGTGATCACCGGCCACCCCTCTTTCATGAGGCGCGATCGGCCAAGCCACCGCTTTCCCATACGGATCCCAAACAATCGCCCAAATGTGGCCGGTCGCGCTTCTTACATATAATTCAATAATTCAACGGCAACCAATAACTGCCGCAAATCATCTCAGCCATTCAATTTGGCTAGCCAATTTAACCGGTCTAGATTTAACTTAGACCGACCAATAGGATGTCAAAATGGCTACCATCCATAACTCTCCTATAGGGATTGGTCGTCCTACCTTTGGCATGCATAAATAGCTCCCAGCAGTTCCCTGAAAGTGGCCGGTCACGCTCCTTTTAAGACGGTAGGTTCGTGACCAACCAAGACAGGCTCTATACAACGATGCTTCACATGCATCGATTATTTTGAGCTGATTGCTTAAAAGCGATGCTTTACATGCATCGAGTACATACGATATTTTATGAGTATCGGCTTCACAAATAACTTAGTTATTTAACATAATAGCGCCACATGCTATTCTTTGCGGCAAGACTAATGACTTGGCTCGCCACACATGACCACTTACCACCTAGCTTACGCGTGATTGGTCAGAATAACTATGTCTTGCAAATAAGACCCATTCAGCAGCCTGCTGCATATTTTTCACGAAATACTCGAGAAACCAAACATGTCACAAATGGGAGATGCAGCATAATGGTGGAGCATTCACCTAACGCACACAACGTGCTGGGTTCGAATCACACCACCTACAAAGACAACGGTTATCAACACAGTATCCAGAAAAACATCAAAGAACTCATAGCTTGCATTCCGCAGACGAGTTCCACATTCTGATACAAGTCATAAAAAAACCACACCTTCAGAGTTAACCATTTTGATCTCAACACCTTCTTCGCTTCCCTCCCTAAGATCAACCCTTCTCCTTCACTTTGTGACCGAAGCAAGGATGGAACGGCCATTTCTTGGTTTAGGCCAGAATTGTACAGATTGATCTCTCGAATCTAAAGTACTCCCGTGCAGTGCATTTGTTTAGGATTTAGATTCGTTTCTCGGCGGCACATCCAAATTTACCAAAACCAGCAGAATCAGTTTTTACCCCAAACAGACCCAACCTGGACTAGTTTTCCATATGAATATTTGGCGCCAGATCTTGTGGTGGAGCATGGGCGTCCGGCAAGAGAATATAGATTTGCCACTGACAGACTCCAAAACCAGGGAATCTATGGACAACTAAGAGAAGATCTAACTAGGAACATTTGGGCTTTAAAAGGAGCAAGAGACGATGCGCGGGGGAGAGGCAGAGGCAGAGGGAGAGGCAGATAGATGTTATTTTCAATTTAGTGTTGTTTATTTTAATTTAAAGTTGTTTGTTTACACGACTACACTTAAAATTAAAATTGTGGCAATTATATTAAAAGTTATTTTAAATAAACTAGTACAATTAAATTACCTAGTTTAATTGGGAGCCCTAAAAACCAATTAGGGGCCTCCCACTAGAGGACAAAAAAGGTCACCCAAACCTAATTTGAGTCACCCCTTATCCAAATATTTTAGTAATAGCTAGTCTACCCCTTATCTAATTAGTGATAATCTCACTTAATTAGTGTCAGTCTTACTTAATTAGAGTTTAATCTCTTTTTTTTTTTTTAAAAATCGTTTGCAATTTGTGTTTTTTTTTCTCAGATCTGTATGAAAAGTCGTCATGGTATTTTTAAAAAAAATTTAAATCAATGACGACTCTAAAGAGTCGTTAATGTTTTCAATGACGACTCAAAGTGTCGTTACTGTTTTCAATGACGATTCTAAAGTGCCGTTATTTTTTTAATGACGACTCTATAGTAACGACACTTTAGAGTCGTCATTGAAAGTAGTAACGACACGTAGAATCGTCATTGAAAACATTAACGACTCTTTAAAATCGTCATTAAAACAGTGACACGCTTAGAGTTGTTATTGAAAACATTAACGACTCTTTAGAGTCGTCATAAAAACAATAACGACACTTAGGGTCGTCATTGAAAACATTAACGACTCTAAAGAGTCGTCATTGAAACAATAACGACACTTTAGAGTCGTCATTGATTTAAAAAATAAAAAAGGTAAGGGGTAAAACAGTATTTTTGCTTTATTATTGATATGCCCCTGAAAATTTTGGGGTGCAAATAAAATGGGTGAGGCCCCTAATTAGTTTTTAGGTCCCCCAATTAAACGAGGTTAAATTAAACTTAACTAAACAAAAATTAAAATCAGTTATCAAGAAGACTGTATTCATCTTCGTTTTCTTCCGAGGCATCATCTTCGTCTTCTTCCACATTCACATACTGGCCAGTTTGTTGAGGGGGGACTTGGTCCGTAACATGTTGTTGTTCGGTCGCGGCTTGTTGTTGTTCAGCCGCGGCTTGTTGTTGTTCGACCACATCCATTTCCTTAGTCCATGCAGCAAGTTGTCATTCATTCATTATTGAAGTGTTCAAGGAGAGTAACTTGTTTAGCTTACAATCCCTGTAGTATTGGTCTCGCGAAAGACGACTTTTTTGTTGATTATTTATAGCAATGCCATGGTCCCTGGCTCTATCTGCATCTCGAATTCCTTGTGATCAGCATAGTTGAACTCGCTTGAACCTCATTCTAATGCTCGTTGGGATGCGTGTCTCGCTGCTTTTGCAGCTTTCTGACCCCCTCCTCTTCTTATCTTGACGTTGGTGTTAACGTCTAGATTAGTGTTATGTTTTTCCTGACTACTTGGAGTTCCATCAGGTGAGAAAGCAGGCCCTCCATTCTGAAAATCCTGCGAGATTAGACCATGTGGTGATCTTGCAGGCACTTGATTACCTTCCAGCAAGTATGGATTAAACTTGTTAAGCGCCCTCAAAATGGTGAAACAAGTTTCATGTTGGAAGCCCTGTTTGTGGGATCTTTGCCACTCTTCCCGACATCTTCGTTCCACATCCGGTTCTCCTTCACCACTTCTTCTGTTATGCCACTTTTGAGTGATCAAATCTACAAATTCGCTAACGGCTGTTGAAATTGTGTGAAAACGATGAGACAACCCATCGGCATCATGTCTATTGGGGTTACCTTTTTCTATACAAAATTTTTGTAAAATCTTATCATAAAAAGTTTTTTTTCTTGATAAATACCATTGATTTCATCTAATGTATATAATACATAATTTCTACAAAGTGACTCATCTTCATCCATCGTATACTTGACACCACGAATTCTTGTGTTTCTTGGTTGTGATTGTGGTGTTTCTTGTTGTGTTTGTTGTTGTGATTGTTGTGGTGTTTGTTGGTGTGATCGTTGTGCTTGTTGTTGTGATTGTTGTTGTGTTTGTTGTGGTGTTTGTTGTGGTGTTTGTTAGTGTGATCGTTGTTGTGAGGATACCATATTTGTTAGAAATGAAATATATAGAGATGAATTTTTTTATGGTAGATTGAGTTGATATGAATAGTTTTGTTTGAAAAAGAAAAGAAAAATTAGAGATGGTATGAAATTGTGTAATATTGAGGTAGTGATGAAGAAGGTGTGAGTTTTAAGTCTTAAGATGAACTGAATTTATAGGAGAACAAAAATGAGCTACAGCCGTAGGAAGGAAAGAGCCGTTGGCGCTTTTGTGTCAAACGCGGCGCTTTTATCAAAGACACTGGCGTGTGAAGTATCAACGCGCGATAGAAAGACAAGCGCCGGCGTTTTTCGGACAACCGCCAGCGTTGATGTCAAGCCCGCCCGGCCTTCCATCAAGCGCACGCTACATGTTCCATCTCACTCAACAAACCAACAAATTTGTTGGTTTGAACATCCATTTTTCATGTTTGTTGAGTCCATAGTGGGAGCAAACTTCAAGTTTGTTGAGTCCATAGGAATTGCTCTAATAAGAAAAACTTCATCGTTTTCAAATCTTCGTTTGTCTTCAATAATAACCTGCATAATACCACTTTAATCCTTTTGTGATCAATCACACACAGAGCGGAGTATGTTAATAATGGATTATCATAATATGTCTTTAGATCCGAAAATGGTTCTAAAGATCCCGTCAATACTTTGATCTAGTTTGAGTAAGCCTTATATCAGAAGAGAAGGTTCTCAAGAATAAACAAACTAGGTGCAATTAAAGTTTCAACAACCATTAGTCAATCAAATTAATAATCGAAAAATACAATAACAATGCAATTATCTAGTTTCCCACCAACGGTACTCGTAGAGCTTCTTGATCCCACAGAAGTCTTTAAACGAGCGGTCGTAAGAGATTTCTACTAATTAGGGTACTTTCCTCTCCAAATAGATGGATCCACCAGAAACAACAAGAATGAAGTTTGCCTGGCTCTTAGGATAGTTTGCAAGAAATGAAAACTCAAGTATTTGTACATCAAGGTTGTTTGGACAACAAGGAAATTCCAAAACCGAAAATATTATCATGATATTCACATTAAAGTACCTAATTTTTGTTTTCCTATTTCCAATTAATTACCAAAACATATTTCCGAAAACTCTCTTAGGAAACTTGTATTATTAGTCTAAAATATTAACTAATAATATTTTCCAGAGGATATGCTTTAATTGCTGGTAATTAAAACATATATTATGAAAATCATAATTAAATGCTTTCCAATTTTTCGGACCTGGGATCACCTTGAGTATCAAGGAATATCTTTGAACAATTAATGATAAGAGTTATGTATATGTTCAAATAATGTCGACATCTATAAGTTTCTTATCAAACCCTAATTCCAAGATTCACACAAAACATAAATAAAAATATGTGAATATTGGAAACTCGGTTTTGCTCCTTGGGATCGGTTTTACCAACCTCACAATGTAAGTTGTGATCGGTTATACCATGTTTTCTAAACCAGGTTGTGACCGGTTACACCTTGCTTCCCAGAGGTATCTTGTGATCGGTTACACCTTACTTCCCGAGTTAGCTTGTGACCGGTTACACCATGCTTCTAAAAGGTAGCTTGTGAACGATTACAACTAACTTCCCAATATAGCTTGTGACCGGTTACACCATGCTTCACAAAGTATCTTGTGACCGATTACAACATACTACACAATATAGGCTATAACCGGTTATACCTCAAATCTCAACAAGTTAAGATAGGTTCTACCTTGTCATCTTATATTGGTCATTCAAAATATATTCAATAAAGAACCTAACCAATCATGATTTCCTTTCGATTATGAAACAAGTTCATATATGTACTTCCTTTAAAAAAATGTTATCAAACATTGTTTCATAGGGTGAAATCATACCTATATCTTACACATAATCAAGAGACTATATACAAAGATTATGTTGATGTCGTATTTACGAAGTTCCTAAAGATAAGCGTTTATACTTCGTAATTCAATAAATTCCTTGTCACTTTGATCATAATGTTATGACCAAGTCTAACCACTAGAGTATTATTTATATACATTTTCGCATGTTATGTTTTCAATATAATCTAACTTGAAAGATACGTTAGGAATGGAAACAAAATCAAGTCAATATTACTAACCTGATGATGTCCTCGTTGTAGTCGTTACTTATTCACATTCTTCAGGTCTTCGGAGTAATACTTGTACGTTTCAACATTCCTAAACTTTCTAGTCTAACCTAAACGAAGTTGACTCTAGTATTTAATTAAGCGACTCAAGATGAGTTTTTATACTAAAATATGACAACCAAACTTGACATACCAACGCTTGGCGGGTTCAACCGAGCTATGCTCTAACATCAAGATATAGTTTTGACAATGATGATTATGAAGAATATTTTAATTTTGAGGAAGCTGTAGCTAAGTCTAATGACTTAGAGACATTACACTCTATCTATAAGGTTACTTTTAATCATCTATATTGTGATATTCCTATCGATTCCTTGTTTGATGATGTTTATGATGATGATTTAGGACAGGTTTGCAAACCTAGTGGAGAAGTTAATACACCTAGAATTGTTAGCACAACTTTTCGGAAGATTCCTAATTTTCGATTAGAACTACGTGCTTCTCCAGTATTACTAGATTATTTTGCATCTCATGACTTCTCTTTACCTGCGCATGTCTCCTAGATCGTTTCAGTTCCCATCCCCAGTGAACCACTTGAGTCGGTAATTCTTGGTACTGACGATATATCCTTTGCAGAACTTAGGTTTGGGGGTGACTCTTTCCCTTTGATAGTTACGTTGCTACAGCGAGGATTTGAGGTTGTCATTGGTTGTATATATTGTGCTCTGGGTTGATCCCCAAATATTTAGGTTGTTGATATATGAAGAGTCTTGTTTGTATATTCCAATAGATATATCTACTTTCTTGTTTTATTTTTATTTGTTCACCTTTTGCATATTATGAATTTTCCATCTTAATTTCTACGTTGGATGACTAAGTTACATTGAGGACAATGTAATGTTTAAGTGTGGGGGAGTGGTTAAGCATTTAGATTTTTATAGGTTTTCACTTTCTTTAAGAATTTTCAAAAAAAAAAAAAAAAATTTATTTTTATTTTTATTTTGCATGATATGATCATCTTTTGAGCGGGTCTTAAAAAAATCATGATATAATCATCTGTTCAGAGGGTCTTTCTCTCCCAATGATCCGTCTTGTTGTTTAGCAGACATCTCGATACCACTGTTTAGTGGATCCGTCTCGCTATTTAGCAGACATCTCTTATCTATCCATTGTGGAATATATACCTCTCTTCATATCCAGCTGTTGAGCGGATATTTATCATGTTTTGCTCGAGGACAAGCAATATGTAAGTGTGGGGGAATTTGATAAGAACGTAAGTGCAATACAATTATACCCATAACTACATTAGCTAGGCCTCGTTATTTCGTTAATAATATTATTTTAGACAATTTGCAGGAATTACAAGAAAATTAGGTTATCCGAGAATAAACTGCTCGAATATAAACTAAATGGCGTTTGCGACAAAATAAAACTTATGTTGCGGCTCACGACATACAAACTGGAAGGAGAAATGGTCAAATTAATTTGCATTTGCGACTAAAAGCACCACTAAAGACTCATGGCATCAGTGGAAGAGTTGACTGGGATGACTTTTAATGTTGCATCCATTCTTATAATTAGCGGCCAGTTTAGAACAAAGTGGAAACAAAGAATTTTCTTTGTCCACTCAAGTACCTGACCTCCACCAGGGCATACTGTTAAGTGGTGGGACGTGCCATTTTAATTCCCACAGTTACTTTTGGGGTCTATGTGAACATAAACATCAATTTTGAATGGGGTCACATTAGAATGAAATCTAGTTCTTGTGGGTACAAGAAGTTGCAGTAAATGGAGGAAGTGCTCAACTAGTGGTGAACTTACATGGGACCAATTAATTGGCTTAAGATTAAAAAGAAAACTAGAAGTGGAAGCCACTGCATAGGTATAAGATTTGGACTTTGGTGTATAGCGTTTCTTATTGGTTAGTGTCGTGGGTTCATCTCCTAAGTATAACCCATCATATTTCGACTGCTATCTTCTTCCGCCTGATGTACAGTGAAATTTCGATGATGGTCTGGGCCAGAAGATGGCGTCATTGAGGAATGTCGTTTTGTTCATTTTTGCTAGAATTCTCATTTTTCATATGAATTTTCTAAGCGTGAATCGGCGAAAATGCAGAATTAACTCAGTATTTCATCAATCTTCCACTTACTTGCATAATCAAAACAATGTATCTCTACTTCTCTACTCTTCTTTATTTATTCTTTGTTTAAATGATCTGATATTCATTAAAGTGGTATTCTTATTGCTTTCTGTTTAAATCTGATTTTAACTCATTCATTTTATTTCTTTTTTATCTATCATGTGTAACTAATCAATCCTGCGTCTTCCAAGATGTGTTTGCAGTTTGTGTCTACTTTAATGGCGTTTGCCACTTTTATTGTTGTATTTATGGCGTTTGCCGAGCTCATTAACTTTAATCGTTTGATATTATGGATCATCTGTGATTATATCACCGGCCTTTGAAGGAAGAAGATTCAGCTTCTATCCAACTCAGTCTACCGGTTCAGATACAAAGCCCGCCTTTCCCTAGATTTAAAAAATTTCAATACCCATAATTACTCAGTTAACCGAAGATTATGTTCTGTCACATTCCTTTTTCTCTCTATAATCAGTTGTTATTTCCTTAGTTATACTAATTCCAAATCCAATATCATTATCACCTATAACCAGGATAAAGGAAACATAATATCCCATTTAATTAGTCAAAACCCTACATGTCGGTTTATCATATACTACAAAGTTTTCTCTCATCTTCAAAGTAGCATAAACCCTAAAAAAATTCAGAAATCTAAGTATGGAAGAAGAAGCAAGTGGGAGAGTTGGTGAACAAGTTCAAGCAAGCTACTCTTGATCTCAGAGATACCAATGATGTTGTTATTTTTCAACAAGACAGCACCAATGAGAAAGAAGATGAAGAAAAAGCCTGGGAATCTTGTGCTATTTATAAAGTAATAATTAGAAGGAAGAATGAGTCATGATCTGGTCCAAAAATACATTCAATTTACTTGGTCTTTCATGCCAGAAGAAGAACTCAGGATAGTGGAGATTGACCATAATATTTTTATCTTCAAGTTCAACAACTGGAGTTTACTCAACAAGGTTATTAAAGAGCGTCCATGGAGTATTAACAAAAGGCTTTTGGTTTTCCATGACTACATACCTGAATTGATTTACACGGAAAAACAATGGGGGTTTCAGCAATTATGGATTCAACTAAAATTCCTTTTGCCTGAGCATATGAATGTTGCTGTTTTGACAAAAATTGGAGAAATTATGGGAGAGGTGGTTGCCATTGAACCAAAAGATGTTGTTCCAGTTGGTAGTACCTCGGTTAAAGTCTGTGTCAACATTGACCTCACTAATCCTCTGAGGAGGGGTGTTAAAGCAATAACTAATGCCGGACTGACTCGATGGATCAAATTTTTCTATGAACGTTAGGCGAGTGGGATATGCACTGACTGCGACATCATCAAACATTACAAAGGTACCTGTAAGGATGCTGCCAACTTCCTAGCAAAAGCTCATGAAAAGCCTTTTTTTTTGTATGGTTGGCAACCTAAGGAAGACTATCTCGTCTAATACTACCATTGCTGCTCATGTTTCTAGGAAGAGTCAAAAAAGGTTTTACTAAATCAACTGTCTTCATTCCTCCTAAAGATGGAATTCCTATCAATATGGATTTTTTACTCAAACAAAATGAAGGTGGCATTGAAGAAGTTATTAGACTAGGAAAAAGACTTAGGATTTCCAGTGAACCCTCACCTAGCCCTACTGATGCTGAATCTTCCTCTATCAATGCCATCACTGATAACATCTCAGATGATCAAACGGCTCAAAGGTTCACAACAAATTAAGCACAAACTGGAAATGCATCTTTGGAAAGTCAGGTAATTCCTACACAGATTAATTTTCCTTTCTTTAACTCCTCATTAATTATTTCTTCAACTTTAATCATTACCAAAATCCTTATTAAATTTCAAGTCTTCTTCTATATTATCATTCATTTATTACCTCTTTTTGCATGCATTAAATTTAATACTAGATTTCACGTAAATTATCATCACAAAGCCCATAGTTTTTACTTGTTAATTAGTGTTTTTCATCTTTTGTTTTTTCATACTCATATTTGCTCCTTTAAAACTATGAAAATTATTTCCTGGAATGTTCAAGGTTTAAAGACCTCCTCTACTAGAAATCACCTTAATGGTATGATCAGGATGCAAAACCCTGTTATTTTATTCTTATGTGAAATTAAAATAAACCAAGATACGAGCAAGCCTCTTTTAAGTCATTACCAATATCCAAACCTAGCTTTCATTGAACCAAAAGGTCTGTCTGGTGGTTTAGTCTTACTATAGAAAAATGGTTTCACCTGTCAGGTACTGGATACTAGTCACAACATGTTTAATCTTTCCATTCAATCAGATCCTAGCAAGCCTGAGTTCTTACTTACATGCATGTATGGATTTCCAGATTATACTAGGAAAAAAACTCATTGGGAATATATCAATCAAATTGGTGAAGTTCATAGAGGTCCTTGGATTATCATTGGTGATTTAAACTTTCATCTCTTAGGAGACCATAACAGTGCCTCTACTTCTGCAGATGGCTTAGTTAATAGCATCATTAACTCATGTGGACTTGAAGTCATAGGTTTTGTAGGAAAGGATTACACCTGGACCAGCAATAGCCTAGGTACTGGCACTAGAAGATCTAGGATTGATATGGCACTAGGAAATGAAGATTGGTCTTATAATATCCTAATTCCAAATTTATGCACCTTACTCAAGTAGGAAGTGACCACAGCCTTATTATGCTTGTCTCTGACACTACAATCCCAATGTCTTGGAAACCTTTTAAATTCTTTCTAACTTGGTTGAATGATGAAAGCTGTACTTATGTTATTGAGAATGATTGGAGAATAGATGTTTCCGGCTCACCGGGGTTTCAACTAGCAAAAAGATTTCAGGCAACAAGAAAAGAGTTATCTTTGTGGAATAGAACTCATTTTGGTAATGTCAATCAAAGGGTTGATGATCTTCAAAAAGAACTGGATATGTTACAAGAACAACCTCCATCTGATGAAAACTGTAACAAGATTCTAGACATCAACAAGGATCTTACTAAATGGCAGAAATATAAAACTGATTTCTATCAGCAAAAATCCAGAGACCATTTTATCAAGGATATGGACAATAATAGCAAGTATTTTCACAACAAGACAAACAGGAGAAGAATGAGGAACAATATTGATTCTCTACAAGATCACAACAATACTTGGTTACACATCAGAGAAGAAATATCTCAGCATCTTACTTCTCATTTTAAGGAAATAAGTACTTCAGTTATTGTTACTCTTGATGAAGGCCTCTTCACGCTTATCCCCATAATTATAACTGATGCAGATAATTTGTTACTAACTAGAGTTCCCTTTCATTAAGAAATTCATGATACTCTCAAGAGAATGGAGAACTAGAGTGCACCATGGCCAGAAGGTTTTCAAGCAGGCTTTTATAAAAGTCAGTGGAGTATTATTGGTGAAGATGTTTGTCAGATGATCACAAGATTTTTTGAGACTAAACATATCCTAAAACAGCTTAATAAAACATATATTTATCTTCTACCTAACAAGAAAAAATCAATTTGTGCAGCTGACTTTAGACCAATTGGTCTATGCAATACTTCATACAAGATGATATCCAAGATTACTGTGTACATATTGAAGCCCATTATAGAGAAAATCATATCTCCATATCAAGCTGCATATGTTTCTGGAAGACTTATAAGTGACAATACAGTCATAGCTCAAGAGATTATCCACTCCATGAAGAAGAAGAGAGGTCAATTTGGTTGGTTGGATCTAAATCTAAACATGTCAAAGGCCTTTGACAGACTGGAATGGAATTTCTTAATTAAAGTTCTCAAGTACTTTGGGTTCAATGATGATTTTTGTGACCTCATTTACCAATGCATCAGAACAACATCTCTTTCTGTTATGCTCAATGGTACACCTTGTGAAGAATTTCATCTAACAAGAGGCATTAGACAGGGTGACCCATTATCACCATATCTGTTCATACTTGCCATGGAATTTCTCTCAAGGCATTTTTCTTCTGCTCACACTATCAAAGGTATTAAAGTGGCTGCCAACTCTCCATCCATAAATCATTTGCTTTTTGCAGAAGACTGCTTAATTTTCACTTAGGAAAATATCTCCTCAGTCAACAATCTCTTGAAACTTCTTCACAATTTCAGTACTCAATCAGGTTAGGTAATCAACTTTGACAAATCCTCTGTGCATTTCAGTAAAAAAATCAATCCTTCTGTGGCTGAGACTCTCACTCAGATTTTAGGTGTCAAGACTATGAATTCTAAATAAAAATATCTTGGTTCTCCTTTGCTTTTGGGTCATTATAAACAAGAAGCATTCAAAGCTATTGAAGAAAATTTCATGAACATATATTCAACATGGTCATCTACATCTCTCACACAAGCTGGTAGATCAACAATGATTAAGCATGTTTTGAACTCAGTACCAATTTATCAAATGAGTACTTTTAAGCTATCGAATACTCTTCTTAACAAGCTCACAAAAATATAGAGAAAGTTCTTTTGGGGTTATCATTCTAACAGAGGATCTAATCCTCTTGCTTGACTCAAAGTTTGTAAACCTAAAGATATGTGTGGATTGGCTTTCACGGACTTAGAAATGCTAAACTTAGCTCTGCTTACTAAGTTAGCATGGAGGTTGTGTACAGAATCAGAGGCACTCTGGACTCAGATCATGGATAGTAAATATTTTAACAATGGCGACATTCTTTATCAAAACCTTAAAGCTGTTAACTGCTCCTGTACCGTGTATTTTATACACGGAGAGCCCGTAATCAAGCCCGTCTATCCGTCCCGTGACAGAAGGTTCCAGAAGTTTCCACAAATCTTGTTTCCCAAGTTGCTTGCACATGAAGTTTGTATCATAATTAGGGTTACATAAACTATATAAATACATGTATCCTAAACCCTAAAGGGATATGGAATTTTAGGTTAGCTAACCGGAGAAAAACTTTTGTATTATCACAATCAATACAATATCTCCCCGTTCCTCCGTGGAAGTAGGAACAACTTGCCGAACCACGTTAAATTATTTGTCTCCTCTATTTATTTTTGATATGTTTTCTAACCCTAATTTTCACATAATCATCAAATCATCGTGTTTAGTGCCTAAAAGTAATTTTGGGTACAAACATTGGCGCCGACTAAAGGGATTCGTGTAAAACAATCGTGTTTTATCATTGATAAAAGTGGAGCAAAAATCGTGCACGAGATTGCATCAAAAAAATCAGCAAAAAAAAAGTTATGGTTGAAGAAACCGTTACGACGTTGAAGAAACCATTACAAAGGATGAAGAAACTGTTGTGAAAGGGTTGAAGAAAGCGTTGCGAGGTTGAAGAAACTGTTACGAAGTAGTTGAATAAACTGTTACGAACAGTTGAAGAAAGCGTTGCGAAAACCTAATCTTCATCCAACCTCCCATACAGCTCCTAAACAACCAAATTTTCACTGTCAGATTCAGAGGATCTCGTCCATAGGATTTGTCCATCCTCAGTACAGCTTCCGGTTCACTAAACCAGTTAAACAAACTCGGCTAATAACCTAGCGACAAGTGTACTGGTCAAACCAAGATTCAGACCGTTCGGGTTGAACCTGCTGACACACCATCATGACATGTCATCATCCATCTCAGCAAGCAGGGCAAACCAGAACCAGTACAAGACACGTCAGCGAAAATGGTGCCACGTCATCAGCCTTGATCCAGTCGGCACAGTTGCCATGTCATCGTACTGCCACGTCATCACCCTACTATGTTGTGTCCGCTGGATTCTACGACACTTTACCACGTCAGCATGTATGGTGCCACGTCAGCACCTTAATCCGGTCATCGATTGCCTCATCAGCAGTCTTGATATAGTCATTGCCACGTATGCAACTGCACGCGCGCTTCCTGAAAATCTTGTTTCGTCAATAACTTCTTCGTTTTAAGTCCGAATTGAGTGATTTTTGGCTTGTTAAAATCGTATTTCAATTCCCTACAACATGGAAGCAAAAATTCCAGTGTTCGAGAAAATTTGATGTTCACTTGGAGCAGCAACATGATCGAGTTTGAGGTTCGTGGATAACGCCATGATCGAGTTCGAGGTTCGTGGATAACGACATGATCGAGTTGGAGATGAGGATTTCTTAGACCCTTCAATATTCAGCCTTGCATCACATCGCAAGCACCCAAAGCCTCACCTTGCACGTGAGCACTTAAGTCTTTCTTTTATCGCAAGCATAAAATCTCGTCTTGCACGCGAGTGTGAAAGACTTGCACCTTGGCAAGAACAAAGTCTCGTCTCGACCACGAGCCCAATGCCCAATATTTTTCCAAAGACTGGTACTAAACACAAGAAATATAGCCAGCCTGCCCGAGCAGCGAGCGCTTCAGCCTTGTTACGTTGCGAACAAAAAGCCTTGCCCCAGTCGTAAGCACATTACACTCAACTCAAGACTCGATTGGCTCTCGAGCATCACAAGTCCACTACGTGGCAAAAAGTCTCACCTAGCACGTGAGAAAATTTTAATGCAGGTTATCACAGTTGGGGGCGTCTTCGTAATGTCTCTACCCATGCTTGGGGGCGAGTTACGTCATCGATGATCGTTACAGAGGGAAAAGAGAACTTCTTAACCACCAACAAGTTGGAGGTTAAGAGGGGGCGATGTTTGCACCGTCTATAAAATAGATCGGAAGCCCATTAATCAAGCTCGCTTAGCCCGTGAAGGAAGATTCCAGAAGTTTCCAAGACTTGTTGCCCAAGTTGCTTGCATATCAAGTTTATATCAGAATTAGGGTTACATAAACTATATAAATACATGTATCCTAAACCCTAAAGGGATATGGAATCCTAGGTTAGCTAACCAAACCACAATTATTGTAAACCTCGTATCAATACAATATCTCCTTATGGGATTCCTCTGTGGATGTAGGCATCACTCGCCAAACCACGTTAAATTTTTGTCTTCTTATTTATTATTTTATCGTCTTCTAGCCCTAAATTTTCAATAATCATCGTCAAATCATCGTGTTTAGTGCCTAAAATTATTTTTGGGTACAAACAGGTATCATCAGAAGTCTTCAAGTTGTCAAACAAAATTACTTCATGAAAGTTAATAATGGTAGGAAAACTAAAATATGGTTGTATAGATGGATCCCTGGCCTTACAACACCACCTCAACCTATTAATAAGATTCACATATTTTATCAAGAAGTGGAAGAACTGATACTACCAAACACCAATAATTGGAACATATAACTTCCTAATCTTCTCTTTGATGCTGATACATCTCAGAGAATTCAGAGTCTATTTCTTGATACTTTGAAAGAAGATATAATGGTTTGGATGCCAACAAAGGATGGAAAATTCACAGTTAAAAGTGCTTATAAGAAACTCACTATGAGTAATATTGAAGTTCAGGTTAATAGAAGAATTATTCTAAACAGGGCATGAAAGGTGCTACGGAAGAGTAACACAGCTCACATGATAAAACTGTTTGCATGCAAATGCATACATGAAATTATTGCTCTCTATAATGACAACATTGAAACAGTGTACAATATGTGGTGATAATGCAGAAACAATGGAACATCTGCTGTTTTATTGCAGACACGCCAGATCAGTCTGGAGGTTGGTTAATGTAGGCATAGATGAAGTTCAAAACAGTTGCAATACTGTCTCAGAATGGGTTGAAAGCTGGTTTACTAGCAACAACAGTTCCATTGACGAAAAATGGTTGTATACATTGATGATCAGTGCTTGGATCATCTGGAAAGACAGATGTGATGTTATATTTCATGGAGTAACTCTAAACCCATTTAGTTCCATGCATAAAATACATTATCATCTTCACTCTCATTTGCATGAAACTAATGAGAACACTCATAACATGATGCACAATAGGTTTTCACAATGGAAGCCACCTATGCAAAATGTTTTAAAATTCAATGTAGATGCCTCTTTTGATTATGATACTAATACTCTTGGTACTGGTATTGTCTTGCGCACTTCTACAGGTTGCTGCAAAGTGATAGACGCACTATTGTGTCTAATATGTCTCAATTGTATATATTGTTAGTATTCGATTTTGTATTTATTTTGTTATTTTATGTCTTTGTAGATATTTTTAGAGAAATAAGCTCTTGCGGCGAAATTGGCTCTTAAAGTGGTGTTTTACACCCCAGGATAGAGTACTAAAGGCACCCCAGAAATGCACCGGAAGCACCCCAGAAATACACCGGAGGAACCTCGAAAAAGTGTTGAAAACACCCCAGAAAAAGTGTTAAAGGCACCCACCAAAATTAGTAAAGGCACCCTCAAAATGGATAAGGGCGCCCCCAAGGCAGCCGAGCTGTTAAAGGCACCCGCGTTTTGGATTCAGGGCACCCCTTCTTCTTAATTTGAATTTCTTGTTTTGGCGGGAAATCATTTCATTCACTGGCAGAATTTCGATCAAAGATTTGATGGGGTTGGAGGTAGATTCAAGGGCTGATTTTTTACGGGTAGTTGTGATATGACCTAATAAACATGTTTTGGGCTTTAGTTTCGACTGAATTTGGTTAGATAATCCAAGAGTTGATAACAGGATAGTTCGTGCATGGAAAAGATATTCACGAGATTTGGAGAAGTTTGAACGAGTTCTGTGCAAGTTTGTTGGCTCGAGCAACACTTTGGGGAGTGGCAGAGATAAATATGGAAATTTGGCAGCTTCAGAACGCGTGGAGAAATCAAAAATCTGAAATATTTCCTAAACAGGCCGTGAAGAATAATGGAGAATTATATGAAGTTATTACGTGAGATTTCGATGTTGTTGGGTTATAAATAGTTGTTGGGGACTCGGAGAAGGGGGTCGAGAGTTTGGGGAGCTGAGGAGAGCCAGAAAAGAAGAAACCCGAGTTTTACAAAACTCGGTTTCTGCTGCTGCTGCTGATGATGAACATCAAGAACACGAAGAACAAAAGCCAGTAAAGGAAAGTCGTTGCAAACTGTCGCTTAATTGCGGCAGTTCCCAACTCCTTTCCAGCGACTGTGCAACAGTGTTTACAACACTTGTCTTTTATCGTTCATTTTGTGACGATTTTTGTGCGTCGCAAAATCCTGTTCTACACCATTTTCTCTTTATTTCATCTTTGTAAACCATTTTTGAGCCTAAATAAATATTTTGAGAGCACGTTTACTATGATGAGCTAAACTCCAAAATTGGGGCGATGGAGGAAGCCTTATTTCACACTTGGGTAATTATATTTAATTCTTTTCATGACTTTTGCACTAATTTTAATTGAAATTATGATTTGATTTAATTAGTTGTCATTTGATTAGATGGGTCATGCTTAGCTTAGGTGATTTGATGTCCCATGCTTAACATTTACATCTAATATTTGAGAATCTATCTTGGCAAAAATAAGAGTCACTTTATTTTATATTTTTATTGAGCTATAATTGTTAAAAGAATTATTATTTGAACCTTAAGAAATGAATTTGGTGGAATCCTAAGCCCTAGTACCTCTCGCCCACTTTGTTAATATTTTTGTATATAATTTTTATTAAATTTAAAAACTCGAATCTTCACAAGTCTCAACGAACCTTTTACAGCAACAAAGTTGAAATCACATCACAAAGGTATCAAAGGATTCTACGCAGATGAAGTTCTAAGTCCATAAACTAGTGAATGTATGGAGATACGTGAATCTCTGGTATGGGCGAAGGAGAAACAACTTGCAAGAATCCACATTGAAGCTGATGCAAAACTGGTCATTCAATCACTACAAGATAATGTTCTTCTCATTCAATGTGAAAACATGAATTTACTTAAAGAAATAAAGCACCTAAGCTCAAGCTTTCTGCAATGTAATTTTTCCTTTGTTAATAGAGATGACAATCAAGTAGCTGACGCAGTTGCAAAATCTGTTAGAGAATAAGATGCTAACATTAATGTTTTGGATAATTTTCCGGTTGATATTTGCAGTCTTCTTGCAAAAGACTGTAACTATTCTCCTCCCTAAGCAATAAAATTCTCTTTTTATAAAAAAAAAGTGTTAATGGGCCCAAGCCAGTTGGGCGTGAATAGATGGTGGCGAGATTAGAGATCTGCAAAGTGCAAACAGGGGGGAAAAGAATAGGTTTTAATGGGGGAATTTTTCTATTTGGGGGATCTTTGGTTTTGCGACCGAGAGAGGAGGCGATACACATGAGTTTTTCTGCCGACGCCACTGAGAAGAAGCAGTAGTACAGGCATGGAGTGCAAATAAAAGAAGACGAAGAAGATCCTGTATCTATTTCGGTTTAATCTCATTCTTCTTTTGTTCATTATTTTTATAGATTTTTAATAAGAAGTCAATGCATATGTATTGCTAATAGTTTATAACTAGGGTTCATGGAGAAAGCTACTTTAAGCATAAACCATTATGAATTGAATTATAATTAATTGGTATTGGGCGATGTGAATTGAATTGTCGAAATCCAATATTTATGGTTTATTGATTTTATAAAGAATATAGGTTGTTGCTCCACCGGATTTGTACGATACAATATCCTAAGTTCATAAATTTATATAGGTTGCAATTTTATTTGTTAGTATTTGATAATCCATGCTTAGGTTAAATCATTTGATGGGTTATGCTTAAACGATGCAAATAACATTTGTGAATCTATAAATTATGTTTTCGATAATTCTCTCATCATTATAATTTGATAGGTCATGCTTAGAGAATTGATGGGCTATACTTAGGAGATGCGAGTTTATGATCGAAAATTATATGAATAATAGGTGTTGTAATAGAACAAAGATATACACATAATTGGAATTTGAATTCTTTTCGGTGCAGAATTATAAATAGTAGTGGAACCCATAGACCCTGGTTACCGATTCTTTCTCGTGGCATTTAAGTAATTCTTTTTATTTATGTTCTTTAAAATTCTTGATTCTAAAAATCCCATTTCTGGTTAGTCAATTAGGAATATTAGTTCGATATTTCCACCGCTCCCTGTGGGTTCAACCCGTTCTTGTCGCTGTCTACATTGTAGACACCGTGCGACTGCGGTTATTATATATATATGGTTTTCCGAATCCTATCAAGGGGCACACGGGATAAATATGGGATGTCTACATTTATATCTGATGAGGATGTATTTTTTTTTCTTTAATTAAAGGAGATGGATTTGTACCAACAATAAAGATTCTTTTTGTACCGGAAATAGTATTGTGTATATTACTCAGGTTAGTTGAACATTTATTATGGTTGTTTTTGTATGGATAATTATTTGAACTGCTCCATACAAAACCCATAAATGTAACATAAATGGGTAGAAAGTAGTAGAAGTGGGTATATGAGTTTGCCAAGTATATGTTGAATTGCATAAACCTAACATCTGGTTCGAGATGAAATGATTATGAAATTGTGGCATATGGTGAGGGTTTTGAGTAATGGCATAATGTATGCACCAGATGTGTAAACCATGGTGAACCATGATGCCTCTCAAGAGGTGCTGCTATATTTGAATCTGCAAAAAGTCAATTAAGTTCATTAGTGCTACACTTAAGGTCATCCAAGCAGGTGACCAACTAAAACTCATCGTAATGACTATGCCATAGAAATCTAAACAACATGAAATGGCTAGATATGCATTAAGAGTGGGAATTAATGAAGAGTAATGATGAAGTTTGAAAAATTACATCTGAAACTGAATAAACATATTCTGCTAAGGGATAGGGCGTTTAACCATACGCCTTAAATGGACATTTATGGTTAATCTACCCAATCTATAAGAAGGATAAAAAAAAGATAATTTCACCATTAACTCTAATAATACTCAAAAAGAAAGAAATTCTCCAGAGATTAGAGATTTCAGAAATGGTTGAACCAGGCGGTGATGCAAATAACAGAAATGTTGGGGAATAAGCGATTGATTCACCATAGTTTGAGAGTGCAAAAACATCAGTTGAGGCATTACTAAGCCGAGAGATAGATAGATTGATACCATTTGTGAATCAAGAGTTAGAGAGGAAAAATATCAAGAGAAGTTTGATCGTCATAAAATTGAGAACAATGAGGAGTTTCAGTTGTGGGTGAAAAAGAGTGATGCAAGATGTGCAAGAAAAGCAAGGGAGAGACAAGCAAGACAACATAATCGCACAGTTTACTAGAGGAAGACAAGAAGCGCAACAGAGAGTACTAGTGAAGAAGAAAAAAATGAAAATGTAATTGGAGATAAAGATGAAGGAAGCAGCAGTGGGTCATCAACTGTTCCAGAGGATGCATCATAGAAAAGCGAAAGGCAGATGCGAATAAATGACATGATGTATCAGTGTTATCTTGCCGAGAAGAGGCTTCCCCAGATGTTTGTTCGTACCATGTCAGAAGCCTTAAATGTGGATTCTGACGGTGAGAAAATTCATGGGTTAGATATTAATGGAAACCCTGTTGTGAGAAATTAGAATCAGGAGGACATGTAAGAAGATGAAGAAGGGTCATAGGGAGATGAGGAAGATGAGGATAAAGGTTATGGCACCACTTCTTCATACAACATCGATAGTGGCCGTGTTTTCTACTATGATAAAGATGAATTGGTTAGCAACGGTGAAGATGATCAGTGGTGATCATCAGAAGAGCATCAGAAGAACCCTTGGTGGAGAAATTTTGGAGACTAGGTTCGCAAAAATTTCTTGTGCTTCTTTGTGAAATTATGTAGGGGTTTTGCTGATGCTTGTTGGTGCTTAAATTGAAAGAGGTAACTAGTCTTCCGTTTTTTGCCATCTTCTGGATAGAAGACTTGTTTGTTGATGTTGTTTTGGAATGTTTTTATTTTTTTGAGGAGACGAATTTTGTTGTTGTTGGTAATGATCGGTCAGAGATGTTTGTGTGGTGGAAGTTTTTATGAAAGTTATGGTGAAAACATTTCTTTGCTTTGTGTTTTTCTGTTTAGAAACTTAATGATTTGATGGAACGCTTTGTGAATGCTAGACTTGGTTAAGGGAATAACAGTAAGACTGAGAGTAGGGGTATGTTTTTTTTTCTTGAATATGAATAATACTGGATGTAAAAAATAAATGGTTTGTTAATGAAACTGAAGTTGTAGTTTCAAGATTTCTTTGATGCTTGACTTTAAAATCATGAATCAATTGAAGGATGTGGTTTATGATTTTTGTTAGACTACTGAGAAATAAGACTAATAGGAGATTGATTAAACTGTCGATGATATGAATTTGAGAGAGATTCATAATCGGAAAAATACATGTTCAAAAGGTGAAGAACAAAGAACTTGCTTACGTGATAGTGATAGAGCAGAGCTTTCTCTTATCTTCTCTCTCTTATTTTCTCAACCCTTAGACCTTTTGTTATCTATGTCCATAATCTAAATTTCCAGGATCCGACCATCGGAAATAATCTAAATTTCTAGGATCTGACCATCAAAAATGAATTTTGTTTAATTAGAGGTCTAAAATCGTAGATGTTAATAAAAAATATTGTAATTATACAGAAATCAAAATAAATCCCAAAATTTATCTCGGAAAGACAACCATGGCCTACCTAACTGACCCTTCTATCTTTGGAATATATATGGATAAATCTTCCATACACTAGAGCATTTTTTATTTTTGGTAACAATTAATGAATTTCTGAAGAATACCCCTGAAAAATATTCTAACTTTAATCCATCCTCAACATAGAAATTTTTGTGACTTTCATATCCCTTTCCTTTTAGGACTCGCTATCTGTTTTGTGTGAAGACAGACACACACTAGAAGTCCAGAAGAAGAAGAGTTGTCGTCTGTTAGGTTAGGTTCTCACCGTCAATCAAAAACACCTCTTTTTTCTTCGTGTTTTTCATATTCATCTTCATCTTCTTCTCTTTTATCTTTCAGAAATTTCTGAAACCCTAATTTAATCTATTTATTAAATTAAGATTAAGTTAAGATTTAGGGTTATATATTGTTATGAGTATGGAAAGGATTGTAGGTGCAAAGTATAAGTTAGGAAGAAAGATCGGCAGTGGATCCTTTGGTGAAATCTACCTTGGTCAGTTTCTCTTCTCCGATTCGATTTGATTTTGACTAAAAATTGATTGATTTGTTCTCAGGATTCTGATTTTTTGTTTTGATGGATTTTTCAGCAACACAGATTGATACAAATGAGATCTTTGCTGTTAAGATTGTAAGTATTGGTTAATTGATTTCTCAAATTTGTAACGATTTATGCTGAAATTTCACCTGAATTTGATTATGAAATTTACTGTTTTTTTTACAGGAAAACACAAAGACAAAGCACCCACAGCTTCTATATGAAGCAAAATTGTATAATATTCTTCAAGGAGGAAGTATGTATTATGTTATTACTAGTCATTAGTGTCTGTACCTTTAACTAAAGTACTGAATTTTATTTTATTTTCGTCGTATTTGGGGATTTTCTAATGTTTTGATTTGATTAGGTGGTATTGCGGGGATAAAATGGTTTGGGGTTGATGGGGAAGAGAATGTATTGGTCATTGATTTGTTGGGACCGAGTTTAGAAGATCTTTTTGTATACTGTGGAAGGAAATTTTCGTTAAAAACAGTCTTAATGTTGGCTGATCAAATGGTAGGCAACAATTGATGTAATTCGTTCGAAATTATTCAAATTACTGAAGCAAGTCTACTGCTTACATCTACCTTGGGTAACTGTAGTGTATTGGTGTTGCTTAATGGAGTGAGCTGTACTGACAGCTGATTGGATTTTTTTTTTTACTTGTTTTTAGATTACACGAATTGAGTATATGCACTCTAAAGGATTTTTGCATCGGGACATCAAACCAGATAACTTCCTCATGGGTCTTGGTCGGAAAGCAAATCAGGTACTGAATTTCTTTCCTTGGTGTACTTATTTGAGTTTTATGGAGCTGAAATCTTCTGCGGTTTTCTTGCTTTTACATAATATCAGGTGTTCAGCTTCACATAAGTAATAATGTTCCCTTTATGTTTATTCTTCAGGTCTATATCATTGATTTTGGACTGGCTAAAAGATATCGGGAGTCTACTACTAACCGCCATATTCCTTATAGGTATACATTTTTCACTTGCTATGGATTGATGTGAAATTGAGTGATCTTCTTTCAGTTTCAACCAACCTTTGGCAACTAGGCGTAGGTATAAAAATATTTGCTGATCAACCATGTCAGTTGTCTAATGGTATCATCCTCCGCACTAAGATAAACTCCACTAGTATCGGCATCAATTTCCATAATTATCTTTTCACTGGTTTATTTCTGAAGTTTTACTTTACCTAGGAATACTTTTTATAGTTTTGTGTATTAGAAAGTTCTATAAGTATATATTATCTTCTTCGCCATATCATCATTACCAAGACCTGGAAATTGTTAACATATATTGCTCTTTATCTATTTCAGAGAGAACAAAAGTTTAACAGGGACTGCTCGATATGCAAGTTGCAATACTCACCTTGGCATTGGTATGTAAAATTGACTAAGTTTTCAAGTATGAATTAACTAGAAGTGAGTATTTCTGCTACTCACACTGGTTCCCTATCTACAGAACAAAGTCGGCGAGATGATTTGGAGTCTCTTGGTTACGTGCTTCTGTACTTCTTAAGAGGAAGGTATGATCTTTCCTCTAATTCTGATATTACCGTATTTGATTATGACTTGGATAGAATCTTCTTCTGCAAAATCTTATGTTGACATAAATCTTAGACCTCAACTCTATCAGGGTGGTAGTCTTCTCCACACCTATTAGGGTCTGGGTATTAGCTAATGATATTGCCAAATTCTGTTCCAAGCTTAATCTATTTTCCAATGTTGACACTTTTGTGTAAAGCCTTCCCTGGCAGGGTTTGAAAGCAGCTACAAAGAAGCAAAAATATGACAAGATATGTGAGAAGAAGCTGTCCACTCCTATTGAAGTATGGTTTTGACACAATATGCATGCTTAAGTTTTTGGCCCCTCTGAGTTGTGTTCATCTGATGTTTAATGTCATATTGTCATGTTTTTGCTGTTGTCTTGAGAAGGTTTTGTGCAAGTCCCATCCGGTGGAGTTTGCGTCGTACTTCCATTACTGCCATTCTTTGACATTTGATCAACGACCAGATTATGGTTTCTTAAAACGCCTGTTCCGTGATCTGTTTACTCGTGAAGGTATTGATGAATTTTTCCGTATCTGTTTGTGATTGTGTTATTAGTTGCCTGTTTTTAGTCGTACTTTGCAAAAATATCTAAGATGGTGGTCTCCATTCCAAACTTTAGAATATTATGTGCGATCATGAATGCATGTTTAAAGCTTACATTAATATGGTTTGGTATGGTCTCGCAGGACATCAGTTCGATTACATATTTGACTGGACCATCCTAAAGTACCAGCAAGCGCAAAAGACGAAAGTTCAGCCACGGGGGCCTGTTAGTATTCTAATTTCCTAGTTGTTTTTTGTTGACCTGCTTAACTTCACTTAGAAGATGGGATTTTGCAGTAGGATAAAAATCAGCAGGGTGAATATTTACTTTAGCAATAATACTTCATTTAGAAGATGGAACTACCGTGCTCAATAATGGACATAACAAATATTTTTATTCAGTAATTATACCTCAGTTAGAAGATGGAACTATTGGTAGCCAAGTAAACATATCAAAAACTAATTCACTGTACAAGGTTGTAGGTTGAGGGGTTGATTGAAGTCTTAGTGCTAATTTTGTTTTAGTTATGCAAAATACTTCACAGTTTGTTAATGTGTTCTTCCTTTGATGCTCTTAATGAATCTCGTGTGGTGTACTGTCACTATTCTAACTCATGCCAGTATCCAACTTTACAGCCACCTCCTATAGCGACTGGAAGTCGAGCAATGCCCACAGATGTTAACAAGCATAAAGGTAATCTCTTATGATATGCACTTTTTGTATTGATACAATTGCCTTTTTCATGAAGCTTAAAAGAGTAGTAGTGTGGATTCACAGTTTTGTTAGCTGGACACAAAATTTAAACATAGTAACCTATTGTTACCTTTGTCTTGCAATTGTATAGGCCTAAAAAAACTTGTGATTCTTTTAAAACAATTTCCGAGTTAGATATTGAATTATGGGGCTTGTATGTATGGTTTTATATGTGATATTGTTTAAAGCGATGCTCGTAAATAACACCCGTATGTTGTTCTGTTACTTCAATATCAGGTGCAAATGGTGCTCCTTATTCGGCTGAGGTCACTGACCGCCTTGCGTCTGCTGATGGTACTCGTCCTGGGATACGGATGCAGTTTAAATCGTCAACACAGAGGATTTCAAGTTCTGTTAGGCCTATAGAGAATTCTGTAAGTAATTATATGGTGTATCTGAAATCTCTCCTCTTTGTTATTAGTTCTCAGTAGTCAATACCATTCTGTAAGCTGGCTCAGACTATAACTTGCGTGAATGGTTGGTTTGGTGTTTGTTGCAGAAAATGAACAACTTCGCCGAAAGCGGGCGTGCTACATCTAGCACAGCTGCTGTTGCTGGTTCCTCCAACAGAAATGCTTCACAACCCATGGTGACAACTGAAACTTCAACCCTTGGGCATGCCTCAGGCAGCAGGAATGGTCATCCGAGTAGTTGGTTTCCATCGTTACA
The DNA here is from genome assembly GCA_023531105.1 of Papaver atlanticum. Lineage (NCBI taxonomy): Eukaryota > Viridiplantae > Streptophyta > Magnoliopsida > Ranunculales > Papaveraceae > Papaver > Papaver atlanticum. The sequence continues at coordinate 950,763 of JAJJMB010006318.1, read as the reverse complement.
GCGAAATTCTTCTGCTAAATAATTGGTATGAGAATCCGTATTTGATAAAATCCTCAAGTTTTTTTCCCCATCACGTAGGGAGTTAATTGTATGCTACATAGGCTGAAATGAACTATCCGTGTTATATTCTCTACTTCTGGAGGTATCACTGCTTGATTCTTCTCTTTTTAATGATTATTAATATTGTTTCTTCAGCAAAAGGGCCAAACAAGAAGAATTAATGAATCCATATTCAAGAGGCTGTGTAAAGTGCAAGGCATTTTTCATTGCTCATATGTCCCATACAGCCTTCCAGATCGTGAAAAGCAGTTTCTCAAACGCAACAACAGCAATCGTTCTGTGGCAGCTAAAATGAAGTGATCAAGTTAGAAGTAGTTCGTGCTATTCTGCGCACAGCTGGAGCCTGTTGCTCACAGGACGCTTCAAGCTTTACGATTGCATGTAAACATGAGTGAGAAGTGAAGCCTTTCTTCATTCATTTGTTAATAGTTAGTTTATAAGGTTACAATTCTGCTATTTGGTTGTCTTTTATTGATCTGGTAGCAAAGATTCTCAGATCTTTGTGTATATGTTTACTTCTATACTTTGTTTGTTTCAATTGAAGTCTTGGTTGTTCACTTGTATCAGTTTTAATAATAGGTACTCGAAAGTTCTCCGGCATCTAGTAGAACAGAGTATAGAGTGCAGGTGCTATATCCTAACCTTTTGTTTTATTTGATATTCTAGCTTCATAATTTAAATTCTTGTATGTCATAACCGTGGTTCCTGCTCTCTCAGTGAATCACATGCCAACAAAGTACACTTATCTGGATCTATATGAAGGCAGGCAAGCAAACGAAACTACACAGAGATTGTCTCAAGAATCAGAGGGTTTTGGTTGCCAGGGAGCTATTGAAGAGGTATTCTGCGTGTGTTCAGCTTGGTTGGCCTTTATAAGTATCCTTTTCCACATCCTTAATAAAAAAATCTTCTTTCAGGATACTCAAACGCACTTTTACTTTCTGGGTGCATCTCAAAACATGAGATGGGTTCTGATTTTATAAATAAAACAACGGGAGCCAAATATAGGACAAAGAAGATCTAACACGATATATGACCTCCACTTCATTGTCAGCACACTCTGCACAGTGTATCATATACTTTTTTTAACGGATTTTTGGGGACTACTCAAAAATGGAGGGGGACTATTTTGTGATAGGAATGTCTACCCTATACTTATAAGGGGTGTCCTAAAGTGTGGAAATGACTAACCTACCCTTAACCTAATTTAATTTAAAACCAACCTAATAACCACCTTTATATATATAACCAGCACCTCCTCCCACCACCACCGCCCATCACCTACCACCTCCAACTACCGCCACCACCAACCACCACCATCTCTATGTATATAGCTTAATTTAAATCATTAACGAAGATATTCTCACATACCCATTACTCGTCATTCGTTTTTGGTTGAAGAAATGAGAAGTAATCATCCAAATGAGTTGAAAATGAAAGTTGCAGATAGAAGTTCGGCTAGGAATTATGTGAAACAGTTTGTCGAACTAGACGAACTCAGCTTTAATGGAGTTTTTTCTTTAAGAAAAAAGTTCGGTTACCTCGTAAAAATAAATTCCCAGTCGAACTTTTAGTTCGGTCACGTCGCAACTTTTTTTTCGTTTTTTTCCTAGCCGAATTTTTAGTTCGGTTTTGTCGCAATTTTTTTCTACTAACCGAACTTTTTTCTGAAAACCTATATATTGAGTTCGGTTACGTCGAGAAAAAAAATTCCCAACCGAACTTTTAGTTCGGTTACGTCGCAACTTTCTTTTTCCTAGCCGAACTTTTCTCTGAAAGCAAAAACTCCATCAAAGCTGAGTTCGGCTACCTGTGTCTTCAGACCCATTAGCTGAACTACACTTGCAGATGAGTTCGGCTACCTGTTCTTCAGATGTCGTAGCCGAACTTCATTTCCATGGTCGAAATAAATTTCTCATTTTTTCGAAAGTTTTTGTCAATTCAAGCAACATTAACTAAATTTGAAGTATACCTAAGTACCCAAAACCCCCATTTCGAAATCAACCATCTTAACAAAAAAACCAAAACCGCCTTCTTCTCAAAAATTATTCTTTTAAAAACACTCAGCTAATTAATCTAACCTCACTAATCAATCATTACATTAACACTAATTAATCATTACACTAACTAATTTAATCACCAAGGGCAAGTTTGGTATTAGAAAAAAACTAAATTAGGGGTGGCTTAAATTTGCTTCAAATATCCACCCCAAAATAGAAGAGTAGTCCCCCACCTTTTTTGAGTAGTTCCCAAAAGATCTTTCCTTTCCCCCCTCCACAAACAATTTCATTATTAATAATATAATAACCAGAAAGCCCATTAAATTATAAAGTGCCCAGAAGGCTAAAAAACCACAAGGGTTCACAGCCACTGGCCCACAAGGAACATCATAAAGAAACTGACCACTTAGGGTGAGCATGGTCAGTATGTCCTGGTTTCATCAATCTTATTCAATATGGATTTTATTTTTGGCATCGACAGATAGATAAGCTAACATTTGTTACCAAAAGAAGTATGAGTATAGATTACTTGTTTAATCCAACAGATATGTTTTAATTAAAAGATAAGCTAACATTTGTTACCAAAAGAAGTAAAGAAGTGGATGAGGATAGATTACCTTGTTTATGATCTTTTTTTTTTTTTCTTTTTTTTTTTTCTTTTTTTTTGAAATATACAGGGAAACCCGGAAGTTACAATGAGAATCCCAAACAAACACAGTTCACAACTAAGTGACTTTCAAATCATATCCCTGCGATTTACCTTTCTCCCTTTCTCTTTCCTCCCTTTCTCCTCCTTTTCTTTTTCAACGAAAAGTTTTCCCCCGGCGGCCTGTCTTCTGCCCAGATCGGTTCTTAATGGAGTGGATCTGGGTAGTATTCCTTTCTTGTTCGTTTTGTTAGCTAGTCTTTTAACTTCTGGTGTAGTTTGTAATTTATTTTGTGGTTTTTTAGTTTCCTTTTTCTTTAGTTTATGTTTAAATCTAGTTTTCTCTTGGAGGATTGGCTCTTATGCTTTTCTGATGGATCTCCATTTTCGGGTTGTTGTTTTAGAGGGGTTGATTTTTTTGTGATTTGCAGCGTTTTATCACTCTCCGGCGAGTTTCTCCGGCAGGTACAAATGTTTGAAGAAAGTGAAGATCTGATTGTATCAACCAAAGAAGAAGGTTGTTTTGTATTGGGTGATTTTTATCTCTATGGATGGTTGAGTTGGGATCTTTGGATACAAAGAAATCAAAGTACATCAACATTTTCAGCGCTAGTCTACGAGCAAAAAGAAGTGACAACATCTGTGTGTTCTTTGGCATCATCTGCACCTAACTTTTACAGGTTGGGAGTTTTCAAATGTGATGGTGCTGATCGGATTTCTCTTTGTGATCTTTGTGTTATGGGTTGGTTTACTGATCTACTTTCACTTAGGTTATCTCTGTTATCGGCCGGTAGAATTAGTTTTGTTTACACTAATTTTCTGCTTTCAATGCTTAGTCCCTGTAACTTTGGTTCTTGTGGTTCATCCTGTGGGTTGGGTCTCTGGGTTTGTTAGTTGGTTTGTGATGTTGGATTACCTCAAGATTTGTGTTGAATTTAATCTTATTGAGTGGGAAATAAAGCTCCGTCAGGTTCTCCGGCGATCTTTCTTTGTACCAGCAGGAAAAGTTCAGATTCAGTATTAGACTTCCGTTACCTCCTCTTCTTTGAGAAGAGTGTTCTATCCTTTGGATATTAAAAAAATTGTTTTGTTGAGCTGTGAATCTAGCTTCACCGATTCAAGTTTTCCCGTAAAGGCGGGTGTTATTGTTCTATGGTTACGGTTCGATTGTCCGGTTGAGATTCTGGCTAAGGGATTCGGGTTACAGGAGATTTTGGTTAAGGGATTCGGCTACAGGTTTCGGGTTACGGGATATGGTTTGAAAGTCACTTAGTTGTAAAAATACTCGTTTATGATCATCTAATCAAATGTTTCACTTTTTCGGACTTTTTCTGGCAAAAACTGTTTTTTCCATATTACAGTTTTAATGCATTTATACTGGGGAATTGCATGGAAGAGACAGACACTAAACAAATAATGGTGTATTCCTTTTTCCAAATTTACATACAAATAATAAATAGTGAGAACTCCTGTTTTAAGAGAAACACCCTTTTCAAATTAATCTAACGGGTCTGGATGTCCAACGGGATTTCAAAGTTGCACTCAGGTCTATTCCGTAATCCGTTGGATTTCCAAAATCACATCTGCATCCAACATATTAGCAAACGGTTTGGGCACTCATCCGCAAAAATACTGTTCATCCGGGTCAAATCTGCAGATTTCGGGCCAGGTGAGTCATGACCACCCTTTCAAGCTGCTTCCTTTTGGGTTTGAAGTTGATTGCACACATTGTTTCACCTTGTGTAGGTGGTTTCCATGCTAACTTTAAGGGATTCGACCCGACAAATCCCCAACATATGGCCATACTGTTATTCCATCCCATTTTAGGGAGACTATAAGCCAAGTTCCTGGAAACAAATGGGAGTCTATGCTCATAAAAACATGAAGGATAAAATAATTTCTCTGTTAAAAATTATAAGAATGGTAAAGTATCTCTTATATTTAAAAAAAAAAATTGGATCAAATATCGTATAGTGTCTATATAAGATTGTCCATGGATCTTTCATTTATTTTGTTTTTGCTACATTTGTCAGTCACCACAAAAACTAAATAATTACTCACTTCTTTATTACAGTTCTTTCAACGAGATCAACATAAATCGACTGCCTAACAACATCCGTAGGTTGAGTAATCCAAACTCCCTCCATCACCTTTGAGCGAAACAATCAGCCACCAAATTCGCCACTCCGTTGAAAGGTAACAGAGATTCAAAATTCTCTTTTAGAATACTAATATCTTTAATAAGAGCATATAAGCTCTAGGGAATTTGGACTTCCTTCTTAAACAGTTGAATATCGTAAGTCGAATTACTTTCAACTTCCAACTTCTTAATTCCATTTCCTTAGCAAGAAGCATATCATTCCTTATATCTCGAAACTTTGCTACAATATTAACATTTTTGAAGATGTGCTTAGCATAGCAAGCATGAAAACTTCCTTGGTCACCACACATAACCCTCCTATATATACCTGCAAGACCTTGATGATTTGAAGATCCATCAATTCAGTTTATAATGGTCTTTTTTAGGATAGGTCAAAGGGACTGGTACATCAACAATTCTGTGTTGAATCTGTTTCACCTGTTGTGTAACAATAATGAACTTTCTAGATTTCTTCAAAGATTTTTCAAGCACCCTATTTGGATGAAAACAATCCTCTTAAATATGCAATCATTTCTTCCTCTCCAAATCGACCACAGAACAAATGGCATTATATGTTTCCCTTCAATGTCCCCTATCTTTCCTTCAAAGTTACTATAATTCTTAAGAATTGTAGGAGAAATGTAATCAACAACATGTTGAAACCCAATCTAACTATGCACCTTTCTTCATAGGTGTCCTACCACACTGCAACAAAAGAATAAATGGTGAAGAGTTTCAAAATCTCTATCACATAGCCCATAACCTGGGTGATTCTCGATGTACTTCCTGTACAAATATTCATTTAGGCTAAGTCTATTATGACAAAATAGGCACAAGAAATATTTAATGTGGACACTTTAACTTCCACAAGAATCTCCAATCCGAATTGGGTTCATAAATTCTCATTTGTCTTTTGGAGATAAGATAGTTGTAAGCCTCTTTGACCATGACTGAACCACTTTTACTCTCAGACCACACAAGTTGGTCTGCGTGCCCCTTGCCACCTGCAATAGGTCTAGCCTTCATATCCTCAACCACTTGTTCAGAGATAAAAGAATCAATTTCATCTAAACTCTAGCATCTTTCCTGCAAGTTCATAATATCTCTAACCTTAAGGTTGGGAAGATTCATATTATTATCATTTGCAACAACAAAAATAGGCAATTTATACAATCATGGGTCATTCACAAGTCAACAGAATTACCATATCCTATATTCCACCTAAGATAATCTTTAATAGCATCTCTCTCACTAAGGATGCCTCTCCAACTTGAAGAACACATATTCTTAGTTCAATAAGAGTAAAAAATCAAAATCGGAGAAATACTTGGCCTTTGGAAGGGAGGAAACTTCCGACTCAGGGTTAGTCAAGAAATCTCCATGCCATTTTAGCTATCAAGGCCAGGTTATTATGCTCAAGGTCTCTAATACAAATACCACCATACTCAACAGGAAAACAGACTATTTCCCACCTCAACTTATGTATGGTTTTCTTATCCTTGTCACCTCCCTAAAGAAAATTCATTGTATATTTATTCAACCTAGTTAAAAGGCCTTTGGGAAGTTGAGCAGTGACATCACATTATTTGAAACAGGGTCAAGAACCGATCTAATTAAGGTTGGCCTATTTTCCATGTTCAAAGTATTACTTTTCCATCCTCGCATTCTATTCGCTAATTTTTCAGCCATATCATTGAAAATATTAAGCTTTATTCTACTCCGTTGAAGTGGAATACCAAGATACTTACCTGGATATTGTGTGACCTGAACCTTAAGGGCAGCTGTCATACGTCTATAGAAGCTTCTCCCTAAATTGGCACAAGTGAGCAAAATGGATTTCACATCACTTATTGTCTATCCAGACCACCTGTAAAACTTGTCCAAAATAACTCTGAGATTACAAGCATTGACATAACTAGCTTTAAGGAAAATAATGCAATCATCTGCACATAAAGAGTGAGAAATAACAGGATCAACCCTGTGCACATAAATACTAGTAATTTCTCTCCACCTTAATCCCTGACTGATCAATCCAGAGAGAGCTTCCAGGCATATGATAAACATGAAGGGAGAATAAAGGATCCCCCTATCTTAAACCATTAGAAGGGCTAAAACTATTACTAGGATAAACATTGATTGGAACATGAAAAGACACAGTGTTAATGCAACTCCAAATCCAATGAACAAAAGTATCGGCAAAACCAAGACTTAATCTTAATCAGTATCTGCCAATTAACCTATCGAAAGCTTTGTCAAAATCTAATTTCAAAGCCATCCATCCCTTCTTTCATTTCTTATGCTTAAAAGAATGTATAATTTCATTTGTAGATAGATCATAGTAGAATCAAAAATTAATCTATCAGAGACAAAAGCATGCTAATCTAAAAAAATTATCTTATCAAGCACTGGCCTTAATCTATTGGCAATAATTATTGTTATAATTTTCATTGAAAAATTACACAAGCTGATTGGCATATGATCCTTAATTAAAAAAGTTGGGACAAAAATTCTTGGGAACCAGAGCAATGTATGTCTTATTTAATCTAGAGTCAAGTTGTCCATTGAGGAAAAATTCATTAACTAGTTAAACTACATTATCACCAACATGTTCCAGTACTCAGTGAAAAAGAATCCTTGTAACCCATCTGGTCCTGGGGCTTTATGGGAACCCAGTTGTTTCATAGCTATTCTAATATCAAAAGTAGAAACAAGACAAGTAAGTCTAGAATTATCATTGTCAGAAATAACAACTGTGAACAATCTTTCAACATCAACACCATCACATTCATTCATAGAGGAAGAAAAGAAACTTGAAAAATGATTAACAACATGAATTTTAATTTCATTAATATAATAAAGCCATATACCATTATTATCCATCAACCTAACTAACATATCCCTATTTCTCCTAAATAGAGTAGAAGAGTGAAAAAAACTTCGTGTTCAGGCCCCCTTCAATGAATCAACTAATTCTAGATTTATGCTTCCAAAAAATTTCCTCCATCCTGAGAAAGTTTAAAAATCACACATACAATTACCATATACACTTTATCATATAAATTAGTTATATAAATTTTACCCGAAAGGTTCCACAATTCTCTTATTTTATTTGAAATATACTTGTACCCAACATTCTTACCTACCACTTTACCTATCAGATAGTTCTTCCAAGGTTGAATGATCCTTTTTATGATGACAGGTATATCTTCATCAAGAAATATACTATCACCCAACACCATACCTCTTTCTGCATCTGATTCACTAAATCTTCTTCGATACCATTGAGACCCCAATTAAGGAAATAATCATTCAAACTAGTATCTTTCTGGTTCACAACATCTCTATAGGACTTCAAATTTCCAGATATGTTATCTTGATCACCATTTTCAGGAATTGAGCCATCCGTGGTAGTACCACCAATCCTCTCTGTTAGAGCACTGCTCGGTCGAACTCGCAAGAGTTGCTATCTCAAGCTTGTTTATCAAGTTTAGTTGTCAAAACTATAAGTCTTGATTTCTAGTCTACTTATAGCTATGTCTCAGATTGGGATAAAATGTGTAGTTGAGCTTTAGAATTCACGGCGTTCATCGATTGAAGATAAAGAACTACTAAGGGGAGCTTGTGGAACTTCATCAACAAAAGGTATGTGGAGACTTGAACTCATCTATCACTCAGAAGTCTATTCTATTCTATCTCCTACTGAGACAAAAGTCGTATAGCTAAATAAACTTTACATTATACACATTTGATATTTTGAGTTGAGTTTAACTCGCTTATATCTTTCTCGAAATATGTGTTGGAAAGCTTTTTGCTTTAACTACTTTCACCATTATTCTTGACGAAAGTCAAAAGATGATCATGTGAAAATCACCTGGTAACATCTTACATGATTTGTGTGAGACAGTCATTTGATGTAGACTCAGAATGTTTCGTACCGATATTTCGATAACTTGAAAATTACTTATAAGCTAATAATTTGTGTGAGACAACTATTGTCATCTTCTAAGAATGTTTCAATGATTGAAATGGGAGTTAAGAGCTAAACCCATATCTGGATACATTACGGTTTGTGTACTTAGTGTACGAACTTTCTTGTTGGAATTCAGGACCGGAAGTTAAATTTGCATACCCGTTCACAAACTTATTCAACTGTTTAAGTCAGGGTACTTAAGTTTGCATACCCGTTCGAAAACTGATTTAACTGTTGAAGTCCGGGAACCAAGTTTGCGTACCCGTTTGCAAACGGTTTCAACTGAGTTCAGTCCGAAGCTAATGTTTGCGTACCCGTTTGCAAACTGTTGGCTTGTGACCAATGTCCGGAACTTAAGTTTGCATACCCGTTTGCAAACTTAAGTGGTTCAAGTTCTTAAATCGGTTGAGTATGATTTCATACTCATGAACAAATACATTTGTATATTAAGTAATGCAATCTTTGCAAACCGTGGCTAAATTGTTCATGAACTGATTCTTTTGAATCAATCCGATTTTGCTTCAATTGTGTCTTGTATACTTTTATGAGAATATAAACAATTGAACAACTCTATGAGTAACACAATTAGATTCATTTGATTATCAATTGATCTAGAAGTGTTAAGATGAACATGGTTAAGAGAAAGGTGTTCATATGGCTAACTTCGGTTAACTGTTATTGAGCCAACTCAATATACAAGTTTAGATATGGTTACCCATATCTAAATGAAGGTATATTTCATTTGTGTGTAACAAGCTAAAGACCATCTAACGGTTTAAAGATATTAGCTTGAATCTTAAATCAGGTTTCATATAACGGTGAATATTGATTGCTTTGTTCCAAAGTTATCAAACCCTGTTTTGAAGACTATATAAGGGAGAACTCTAGCAACTGGGAAACCTAATCCTCACACCTCCTGTGTGATACTAGTTGCGACTAGAGTCGATACTCCTTTAACTTAGGTTTTTCTAAAACCATTATAGGTTAAAGGATTAAAGACTTCATTGGGATTCTGAAGCCAGACCTAACTATTTTCTCTGTAGTTGCGTAATCTGATCTTACTTTGTTCTATCGTATTGAGTACTATCTTCTCTAAGATTTGCTAGAGATTCAATCTCCGATAAGTAAGATAAAAAGTAGTCACAAACATCTTCGTCTCATCGTTTGTGATTCCACAATATCTTGTTTCGCTACCATACGATTAAGATTATTATGAGGTTATTGACATTACTAGGATGTTCTTCGGGAATATAAGTCCGGTGTATCAATTGGTTCCTGTTCACCTTGATTTATCAAAAGACGGAACAAAAACTCGTAGGTATTTCTGTGGGAGACAGATTTATCTATCAGAATATACTTTTCTGTGGGAGACATATTTTTCTATCAAGTCTTCGACTTTGGGTCGTAGAAACTCTTAGTTGTGGGTGAGATCAGCTAAGGGAGTCAAGTGCGTAGAGGTTTGTTAGGATTCAGAGGCGTAAGGAATGCGACTGTACCTTAATCAGTGTGAGATTGGTTAGGGCTCAACTACATTCCAGTCCGCAGTTAACTTTTAGTAGGCTAGAGTCTGTAGCGGCTTAATACAGTGTGGTGTTCAAATATGGACCAGGTCTTGGGGTTTTTCTGCATTTGCGGTTTTATCGTTAACAAAACTTCTGGTGTCTGTGTTATTTCCTTTCCGCATTATATTTGTTTATATAATTAAAATATCACAAGTTGTGCGTAGTTCAATCTATTGGTAAATCCAACCTTTGGTTGTTGATTGAAATTTATTGACACTTGAACATTGGTCTTTGGCACCGTTTAAGTTGTTTCTCATAATAATCAGGCTCGCGGATTTCTATCTGTTTGATTTGCTGATTACATTGAGAAACAAAGATATAACTCTTGGATATATGTTCCTTGATTGAGTATGACTGTCTAGTTGATTCTCTTGGAATTATATTGGAGTTAGTCCATACAGATTGCCTAAACGAAATATTGGGTGTGGTTGTTGTACCCCCGCTTTTTCAATTGGTATCAGAGCAGGCAAACACGTTTAAGACCTCATAAGTATGTTTTTGTAGCAATCTGATTTCTTTGGACAGAAGATTGTCTTATTCTTACGCATATACAAATGTCTTCCAAAGATTTTGATTATGCAAAATGTCTTGGGCTTACCTCAAAGGATAACTCCTTTGCCGATTCTTCCGAATCCCGAGGTTGAATTCTTTTGCTATCAGATTGTGATAACATTCCCTCTGATGTGATATTTAACACTATGTCAGAAGTTGAAATGGAACTCACCAGAACTTTAAAAAAATCTGCTGAGATTATTAATATTCAAGATTCTAAAATAAAGTCTCTTGAAGAAAAACATGCTCAGCTCATTGATGAACTTGAGAAGTCTCTTGATCGAGAACGGGAACTCTATAGTATCATTGAGTCCTTCTCTAACAATATCGAAAACTTTGTTTAAGAAACTACTCTACAACGTGAAAAGATTGGTGTTTTTGAAGATATTGTTAAAGAAGATTCAGTTAGCGAAAAACGTTTGATCGAGACTCATTCATCAAATCTGAACAACATTCGTGTTGAAAAAGAGAAACTGGTTGCATCACTTCTTCTAGCCCAGGAACAGTGCAAATCCTTGGAAAAGGAAAAGTCTGTTTTAATGAGTAAATCTTCTTCTGTGCCAACCTCTAATTCTCATATGGGATTACAGTACGTGAAGAAAATTGCTCCAAATAAAGAGTCCGCTAAGAAATGTTTACATAACTTGCAATGATTCACACCGTTTTACTAGAAAGAAACAGATTTCTGATTTTCAAAACCTACTTCTTTTTACCATCGACAGGGTGAATAGTCTGATGACATCTACAATGAATTTCATTCCTGCAGAAAACCATAATTCTCATGCACAAGGTTTCCAAAGTCACCCCTCTAGAAATCTCTACAGGAATCGTGTCCCTCTTAATGGTGCTAATATTTGTGCTACAAATGTACACATTCCCAGTGCTAATGAGAATAAGTATGGTATACCTAAGTCTAGGAGATGGAATTCTCTCAATTCTGTCCCTCTGGAACCAATCTCTAAAGGTCCTAGATTTAGTCCTCAGAAAAATTCTTCTGATGGATACTGTCTTATTTTTCTGGGATAAGAAATAATTGAAGGAAGGTAAGGAATACTAGTCTCAAACATTCAGATGGTATTTACAACTCTTCTCTCAATATTCATGTTGGGATTACATCTCACTTTGCTACCTAGCTCTAGGTAATTTCATCCTTGTATCTAACTTGAGAGTTGCAAGGATGATATTTGCGAGATGCTCAAGTCTACTGTAGATTACCATTTGTCTTGTGTTTGAAATATTTGTTTTTTTCTTTTGTGAATGTTGAGTCATATCTTGGCTCCTAGTAACTTTTGTATCTTTTTCATATGCTCTGATTTAAAGTAAATCTTTTAATTATTGAGCTATGAAAATATGAGACATTTGAAACCAGAGTGTATTTCCTTATTATTGGATCTCTTCTGATCCATTAATCTTCCCTAACTGGTCCACGAACGTCCGTGTCTTTGCTTTTGAGTTGTTTTTTGGTTTGCATAACAAGGGTCTTCTTCTCTTGTTCGTAAACATATATATATATATATATATATATATATATATATATATATATATTATATTGTTTTTCCATCCCTATTTTTTTTTTTTTAAAATGGAGAACTCTTCAAGGCCTCAGGAAGTGGTGAATCTTGAGTAGGAAGAAGACATTAAAGGATGCTATTCAGTTCAAGAACTTGTCTTGAAAAAGATGATTGCAAGGAAAGAATACAACTCCTGGATTGATGAATCATTCAAGGATTTAATTCTTTTTCAGAATAACTCAAGGGTCGAATTTGCAAATCTTCAACTGCAAATAAATCAGCTCATTGATGGTCAGACAAAAATCCTTGAAAATCAAAAGGTCTTGATTCGGAATCAGAAGAAACTCATTGTGGACTGCATCAAAGCTAGGCAGCTTGCCCGTATTGTTGATCGAAAAGTAAATGTTCTAACTCATGAACATGAAATTTCCACGGTCAAAAGAATCAAGGATATCAGTGATACCTTTTATGATGGAGTTTTTCAAAGGTATGAAGTTATCAAAGAAGCTTGATTCTTATTAGGGTTATTTCACGTTTAGTACCCAGCAAATGTCCAATACCTAGCTTTGGTACCCAATATTTGAAATCTTAAGGGTTGGTACCTAGACCTGCCGTTGACCGTAAATGTCAACGCTTGACCAATTTATTTTTTATTTTATCAAATTTTTATTCAAAATATATTTAAAGTTACCAAATTATCCCTAACCTGAAAACCAAATACAGTAAATCGCGGCAACAAAATCATGGAAAATGGAGATGGTTCGATCGCAGCATCACCAAAAAAAAAACCCTTCAACCTCCAATTACACCAGGCAGACATGTTATGGGCAAGAATTGTTGATCAAGACCGTTAAATTTTCTTCTAATTCTTTGAACCTGCAGTCGCTAATGCAATTGCTTCAATCAAATGTCCATTTACCAGTAAAAATGAATCAACAACCATCCTTTACATACGAACAAGACAATCAAATGATATATCTAAATATTACTTCTGTTCAAATGGGTGAATGGAATCATTAAAAATTAAATCACAACTACCACCAATGTTTCTATCCAACTTAACTCAGGATGTTAGAGACATTATCTTAATCAGAACCTTGCTATATTTCTTGAGTAATAGATTAAGGTTATTGATGATGCCCGTTTTAAATCATCAGCAACAACATACTAACACCATTAAAATTGATATCATTTAACAACAATCCAGTAAGTAATCCACCACCACCCATCGTATACTAGATGACCGCTACCACGTTGAGACAGCCGACCTAAAAAAATTGGCGCAAAATTAAATTTTGTATAGTGGCTATGTAATCAGTTTTCGAAAATAGTGCCTAAAATGGAAATATCATTTTTCTTGAAACGGAGGGAGCACATCGTTTTATTAGTTGCAACGGAAAATTAGTTGATGCATAAACCAAAATATGGATGCATAATGTGTTATGCATCCTTAGTGGTGGTTTGCATAATGGCTATGCATTCAATTTTCAAAAATTGTGCCTAAAAGGATAAACACCTCCGAATTTTTCGTAAAAACTCTAAATTTGATATTGTTGTTTGTACTAATTGCTTAGATTTCTTTAAAAGCTTTCCAACGAGATAAAATTTGTAAAATTCCAAGGCACGGATTTTTAGATATGTTATATTCTAGTTTGCTTTCCAATTATACCCCTAAAAAATAGGATACTAGTAATTGGACTAAAAGGAAGGGGCGGTCGCGTCATTTCAAATGGGACACCAAATTTTGGTTACCAACACCAAACAAAATTCAATATTTTTGCTTCAATTTGGAAAAAAAAGTCACGTACCACATTAACAAAAAGTCACCATATATAAAGTCCTCCCTCGTTTCGCTCGGTCGGCCTAATTACATCGTCGAAGAATAAATCAGAGATGAACTTCGTAACAATTTCAAAATGATTTCATCAAAAAATTTAAGGAAACAGACAAGTTAACTTCCGAAGAATCAATTTAGGGCTTTCAAAGGCCCAATTCTTAAAATTATCCCCAATTAATTAATTTCTTGCTTTGATCTTCAAATTGATTTAAGAAATATGATTAGCATGTCCTAATCTCTATTACCCTCCCAATCGTTTTGAACCTGATCTACTTTCAAAATTTTATCTAATCATGGCCTTCTTTATGTTTTGGAGTTGCATAGAGACAAGAAAAATCATTGAACTTTTCCGGTGACATTATCAAATGAACTGTTGCTTGAATTAATCTTGTCAAGCTTCATGGGAATATTATTGGGACCCTGAACTCCATTTCCACCTATATTCCATGGATAATTAAAGATGCAAAGTAATGAGGTTCTTTTTTTTTTGTGCGAGATTAGTATGAGAATGAGAATCAGAGATGCGGATTTTACAATGGATTTTACCTTAATAAACTTTCCCTGATTGATTTCTATAGGAGAAGCATAATTTGGGGTTCTTTTATTATTTGATGATTTTCCTAGGAAATTTGATCAAGAGCAGTAGTTGTTATGAACCAAGGAAGACGAAAGAATTAGGGATTCTTTGATTTCCTAACCGCATCATCAAACCTATTGTCTTTCTTTTAATGGCGGCTTGAGATTAAGAAAGAGAGATTGAGGGAAAAAAAAGGTTCGGATTTAGGGATAATTTGGTAACTTTAAATATATTTTGAATAAAAATATGATAAATAAATAATAAATTGGTCAAACGTTGACTTACACATCAACGGCAGGTCTAGGTACCAACCCTTAATATTTCAAGTATTGAGTACCAAAGCTAGGTGTTGGACATTTACTGGGTACCAAACGTTAAATAACCCTTCTTATTATTGTCTAGGAAACTTCTTATGAGAATTTATTATTGTATTTTAAGACGGATAACTAGTGTTTGGAATAGCAATTATTGTGATTACACATAGCTATTGCCAACGATTTTCATCTTGCAATGTTTTAGATTTATTTATTTAAATTCTAAGTTATTTGGAAGATGATTTTGCAGTATTAATCTTTATTGGTTTTATATGTTGCAAATAATGTTATGGGATATGTGTGTTTATGTCCGTGAACTATGATTGTCCCATATATGCTCAAAAGTTAAGTCTATTGTGTCATTATGCAAATATTGATGGAAAATAGAATGAACTTTTGATATATATGTCAAAAGTTAAGTCTATCATGTCATTATGCAAATATTGATAAAAGATAGAATGAACTTTTGTATATTCCGCAGTATTGATCTTTCCCTGATCCACTTCTATGTGAAAGTACTGTACGGCTCCGAAAGTTTTCTTATGTTGAGCATTTCTAAATTAATCATTGAGGTTCCTTTGTGGTTAATTTAATTGAGTTTTCTGGATACAAATTCATGTTTCATGTAATTTGCTAATGTCCAAAGAAATCCTTCTTTTCTTGTAAAAGTAAGGTCACTCTTGTTGTTCTTTCGGGAATGATATTTTATGGGGGAGAGTTCTTTATTGAACTTGTGCTTAATTGCCAAATCTTTGTGGGGAGTCCGGCTGTGGAATATTGTAGGAGTTATCTTGTATCTTTATAAACTCCTTGATGAATACACTAAGTTTCGACTATGTGAAATCATCGAAACAAAGTTGATATATTCTCTTTTAGGCATGAAGTATCTCTTTGAGAATTTCATAATGATCCCATCTAGTTTTCGTACCTTTGCCAATTTATATTGACAAAAAGAGGGAGAATTATTTTGTAGTTCACACTACATATACATATGGTTTACCGATCATCATGTAAGGGGGAGTGGTTTTCATTATGAGATGAAGTATTGACTAAGGGGGAGTGATACATATCACCATAGTATTATTGTCAAAGTTGTCATAAAAATGAATTTTGATGCTGTGTAATAATACTATGACACTGTATAACAATAAGAAAACGATCTTGTGAAATTATTGTTATGGATACGGATCTTCAACAACTATGATGCTGAGTTGAACACGTTCAGAATCACTGGAGTACTTGGAGTGACGAAGAATTCAAGGAATGTTGAAGAACTAAAGAAATCAAGCATTTGGATGAGAAGCTACAAAGTTTATTTATTTTGTAATCCATATGTTTTGATAGTTTTGTCACTAAAATTGACAAAGGGGGAGATTGTTAGAGCACTGCTCGGTCGAACTCCAAAGCGTTGTTATCTCAAGCTTGTTTGTCAAGTTTAGTTTTCAAAACTATAAGTCTTGATTTCTAATCTAGTTATAGTTATGTCTCGGATTAGGATAGAATGTGTAGTTGAGCTTTAGACTTCACGGCGTTCATCGATTGAAGACGAAGATCTTTTGAGGAGATCTTGGAGGAACTTCATCAACAAAAGGTATGTGGAGACTTGAACTCATCTATCACTCAGAAGTCTATTCTATTCTATCTCCTATTGAGACAAAAGTCGTATAGCTATATAGACTTTACATTATACACATTTGATATTCCGAGCTGAGTTTAACCCGCTTATATCTTTCTCGAAATATGTGTTGGAAATATTTTTTCTTTAACTACCTTCATCATTATTCTTGACGAAAGTCAAAAGATGATCATGTGAAAATCACCTGGTAACATCTTACATGATTTGTGTGAGACAGTCATTTGATGTAGACTCAGAATGTTTCGTACCGATATTTCGATAACTTGAAAATTACTTATAAGCTAATAATTTGTGTGAGACAACTATTGTCATCTTCTAAGAATGTTTCAATGATTGAAATGGGAGTTAAGAGCTAAAACCCATATCTGGATACATTACGGTTTGTGTACTTAGTGTACGAACTGTCTTGTTGGAATTCAGGACCGGAAGTTAAGTTTGCATACCCGTTCGCAAACTTATTCAACTGTTTAAGTCAGGGTACTTAAGTTTGCATACCAGTTCGTAAACTAATTTAACTGTTGAAGTCCGGGAACCAAGTTTGCGTACCTATTCGCAAACGGTATCAACTGAGTTCGGTCCGGAGCTAACGTTTGCGTACCCGTTTGCAAACTTAATTGGTTCAAGTTCTTAAATCGGTTAAGTATGATTTCATACTCATGAACAAATACATTTATATATTAAGGAATGCAATATTTGCAAACCGTGGCTAAATTATTCATGAACTGATTCTTTTGAATAAATCTTATTTTGCTTCAATTGTGTCTTGTATACTTCTATGAGAATATAAACAATTGAAAAACACTATGAGTAACACAATTAGATTCATTTGATTATCAATTGATCTATAAGTGTTAAGATGAACATGGTTAAGAGAAAAGTGTTCATATGACTAACTTCGGTTAACTGTTATTGAGCCAACTCAATATACACGTTTAGGTACGGTTACCCATATCTAAATGAAGGTATATTTCATTTGTGTGTAACAAGCTAAAGACCATCTAATGGTTGAAATATATTAACTTGAATCTTAAATCAGGTTTCATTCAACGGTGAATATTGATTGCTTTGTTCAAAAGTTATCAAACCATGATTTGAAGACTATATAAGGGAGAACTCTAGCAACCGGGAAACCTAATCCCAACACCTCCTGTGTGATACTAGTTGCGACTAGAGTCGATTCTCTTTTAACCTAGGTTTTTCTAAAACCATTATAGGTTAACGACTTAAAAACTTCATTGGGATTCTGAAGCCAGACTCAACTATTTTCTCTGTAGTTGTGTGTTCTGATCTTACTTTGTTCTATCGTATTGAGTACTATCTTCTCTAAGATTTGCTCGAGATTCAATCTCCGATAGGTAAGATAAAAATTAGTCACAAACATCTTCGTCCCATCATTTGTGATTCCACAATATCTTTTTTCGCTACCATACGATTAAGATTATTGTGAGGTGATTGATATTACTAGGCTGTGCTTCGGGAATATAAGTCCGGTGTATGAATTGGTTCCTGTTCACCATAAGAAAACTTATGGAGCCGTACAGTACTTTTACATATAAGTGGATCAGGGAAAGATCAATACTGCGGAATATTCAAAAATTCATTCTATTTTTCATCAATATTTGCATAATGACACAATAGACTTAATCTTTGTTATCAAAAGTTCATTCTATTTTCCATTAATATTTGCATAATGACATAATAGACTAAACTTTTGACATATATGGGACAATCATAGTTCACGGCCGCAAACACACATATCCCATTACATTATTTATTTATTTATTTATTAATCTATCTTATATTAAAGAAAGAAGATCAATATTACAAGGAATGGCGGGTAGCCTAGCAACAAGCTGAGCACCAACACCTTTTTGAATCACAATCCCTAGCCTATGAAAAAGAGAATTTCCTAACTTGAAATTTGCGTCATGCCTAGCCATGCAATTTCTCAATCTCTTAAGAAAAGAAATTTTTTCCGCACAGAGCTCACCTAAAGTGGAAAAGGCCAAAACACCAAACCCATAACCATGCAAAGAGCATTTTTCCAAATATTTATTGTTTTTACAAGTGATAGCATCCGAGATAGCATGGCCTGGAGTAAAATTGGTCATCGCACTTGTGAAGGGCGAGACACCAGTAACATCCATGCAGACATCCTTCCCGCTTTCCCAGTTGTAAACCAAAATATCTGCGGGCCTGAGACCTTTATTATTATTGGAATGAAAACCCAGGGGAACCTCCTTCCTAGCTAAGACACCTGCTTTGTAGCATATATCCGCCAAGACATCTTTGACCAAGTCATGTCGAAATTTCAACCCAACCTCACTAGCGCAATGAATGGCATGATCACCATATATATCCATGGGTCTTTGGCAGCAAGATCATAAACTTCCCTCCTCAAAAAAGGGTATACCAAGACGATACTGTAAAATAGATCCGAACTTCCTAGGTCTAACTGCTTGATTAAGCCCAGATATATGGATCGCCTTAAGGAAGTCCATAGCATGTTCTGTGCGGTTGCATTTCCACAACGTATATTCGTGCTCCGATAAAGAAAAGCAAGTAGGAATATTTTTTTTGACAACATCAAAATAAATAACTGCCAATGACTTCATGTAATGGGGGGGCAGTATTATTAATGTTGAAATCCGGTAAGGAAAGAACACAAGCTTGTGTGAAAATATGTAGAGCGTGCTGAAAGTTGTGGCATGGTTCTGTATCGGCTGATAACCCTAAGATTGAATTCTGTAATAGTTGAGTCTGAGCCTGGGAAGCCAAGTAGAAATACATACCTGTATCCGCCATTATGAGCACACCAAAACCGTCATCTTTAATGGGAAGAGTGGCTAGCCTTTGCTGAACCAAGCCAAGACCAGCACCATCGTCAACTACCAAATGACGCAAGTAACTCAACAAGTGCTTATCAAACGAACTACTGCGGGCTGAATAACTTTAGGGCTTGTTGTGCGAAGGGTAAAGTAGAGCCTGGAAACCCCCGTGCAATTATGTAAAAGAAGTAACTCACTTTGAGGATCTTCCATCTCCTGAATTTTTTCCATAAGCTGCACGGCTTTGTCCACCCTTGACAACACCATATTGCTGCAAAACTCCATGTTCAAACTGACAGGCCCTCCTAGCAGTTTGACCCCATCCTTTGGCTTGCCAATGTTTGGAGGGAAAACATCATCGTTATCTATTCTTGGATCATGGGATGGCCAGAAAATCTCCGTCTTCGAGATATTCTGATATAGACCGTAGCTAGGCCCTTCCTCTTGTATAATCTTTAATGCTTTAGACACCTCCATAGTATCACCTACGATAGTGCCATCATCCAGGTACCATGCGTGAAGATCTAACTTGCACTGAGCTGCAATTTTTTCCACAAGAGGGTGAAGAGCTAAAGAAAAGAGTAGGGGACTAAGGGGGTCTCCTTGCTGAATTCCTTTGGACGACGAGAGAACGGAATCCAGATAATAGATCCTAGCTGGTTTTGCATAACAAAACTCGACCCAGTGAGAGATACTTGGACAATGAGTTCTTACCTCTTAAATAATGCGAGACCTGTCGACGAGATTGAAAGCATTGGAGAAATCTATGAGCAACATGGTTTTAGAGTTATCAGCACCTTGCAACTCCAACAACCTATTTGCTGAATGCAGGATAGCCTCGCCACCACATGGAATGCCGACCCCATATTGATAACGGCCTAAATATGTGTTCATAACCTTACCAACTGCGGTAGCCGCTAATTTTGAGCATAATCTCCGCCAAATAGTACCCACAGCGATTGGTCTCAGGCATCCTCTAGGCTTAAGCAACGGGGTTAGGGGAGCACTAGCCACAAAATCACCAAGAATGGCTGGGCATTTTCCAGCAAGCCACAAATTTACCACGCCTGTGATGGAAAGAAGTAATTCTTCGGCAACAGCAGCACCGACACCACTCATGGCATATAATAAGTGTTGTGCCCTGAGCCCATCCCTCCCACAGGAAGTACCCTTGGGAAAACTCTTGAGAGCCAACAGAACATCTTTAGCCGTAACAGATAAGGCAGGAGCTGGAATGTCTTCTGCTGGTATAGTTGGAGGCCGGGCATAAGGGTCCTTTTGTTGCAATATATAAAACCAATAAAGATTGATACTGCAAAATCATCTTCCAAATAAACTTTAGAATTTAAATAAATAAATCTAAAAACATTGCAAGATGAACATCATTGGCAATAGCAATGTGTAATCACAAAATATAGGCTATTCCAAACCCTAGTTATCCTTCTTAAAACACAAGAATAAATTATCATAAGAAGTTTCCTAGACAAGATAGAATAACAAGAGATAAGGAATTTAATCATCATCTTCATCATTGGAAACCATCCAAGAGGCTTGAACAATATCCATAGCTTCCTTGATTTCGGGAAACTTAGTAGCAATTACACGTAATTGTTCTTGCACACATTTTACCTTGGAATTGATCTTTCGCACACCCTTGTGAATTTGATGAAGAAGACTCAAGGTGGTAGGATCACAAGAACCGTCAAGGGAATCACATCTTTGTATTTTGCAAGCATTCTCCTTCATACATTTGAAACTACAAGAACAAACAAGTTTGGGAGTTCCAATAGAGTTGGCAATAGGAGCAATAAAATATGCTCGACAAATTTTATCAACTAAGCAAGGAAAGCCTAACTTCTTGTTGGATGATGTCATTGAGAGCATTTGAAGAATTATGAATCCACAAATATAAAGACTTCTAGAACCCAATTTAAGGAAATAGACTAACTTCGCAAACTCACTACTCCACCGAGAGTTCTCAATTGTGGAGGGAAAAAGATTAGATATACCATGTTTTCCGAAAGACATCAAAGCCAGACTAAGATAATTAGTAGGAAATTTTTCTTCAATCCAATCAACACTCTTGCCACAAAGACCATTAGAAATGGTTTCATAAGATGGTCTTTCTTCCCTTGGTCTAGGAAGGCGAAAATTACCCAAAGGAATTTGGTAATCCTTGATATCAACTCTCTATTAACAAGAATCCTTTCTCTATTTATCATGGTCTTGAATTCCATGTCATCAAGATCAACATCATGGATGTTAGCATAGAAGATTCTTGTGAGAGTGTCAAAACCTTCACCAAGACCATTAAAGATGTTTCCAAGATTAAATTTTTCAAAACAAACCAAGTCTTCTTTATGACCACTAACCATATCCAATTTCTTTTCTAGAATGAAACCACTACAAGAAATCCTTTCAAAGATCTTACTACTAGAATCATTGATAAATCTAATTCTAATAAAATCTTGATTTTTAGGTATAATCATGCTAGAAGATGATGAATCCAAATTTTTTGAAACCTTCTTGAAAGCCTTGAAATTTCCCATGAGATCTAAAAATTGAGAGATCAAAAAGAAGGAAAAACTAAATTGAAATGCTTCTTGAGGATGAAGACAACCCTTTGTTTCCCTTAGACCTCCAATAATGATTTTAATGGAGTTGAAATGTGAACCCTAGAAAAGACTTAGTTCACGTATGCGGACAAAGGAATGAAGAAGAAGGATACGCGGACCACAACTCTTATATACCCATTGATTGGATTGGACCCGTTTATGAACCGCGACCCACAGAAAGAAAGTGTGATTTTTACATCGTTCAACCATCAAGGTTCGCACACTGTGAAAACAATCAACATAGTGCAGTAAGAGGATAGTAGTAGAACTACATTACTTTATTTAACCTCAGGTGGACAGAAAAATTCTGTCGAACGAGTTTTTCTTCAAGGAAAGAAATAAATTTCAAAAATAAAACTAACCCATAGTACAAAGATACAAAACAGATCAGATCGTTACTTGCCCCAATTCAAGTTATATACATATGGGGTGACGCCAATCTTGTTACCAATAGGTAAGATGAGCAGTGGACTCCTCATACATCTTCTCCGATCGATATTTGTGAAATGTACCAGAAGTATAATCATATTAATGATGATACTCAGGGTTATTTGAAATTTTTGACTCATTTTTCTTATGACTAAAGGAAGGATTTTCCCAATGGATGGAACTTGCAACACCACCTGTAAAAATCATTTATCGATTTTGACTGAGTTGTTGCCAAAACTCGAATGTGTGTCACGAATGACATAATCCGAATTTTTACCAGCACATGCCTTCTCCTTAATCAAGACAAGTCATTCCAGATATTTAAAAAAGTTTTCAAAATCCATAAATAGATCTTTGTAAATTGATCCATCTCGATAGAATTCCTCAAAAAGATTAATAAGAAGTCTAGAAAGGTTCCATATCCTTGAGCTTTTATTCACACGTTTCCTGCAACGAACCATTTTAAAGGAATCTTTAATTTTTCCTTTAGATTGTTTTTCATCATCTAGGATTTCGAGCGTCTTAGATGATGTGAGATTATCCTGAGAGACCAGCAGTCTTGAGAAGAATAAACTCTGAACAATCTTTGAAGATTTCTGGTATGCGTCACAGATGCCCAGAACAAGTTTCCCAAAAGCGATTTCCCATAGGGACACAGTCTTTAGGAACAATCAAACACAAACTTATTAGGTTTATCGTGTTTGCCTGCTATGATACCAATTGAGAAAAACGGGGGGTCTAACAACCACACCCAATATTTCATTTCGGCAATCTGTATGGACTAACTCCAATATATTTCCAAGAGAATCAACTAGACAGTCATACTCAATCAAGGAAAATACATCCAAGAGTTATATCTATGTTTCTCAATGTAATCAGCAAATCAAACAGAAAGAAATCCGCGATCCTGATTATTATGAGAAACAACTTGAACGGTATCAAATACCAATGTTCAAGTGTAAATCAATTGATATCAACAACATAAGGTTGGATTATCTAATTGATTGAACTACGGACAACCTGTGATATTTCAATTATATAAAAATATAATGCGGAAAAGAAATAACACAGACACCAGAAATTTTGTTAACGAGGAAACAGCAAATGCAGAAAAACCCCGGGACCTAGTCTAGATTTGAACACCACATTGTATTAAGCCGCTACAGACTCTATCCTACTACAAGTTAACTATGTACTGGAATGTAGTTGAGCCCTAACCAATCTCACACTGATTAAGGTACAGTCGCGTTCCTTATGCCTCTGAATCCCAGCATGACTCTACGCACTTGATTCACTTAGCTGATCTCACCCACAACTAAGAGTTGCTACGACCCAAAGTCGAAGACTTGATAAACAAATATGTCTCACACATAAAAGTCTATGGAATAGATGAATCTGTCTCCCACAGAAATACCTTTTTTGTTCCGTCTTTTGATAAATCAAGGTGAACATGAACCAATTGATACACGAAACTTATATTCCCGAAGAACAGCCTAGTAATATCAATCACCTCACAATAATCTTAATCGTATGGTAGTGAAACAAGATATTATGAAATCACAAACGATGAGACGAAGATGTTTGTGACTACTTTTTATCTTACCTATCGGAGATTGAATCTCGAGCAAATCTTAAAGAAGATAGTACTCAATACGATATAACAAAGTAAGATCAGAACACGCAACTACAGAGAATATAGTTGGGTCTGGCTTCAAAATCCCAATGAAGTCTTTAAGTCGTTAACCTATAATAGTTTTAGGAAAAACCTAGGTTAAAGGAGAATCGACTCTAGTCGCAACTAGTATCACAAATGAGGTGTGGGGATTAGGTTTCCCAGTTGCTAGAGTTCTCCCATATATAGTCTTCAAATCAGGGTTTGATAGCTTTGGAACAAAGCAATCAATATTCACCGTTAGATGAATCCTGATTCAAGATTCAATCTAATATCTTTCCACCGTTAGATGGTCTTAGCTTGTTACACACAAACGAAATATAGCTTCATTTAGATATGGGTAACCGTACCTAAACGTGTATATTGAGTTGGCTCAATAACAGTTAACCGAAGTTAGCTATATGAACACTTTTGTCTTAACCATGTGCATCTTAACACTTCTAGATCAATTGATAATCAAATGAATCTAATTATGTCACTTATAGAGTTGTTCAATTGCTTATATTCTCATAGAAGTACACTACACCATTTTGGCCGATTAGAAACAGATCATACATGTTACAAAACAGGGTTGTAACAGGCAGGCTCTGTTTCAAAAGGTGGCGTGACAAATATTTGTAACGGTCCTGTAACTTTTACGAATTTTGGGTTGTAACAGGCTTTGTAATAGACCACAGCTGTTACTACGTGTCATTTTGAAACAGCTTGGCCCTGTTACGATTTTTTTGTAACAGGGAAGTCGTAACAGAGCTAAGCTGTTACTACGTGTCATTTTGAAACAGCTTATAGCTGTTACTACAGAACAGGTTGAACAGCTTGGAGCAGTTCCGAATTTTTTAGTAACATAAAAAAAATTACTGCCTGTCAAATACTCCCTCTTTGACCTGGTTAATATTGACAATGGTCAGTACACATTCTGCAGGAAATACGCCGGAATTCAAAATAACCTGCAAATCTTTCATTCCATCCATCCCATAGATTCAATCACACATTCAACAATAGCTTCCTTTATTAACAATTAACTTTTGTTCTTTCTACATTCGAATTGGTTCGGAACTTAAAAGACAATCCTTAAGTTTTATTCTATTGCATAATTCCTAGGTTTTATTCCTAGGGTATATGAGATAAGAATCAACCAACAGAAATATGACTCACAAAATTAGTATTTGCCTTCACATTTGAAGCAGAATTGGTGAAGCTGATGGAATCCAATGCCGCAGCAGCTATGCAGTAACTTCAATGCCCATTGCTCTTGCACAAGACATCTCTTCCAAGAACGAAGCATTATCAAACCATCATCACATTCCATCCATCCCACAGATCCTTCATCAAACCTTCAAGTCACGACAAGAAGTACAAATAATCAATGAAACATGTTCAGAAACAGCATGCCATGTCAAATAGTTGATTATTTTGAGTAAGTAATTCAAAAAAAAAAAAAAAAATCCACTGTCGTCCAGCAAAAACCCTAATCCTAAGACCAGAGTCTAACTGTTGTTCCCTGATTTTCAGTATCATGAAATTGTAAAGTTCAAACTTGCAGGAAACATATATTGAATACGCCATACAATAAAATGTATTGATTACCTAAAAAAAATTGTAACTAACATTCTCTTGTCCACGGCCATACAATCTGACATTATTTTGCTAAGGATAGCACATCGATAACATGAGCTAATTGTATGCGGATAACCACAGGAGTTTCAAACATTTCTATTTAACAAGAATTAGAAATAAGGATGAGCTATTGTACATCTTGCATGTCTGAAATAAAGATGTATTCAGTACTGACCCAATACTATTTAATAACTAAAGAAATCCATCATAGTTTCATAACTTCACCTTGTTAAGCATTTTTAGAAGTCACTCTACTGTCCACTTCAATCCATGGGTTCGCCCCTGCATATGCACATCTAAGAAATGTCATAAACCAATAATTGACTTTCGACTTACAAACAAAAAAAGGACATAAAAAAAGGTAGTAAGAGGTTTTACCTCTTAATACATTCACAACACCCAATTCTCTCAAGTCAGAGTTCTTTTGGGCAAGTGTTGGCACTTTCACATAATTTGTCCTTAGGCAAATGGGTCGTGGCTTTTCATATGCTTTAATAAGCTCTAGAAGTCTGGGAACATCTGCACACAGATAAACAGACTTCATGATGTAAAAAAATAGTGCTAACTGTCAAAAGCTGAAAACCATAGAGCAATGAAAAAGGAAATGAGGGGTATTTACAAACAAAAATGACGGTGTTAAACTGCTAGAGTATCTCCATAGTTTCCTGCAAAAAATCAAACAATGACTGTGTTAGTGAAAACAAAATATAAAATGAACTTTAAAACAATCAATAGAGTATTATATTGAAAATGTATAAGACTGCACTCAACAGGGAAATGGCACAATAGATGTATGATGTCGCATAAGAATGTCATAGTTTACTGGGATAGCAGTTACACGACAAGGTGAATCTTGTTGCTAAGAAAAAATCAAGTTACCTCTGAGGCAAGGGGCACTCTTGAAATGTGTAGGAACAATGTTAGCTTGTCAGTCAAGCTCATAGCACCACGAAGACCACCCTAAAGTAAGGCAAGCTTACCCACCAGTCCTAACATTGCTACCATCCTGTAAATAGAAATGAAGTGATTTTAGGTATATACGAAATGAGAAAAAAAAAAGTAGGGAGTTGTCGAAAATACAAGTATCCCGACCTATCCTGATCCACATATTACATGGTTCAGATTGGTACAACAACAACACAATGGTCCTAAGGATATCAATAAAGTACCTTAGTTACACCTTCCACCTCTCCAATTACACTACAGTTCCCACTAGCGTTATACCTCGCAAGTACAAACTCAAGGTCAAAATCCATAACTTAAACTTAATAATAATAAAAGTATAACCAAGTGAATTGCTTACCAGGGATTGACATTTCCCCGGCTGGCTACTACTGCTTGAACTGACTTTTTGTGAAGTCACCTGCATTCACATATAACATAACAAAAAACACCAATGTATATACACAAACTGAACTGAAAATGAAAATCTATTCAAAAGACGTTTCGTGTTTACATTACACCAAAAAAAAAGCTACATTAAACCAAAAAAGGTTGATTCGCGTAATGCACAACTGCACAAAAGTGTGTGAACTGCACAAAAAGAACAAAAAAGACCATATAATTAAGTTAGGACAGATGTTACGTGAAGCAAGATGGCTGAGATATCCATAAACTTTAAGCCATATCTTTGTGGTGTCTGTCAAAGAAGAGAGAATGATTTCGCAAATCACCACTGGGACTATTATCATCATGCGAGGACCAGACTTACACAACTTTTTAAGTATGTACAGTACATAGAAACCTAGAAAACTTCCTAAGTTCAGTTCACAGATCACCATAACTATTATCATGTTATATAGCATGTTAATAACAACACCAAAACATCATACGTGCATCATTATGTTTAGGTTTTCCTAAGTCTGTACATAATATAAAAGTAATATACACATACTAAAGAAGTGACAGACACCACAAAAAGATGTATACACTATGCACATATGAGGACAAAAACTTTGGCACTCCAACCTCTTCACTAGAAGATACTCACTCAAGCCAAATGTAGTACTCGCCTTCCTTTTCCTTTAGTTCGTTCTCGCCTTCCTTTTCCTTTAGTTCGTTCACCTGGCATTCAGAGGAAAGGTAATGAGCAAAGTCCACTGGAAGCTTATAGTAAAAATCGTAATTACAAATGAAAATTTGAACAAAAGGGGAAGAACATAATACAGCTCAAACGAAAAATATCATTCCTACATTGATTCACCAAACAACTATCCTCATGAAGAGCCCACCCAACCCAAGCCATGAGATCAAGTGGAGTATGGTCATCCTCCACACAAAAGCTGAGGTACTAATATGTATCGACTAGCAATGCATAGATGATTCAAAATGCGCATCTAATTCTTAGGTACTAATATGTATCGACTAGTTCACCCATTAAGATTCTAAGAAGCAACAAAGTATGACCATACAAAACCAAACAAAATTAAAATACAGAAATACACAAACAAAGATTAACCCATTGAGACTTAAAAAAAATAAAAAATAAATCATATTATCATGCAAATTCCAATTGCATTTCATCAACAAACCCATAAAAGAGCACCAATAGTCGATCAATCAAACAGTTCAAGAGAACCCCTTCCTAAAAGGAGCGCATGGAACTTCGCCTAAAACAACTTAGCTTAAACCCATCTATTATCTTTATGTAGACACTAAGACACTGACCAGCTATGCATTGAAAGTTAAAACCAAACAAGTAGCTAACAAACAATTAGCAAAATCAACAATTATCCAAAATTCTAGTGACCTACAAGCTTTTGAAAAACATTATTATTACAGTGTCTTCGGAACATTACTAAGTCAGCCCCCATTATATATCATGTTAATAACAGCATCAAAACATCATACATGTTAATACCAGGACTATTATCATGTTATACAACATATATCATACAAGAAAAGAGAATAAGCTCACTGAGAATTAATCAAGAATGTACCTTCTCAGACTTATACCTTCCTAAGCTCAACTCTGATCAATTCTTTTCAGTTCTTCAAGTTCCAACTCTGATCAGGAAGCAAATGAAATCATATTAGAACCATTAAATCAATTCATATAAACATTATCAAATAGACATTCAACATCATACTAACTGAAAATAAAACCATTAAACTAGCACAAAGAATACATCAGGCCAATGAAGAGCCACTAAGCTAAAAAAGCATTCATAAAAGAAAAGTGAACACACACTTATATTTACAAGAGTCGCAAAATGAGTTCACGCAAGCTATATACTGGGTACCGATGCATAAGAAAATGGATTTCTTAAGGAAATGAATATTAGTTGCTATAAATTACACTTAGCAGTTCAGTGTACAGGTTCAATCTTCAATTAAAGAAATGCCAAAATGAAACATAAGGCAGTGAAGCCAAAGCTAAGACTATTCAAAACTTAAATAAACGCCTTGCCCATGCCCACTTACTTCCATCTCCAATTCTAATATTTTTTGTAACAGCTACGCAAAAAAATATTACAAGACTATTCAAATTTTGTTTGGTCTGGTGATCCCCTGTAGCAGCCTTGGAAATTTATAAACTTAGAAAGCAGTTCAGATGAGCTTTATGATGAAAAAACACAAATGCAAACATGCATACTCTTGGGTTATACTGCATCTTTACTAGTATAAACTAGTAGTTCAATGGGAAATCTGTACTGCTTGTACAGGGGCATAATTTTGTGGGAATTGGGAGATTCAAGCTTCGTAACTCAAACATCAGTTATGCACTTATCGGCTGTATTAGCATATTGCACGACAATTTATAATAACACTAGGTATCACGAACCATAACACAATATCTCATCAGCTATATTTCTGTCAAACACGAACACCGTCAGTTTTTCAACATTCTATTACTCCTAGAAGCCAAGATTTAGCAAAAGCATAAAGTAAACTAGAGTTGATAGTTCAAAATTGAAAATCAAAACACGAAGGCATCCACATGATAATATTTCAAGCTTAAAAAAGCTGAGAAACATCAGTAGAATGATAAACGATTAGACCTACCGAATTACCTACATATAATCAAACAGAAATCCTACAGCTAATTCTATTTCTAAAATAACACACCTTTATTCAGTAGAAGTTGGAACCCAGCATCAGCTTCTTCTTCCAAGAATTTCTCCGCCTCCAGTTGTTCCTACTGAAATCAAAATCATGTCAAACTTCATAAACTTAGTAAAAAAATCGAGACCCTATAAAAGATACCAAAAATCATCAGGTGAATAATCGAAAATAATATCTGAAAGAACAGATCGAAAGCTTTAAACGAACAGATCGAAACCCAAATCGAGATTACTTATGTCTTCTGCTTCAAATCGAAACCCTCAAACTGAAACCCTAACAGATGAACTATCTTCTACAAGCAGCTTCAAATCGAAACCCTCAAGATGAACACCTAACAGATGAACTTTCTTCTACAAGCAGCTTCAAATCCAAACTTCAAATCCAAATCCTCAAACTGAAACCCTAACAGAGAACCATCTTCTGCAGAGATGAGGAAAGAGAAGAAGCGGATAAGTCGAGAGAAAAATGGAGGGGAATGACCGAGTCATGTGTGACCAAGGGGACTAATTGCTAACCTCATGTGTGACCAAGAGAGGAAATATCCTCAGGTAGAACTGGCTTGGGTGGAAAAATGATGATGGTGTGACCACCCACGCACACGGATGGCACGCTCGGACCATATCCGGTTACGAATTCGTAACAGCTATAGGACAGTTATGAAATCTGACAAGATTTGTAACAGCTTTAGGCTGTTACAAATCGTTTGTAACAGCATTTTCCTGGTACGAATTTGAGTTACGAATCCAAGAAAATGGTGTAGTGGTATACAAGACACAATTGAAGCAAAATCGGATTGATTCAAAAGAATCAGTTCATGAACATTTTAGCCACGGTTTGCAAAGATTGCATTCCTTAATATATAAATGTACTTGTTCATGAGTATGAAATCATACTTAACCGATTTTAGAACTTGAACCACTTACGTTTGCAAACAGGTACGCAAACTTAAGTTATGGACATTGGTCATAAGCCGCCAGTTTGAAAACGGGTACGCAAACTTTAGCTCTTGAACGAACTCAGTTGAAACTGTTTGCGAACGGATACGCAAACTTGGTTCCCGGACTTCAACAGTTAAATCAGTTTGCGAACGGGCATGCAAACTTAAGTACCCTGACTTAAACTGTTGAATAAGTTTGCGAACGGGTATGCAAACTTCCGGTCCTGAATTCCGTCAAAACAATTCGTACACTTAGTATACAAACCGTAATGTAACCAGACATGGGTTTTAGCAAAAAGTTTTCCAACACATATTTCGAGAAAGATATAAGAGAGTTAAATTCAGCTCGAAATATCAAATGTGTATAATGTAAACTCTATATAGCTATACGACTTTGTCTCAATAGGAGATAGAAAAGAATATACTTCTGAGTGATAGATGAGTTCAAGTCGCCACATACCTTTTATTGATGAAGTTCCACAAGATCCCCTTAGTAGTTTTTCGTCTTCAATCGATAAACGCCGTGAGCCTAAATCTCAACTATACATTCTATCCTAATCCGAGACATAGCTATAAGTAGACTAGAAATCAAGACTTATAGTTTTGATAACTAAACTTGACAAACAAGCTTGAGATAACAACGCTTGCAAGTTCGACTAAGCAGTGCTCTAACAATCTCCTCCTTTGTCAAGTTTAGTGACAAAACTATCAATACATATGGATTACAAAATAAATAAACTTTGCATCTTCTCATCCAAATGCTTGATTTCCTTGGTTCTTCAACATTCCTTGAATTCTTCGTCACTCCAAACAATCCAGTGATTCTGAACGTGTTCAACTTAGCATCATAGTTGTTGAAGATCCGTAGCCATAACAATAATTTCACAAGATTGTTTTCTTATTGTTATACAGTGTCATAGTATTATTACACAACATCAAAGTTCAATTGTATCACAACTTTGACAATAATACTACGGCGATATGTATCACTCCCCCTTAGTCAATACTTCATCTCATAATGAAAACCACTCCCCCTTACATAATGATCTGTAAACCGTATGTATATGTCGTGTGAACTACAAAATAATTCTCCCCCTTTTTGTCAATATAAATTGGCAAAGGTACGAAAACTAGCGGGATCATAATGAAATTCTCAAAAAGATACTTCATGACTAAAAGAGAACATATCAACTTTGTTACGATGATTTCACAAAGTCGAAACTTAGTGTATTCATCAAGGAGTGTATAAAGATACAAGATAACTCCTACAATATTCCACAACCGCACTCCCCACAAAGATTTGGCAATTAAGCACAAGTTCAATTAAGAACTCTCCCCCGTAAAGAGTCATTCCTGAGAGAACAACAAGAGCGACTTTACTTTTACAAGAAAAGATGGATTCGTTTGGACATTAACAAATTACATGAAACATGAATTTGTATCCAGAAAACTCAATTAAATTAACCACAAAGGAACCTCAATGATTACTTTGTATCCAGAAAACAAAGAATGATCAATATTGCGGAATATAGAAAAGTTTATTATATATTTTATCAATATTTGCATAATGACATGATGATAGACTTAACTTTTGACATATAAATCAAAACTTCATTCTATTTTCCATCAATATTTGCATAATGACATAATAGACTTAACTTTTGAGCATATATGGGACAATCATAGTTCACGAACGTAAACACTCATATCCCATAACATTATTTGCAATATATGAAACCAATAAAGATTAATACTGCAAAATCATCTTCCAAATAACTTAGAATATAAATAAATAAATCTAAAACATTGCAAGATGAAAATCATTGGCAATAGCTATGTGTAATCACAATATTTGCTATTCCAAACCCTAGTTATCCTTCTTAAAACACAAGAATAAATTCTCATAATAATTTTCCTAGACATTAAGACCTTTGAAAAATTATTTATCGTCCCCGAACTCCTTGTCGTCAACAGCCATTGGAGCATAAGGTTCATGAAGAAAGGAGTCAATTCCAACAAACTTTCTTGACTGATGCCGAACCAGGGCCTTATGAATTTCAAGAGTTCTAAGAAAAATAGCCTTTATTTTCTGAATCTCCTTCCTTGTTTCCTTCAACTCTTCAAGAACACCATAAAACTTCTGAAGATTAGAGGGAAGAACCCTTGGTTTATTCATATTCTTCATTTTTCTCTTCAAAGTTGAAGAGGAATGAGATTTATCTTTTTCCTTCATGATTGATGGCTTAACAATCATATTAACATCTTTTCCATCAGAAGATATGATGCTTGGAGTCTCCATTCAAATATGGAATCATGATAGAAATACACAATTAAAGCTCAATAAGCAATCTTGTGATAAAAAGAGTTTTCAGGGAAGGAAAAAAGAAAGGTAGGGTTACGGAACCTATATACAGAGTAGGATTCATGTACGACCAATTCATAACCCTGAAGAAGGTAGAATTGTCGATATTAATCCTCTTTCAATGACAAAAAAAAGGGTAAAGCCTTTTCAATACCAATTTATGATATGAAAAGAACAACAGAATTCCGAAAAACAAAACGAAAGAAAATAAAAACAAAATTTTCTTTTCCTAAAGCCTGATTTTTTCTCAACTCTTGTCTCTTCGACCAGGCACATGAGACAAGATGCACCTTCAACACAATTTAGCTGTGTTGGGATGAACAACAATTTATCCACCGTACAATTCTTGTACGGAATTCTTAATACCCTTTTTCACAGAATGTTTAGACCTTGTTCTTTTTTGTAGAGGTCTAACTTTTTCTTTAGAAATTAACTTCCTCGGAGAAGAGTTGAGTTTACATACCTCAGATGAATTCGAATTCTGAACAAGTTTGAGCTTGTTTGCTAATCGATTTGCTTTCCGTTGAAGTTTGTTGGCATATCTTATTTTATGCTTGTACTTGTAACACTTAGAGAGTTCATGACCCTTAAAAGTACAATAAGAACATGTCAATGTGGAGGACGGTTCAGACACCATAGATGAGCATGCTGCTAAACAAATTGAGGTACCTGAAACATGTGAAATAGAATTTTCAGTAGACAGGGAAAAATCCATTTTATCCTCCATAGTGGTTGACGAAGTTTCTCCAGGAAGAATATCAAGATTTATGTACATATTGCTAGAATTATCAAAATCAATATTTTCACCAAAGGAGTGCAACACTTGACTTTTCATCATCGTTCGAATCATAGTGATCAGACATTTCATCAAGAGTTGCAGCAAGACCTTTGTTCCCAGTGTATTTTCTACGATTTGGACACTTATTAGCAAAATGACCAAAACCTTTACACTTGAAGCACTGTGGCATATCTTCATCATCAGTATCAACAATGTTCCTTTTTTTCGGAGGGGCACGGTTATGAGGTTTGACTAAGGACCTGGTTTTATCTCTGATGAACCGTTTACTTCTCTTCAAAATAAGATCTCTAAACTGTCTTGTCATCGGTGAAACTGAGTTGTCAAGATCTTCATCTGATAAATAAGTCTCAATAGGATCAACAACAGAGTTGCCAACACTTTTACTTTTGTCAAGCAATTTAGTGTTCTTTTGTTCTTTGAAATCAATATCCTTCCCAGATTTGGATGTATGCTCATGATCAAAGACCTTTAACTTCCCAACAAGAGTGTTTCTGTAAAGTGTATCAAGGTTATTTCCTTCAACGATGGCATGTTTCTTAGAATCGTATCTAGCTGGCAATGATCTGAGAATTTTCATCACAATATCCTTTTCAGGAATAGTCTTACCCAATGCAAAAGATGCATTAACAATTTCAGACACTTTGTGATTAAACTCATCAAATGAATCTAAATCAGCCATACGAAGGCTTTTCAATTAAGAATTTAGGTTTTGAAGCCTAGCTTCTTTCTCAGAGGAATTTCCTTTGAATACAGTTTCTAAGATATCCCAAGCATCTTTAGACTTACTGCACGTAGTCACATGCTACTGAAGATCTGGGGTAATGGCATGAATGATAGCATTTAATCCGTCAGAATTTTGCTTTGCAGCGAGAATCTCGGCAGGATCATATGCACTTATATCCTTTGGAACAATTGCATCGCCTTATGTAACAACTGGAGGATCATAGCCATTAACTAAATGAACCCATGATTGAAAATCACGTGCTTGGAGAAAGTGTTAAAGCATAGCTCAGTTGAACCCACAAAGCGTTGGTATGTCAAGTTTGGTTGTCATATTTTAGTGAATCAAAACTCATCTAAGAGTCGCTTGATTATGTACTAGAGACAACTTCGTATAGTTTATTGATAGACTCATTTATGTGTCTATTTTCATCTCTTTTATGTATAGTGTTAGTACCCATTTTTGTACTAATTTTGGTATTTTATCCCTTGTAGGTGTTTTTGGAAA
Organism: Papaver atlanticum; assembly: GCA_023531105.1. NCBI lineage: Eukaryota > Viridiplantae > Streptophyta > Magnoliopsida > Ranunculales > Papaveraceae > Papaver > Papaver atlanticum. The sequence goes on along the minus strand of JAJJMB010006318.1, from coordinate 915,406 downwards.
AATAGGCTTTTGCGGCGAAATCGGCTCGAAAAGTTGTTAAAGGTACCTGGGAGGACATTTGCTATTCGGACTCTCATTTTGGATAAGGGGCAACCAATTTCCATGTAGCTGCTAAAAACAGACCGGGACCGGATAGGGGGAGGTCACATTTCTTCACATTTTCAAAAAATTGAAAACTGGCGAAAAAAATAATCTTTTCACAAACGGATTTAGGGGTGGATTGTTGATCAATTTTTATGGAGATTAAAGGGTTGAATTTGATTAGGTTTGCTCCTATGGACCTAACAGGCGAGGTAAGGGTGTTGGAATGGATCCAAAGTGGCTAGAACTCGAATTGGAGGCGGAAAAAAAGTTAAAAATATCACGGTTTATTTTGGCCAACTTATCGGTTTATTCTTGGAAACAAACGTGAAGAATTGGAGAGAAGATATCCTAGTGATTTGATTCTATCATCTAACCGATAATATCACTTCTAGAGACGTGTAGAAGAGGAGAAAAAAAAAGAGAAAAAAGAAAAAAAAGTCCGAGACTTTTGGTGGAAGAAAAAGAGATTTTGATCGAGTTTAAACCGACCTGTGAGGGATATATAAGCTCTAGAGACACTTTGAAAGACTTTAGGGGAAGTTTAGAGCACCACAGAGCCAAAAAAATCAAGTTGCAGGAAACCGAGTTCTGCTGCTGCTGCTGTTGCCGGAGAAGAAGATGAAGAACATAAGACCCACCGAGTCAGTCGCAGAGGCAGACTTATTTTCAGTGACAACGAGATACGGTCGCTCCTTCCTGCAGTCACCGAAGCATTTCAGCAACGATTCAGTCTTCTGTTTTAGACTTTCAGCGACTACAGTATACTCTTTTCTCCCATTTAATCAACTTTTGAGCCATAAACATGTATTTTTAGATTATGATTAATATGAGGAGCTAAACCCCATTGCTGAGGCGATAGAGGAAGCTATTTTTCCAACAAAAAGTGGTATATTCTATTTTATTTATTTTATTGCAATTATTTTATGATTATTT